>VBSM01002153.1:34413371-34430896 GCA_008086735.1 Cheirogaleus medius | reverse complement strand
GCAGTCCCACCAGCAGTGTAGGAGTGTTCCTATCTCTCTGCATCCACGCCAAAAATGTTTGCTATATATTTTTAGTTGACCAATTAATTTCTTTCTATTTTTAGTAGAGATGGGAGTCTCACTCTTGCTCAGGCTGGTTTCGAACTCCTGACCTTGAGCAGTCCTCCCGTCTTGGCCTCCCAGAGTGCTAGGATTACAGGCGTGAGACACTGCGCCTGGCCCTTGGAATGGTTTTAAAATGAATGATTCCTGAGCTTCTTCTCAAAAATCTCCTTAATCATAATTTTTGGGTTTTGGATCTGAGCTTTTGTATTCCTTCAAAGCTCCAGACATAGGTGTTTAGGAACTACAGGTGTAGCATATCATGGAGATGTTTTTCCCTACTGAGTGTCTTCTCACTGTTGAGTATGCTCTAGTCTACTTCCCTCAGTTGCTTTGTTGTGAGCTCCCTGGCTATTCATTTCTCAAGGAGAGATCAGATGTGGTTGGTATGTTGTCCTAAGGCATGTCAGTGTAAAAAAGAATTACAGGTTTTTAGATATTCAAATCTTTTGACTGCTTTTTTCCTCCCACCTTAAGAGAGATCTAAGGCTGACTCTAAAGGAAAGGAAGTAGAGCTAGGGATCTCTAAAGCAGTCATTTTGTCCCTAGTGAGAGTCCTGCTGAAATCCATTACATCCTATGTGAACCGAGTTGCTTTGGTATCTCTGGGGGCTCAGAAGGTTGTTGAGTTTGTTGCAAACTTGGTTTGGTGTTAACTTCGTCTCACATACATGCCAGAATCAAATCACAGAATATAAGGTCAGGCATGGTGGCTCATGTCTGTAATGCTAGCACTTTGGGAGGTTAAGGCAAGGAGGATCACTTGAGCCCAGGAGTTGGAGGCTGCAGTGATGTTGCTACTGCATTCTAGTGCAGGCAATAGTGAGACCCTGTCTCTAAAAAAAAGAATGTTAAGTTCTTTAAGTCTCACATTATTTTTTCCTCATTTATGTACCCTTACAGGCATTGTGTCGTGCAGAGGATGAAGAGGATATCCGTGCAGCCACCCAGGCCAAGGCTGAACAGGTGGCTGAGCTTGCAGAATTTAATGAGAATGATGGGTTTCCTGCTGGAGAGGGAGAGGAGGCTGGTCGGCCTGGGGCTGAAGATGAGGAGATGTCCCGGGCTGAGCAGGAAATTGCTGCTCTTGTAGAACAGGTCAGTGTTGGACCCACTAGTTCTCGACCTGATCCTCCTTATCTTCTTCCCCTGGGCTCATGGCCCTCCTTCTGTCTTCCCTGGTGATAAACAAGGGTGATGGGGCCCTGGACTCCAGGAACCTATGTTCATCACCATTGCTTTTCCCTACAGTTGACCCCCATTGAGCGCTATGCCATGAAATTCCTGGAAGCCTCACTGGAGGAGGTGAGCCGAGAGGAGCTCAAGCAGGCAGAAGTGAGTATTTTTGGGAGGGTGGAGCTGGCAATGGAGAGCTGCAAATTTCTACTCACTCCCTGCCCTGCTTGTTTCTTCCTGACCACCTTTGGGGTCTGTTGTTGGTAGGAGCAAGTGGAAGCTGCCCGCAAAGACCTGGACCAAGCCAAGGAGGAGGTGTTCCGCCTACCACAAGAGGAGGAGGAGGGGCCAGGGGCTGGGGATGAGATTTCCTGTGGGACTGTTGGAGGCAGCCACCGACGAAGTAAGAAGGCCAAGGCCCCTGAGAGGCCAGGAACTCGTGTTAGTGAGCGTCTTCGTGGAGCCCGGGCTGAAACTCAAGGGGCAAACCACACTCCTGTCACATCAGCCCATCATACACGCAACACCACCACGCCCCCTCGCTGCAGCCCTGCCAGGGAGCGCGTTCCCAGGCCAGTGCCTAGGCCTCGACCCACTCCAGCTTCAGCTCCTGTCCCTGTCCCAGTCTGTGTCCCGATACCCATTTCAGCCCCAAATCCAATAACCATTCTTCCTGTCCATATCTTGCCTTCTCCTCCACCTCCTCCTTCGCAGATTCCTCCCTCTTGTTCTCCTGCCTGTACCCCTCCTCCTGCCTGTACCCCTCCACCAGCTCATACCCCTCCACCAGCCCAAACCTCTCTCCTGACTCCTTCGTCTCCTCTCTTGCTTGGTCCGCCTCCTGTCCCCATCTCTCTTCCAGTCACCAACCTGCCTTCTGGCTTGGGGCCCGGGGCAGAACTGTGTGCACAGGCGTTGTCATCTACAGAGTCTCCGGAGCTGGCTGGCATGGCCAGTCCTGAGACCTCCTCGCTTACTCTTGTGCCGCCTAAGGATCTGTTGCCAGTTGCCGTTGAGATCCTACCCATGTCAGAGAAGAACCTTTCACTTGCCCCTTCTGCACCTAGCCCAACCCTGGAGGCTGGCAACATCCCTAACGGTCAAGAGCAGGAGATCCCAGATTCTGCTGAGGGGACCATCCTCACAGTGCTGCCTGAAGGTGAGGAGTTGCCCACGTGTCTGAGTGAGAGCAATGGGCTGGAGCTCCCACCCTCAGCAGCATATGATGAGCCGCTTCAAGAGGCATTGGAAGCTGACAGGAACTCAGAAGAGGTGGTGGAGGCCCAGACCTCAAACTCTAGCCCAGAAAAGCCACAGGAACTTGTTACAGCTGAGGTTGCAGGCCCATCAACCTCATCTTCGGCCACTTCCTCACCTGAGGGTCCTTCACCTGCCCGACCACCTCGGCGTCGCACCAGTGCTGATGTAGAAATTAGGGGTCAGGGGGCTGGTCGACCAGGGCAACCTCCAGGCCCCAAAGTGCTTCGCAAGCTGCCAGGACGGCTAGTAACTGTGGTAGAGGAAAAGGAACTGGTGAGGCGACGGCGTCAACAGCGGGGAACCACCAGCACCTTAATGCCTGGGGTCTCTGAGACTAGTGCCAGCCCAGGAAGCCCATCTACCCGCAGCATGTCAGGGCCAGAATCTTCACCTCCCGTCGGTGGGCTCTGTGAAGCTGCTCCTCTGTCCTCACTGCCCACTCCACCCCAGCAGCCCTTCATAGCTCGTCGTCACATTGAGCTGGGGGTGACTGGTGGGGGCAACTCGGAGAATGGAGAAGGGCCACTGCTTGCCATCACCCCACCTGCTGTGAAACGTCGGCGGGGGAGGCCCCCCAAGAAGAACAGGTCTCCAGCAGATGCTGGGAGAGGTGTGGATGATGCCCCCTCATCCACCTCTAAGGGAAAAACCAATGGGGCTGACCAAGTCCCTGGGGCTGAAACCCTAATTGTTGCAGAGCCTGTCCTGGGACCCCAGCTTATTCCTGGGCCCCAGGCTCTTGGACCCCAGCCAGTTCACAGACCCGAGCCTATCATCCTGTCACCTGTGGAGAAAAGAAGGCGAGGGCGGCCCCCTAAGGCACGAGATTTGCCCATCCCTGGGACCATTTCCTCTCCAGGGGATGGCAACTTAGAGAGCCGGACACAGCCACTCCCATTACCACCACCCCTGCCACCACTCCCACCACTGCTAGCCTGTCCCACAGCTACTGTTACCAACACTGTCACCACTGTCACCATTTCAACGTCCCCACCCAAGCGGAAGAGGGGCCGACCTCCCAAGAATCCACCATCACCTCGGCCCAGCCAGCTCCCTGTCTTGGACCGCGACAGCACTTCTGTCCTCGAGAGCTGTGGATTGGGGAGGCGGCGGCAACCCCAGGGCCAGGGCGAGAGTGAGGGTAGTTCCTCTGATGAAGATGGAAGCCGCCCCCTCACCCGCCTGGCCCGCCTTCGGCTTGAAGCAGAGGGAATGCGAGGACGAAAGAGTGAAGGGTCCATGGTGGTGGCTGTTATTCAGGATGACCTGGATTTAGCAGATAGTGGGCCAGGCGGGATGGAATTGACATCTCCTGTGGTCTCATTGGCCCCCAAACTGCGCTCAACCCGGCTGCGTCCAGGGTCTCTAGTCCCCCCACTAGAGACTGAGAAGGTGCCTCGCAAACGGTCAGGGACCCCAATTGGTGGGGGTCCTGGGCTGGCAAAGCGGGGCCGCCTACAGCCCCCAAGTCCCCTGGGGCCTGAGGGTTCAGTAGAAGAGTCTGAGGCAGAAGCCTCAGGCGAGGAAGAGGAAGGGGATGGGACCCCAAGGCGACGGCCTGGCCCCCGCAGGCTTGTTGGGACCACCAACCAAGGGGACCAGCGCATCCTGCGCAGCAGTGCCCTTCCCCACCTGGCTGGCCCTACTATTAGTCACAGAGGCCGCAAGGCCAAGACGTGAGTGGGCTGCCTCTCCACCTAGGCTTTCCACCATGGCCGCTCTCCCTCCATGACCAGGCCTGACTCTGTTAACCACTACTTGAAGTCTTTTGAGGGGGAAAGCCTCCAGGGAGACATAGGGGCCTTCTCCCTTCTTTCCACCAAAGTAGGGGGTAGGCAACTGGTTGTCATGGAGATGGGGCTCATCACAATCCCCCTTCCTTTCCACCCCACATGGCTGGGCAGTGTTAAGGGTGGCAAGATAGTCTCTGTCCCCACCCCCTTGTACTTGATTCCCCAGCTATCTTTCACAGCCCACCACCCTTAGGGGAAGGGGGAGGGGCTTCTCTACAATGAGGTTTTTTTTTTTCTTTTTTCTTTTTTTTTAAGAAGAAAAAATAATAAACTTAGTTTCTGTACGAGCATCCGTGTAAGGAGGCTTCTGATTTTCTGGTCTGGTGGAGGGTTGGGTGGGAACTTGGGCATCATTTTCCTCTCGATCTTGCTAAGACCCTAGTACCTGATCTGTAACCTGAGATTATATACCTTTAAGGCAGAAATCTCTACCCAAGAAGAGGGAAGATTGGCAAATCTGATCTCCTAGTAGAGTGTCTTTCCCTAGTTTCAGTTTTAAGTCACTCAGACATTTTCTCTCCCTCCTTTCTATTCCTTTGGTTCCTGGACTTTCCCTCATGAGCTCTCAGATGCCTCAGACTTTGTCCCTTTTATCC
Source organism: Cheirogaleus medius (assembly GCA_008086735.1). Lineage (NCBI taxonomy): Eukaryota > Metazoa > Chordata > Mammalia > Primates > Cheirogaleidae > Cheirogaleus > Cheirogaleus medius. Next base: position 34,425,969 of record VBSM01002153.1, on the reverse strand, counting down.
CTCTTGCTCAGGTGCTTCCTTTCACTCTTTTCAGAGGGCAGGCATCCTACCTCCAGTTGTTCCATCCCTTGGCCCTCCCCTGCTCTCCGTCTAGCCAGACTGGTTTGAGTCAGCCACACCTTTCCCAGCTCCAGGGGTTCTTCAGGTGGCTGGCCACCCAACCCCACCCCTGGGCTTGGCTTGGAGCCCTGAGTCAGCTCCCTCACACCACCCAAGCTAAATCAAACCTGGGGCAGGAGCCGAAACTCACAGTCCCTCGAGGCCTATAGCCAGGTAAGAGCCCCTGTTCATGTTTACATTTTCTGACCAACTCCCTGGGCCCTATCCTTGTGGTGTTCTCCCTGTGCTAACTTTATGTCTGTGTTTACCTCATCTAAGTTATTTCCTCATGTCTACTCAACTGCAGCTTTTTGGCATACATCATTTGGTTTCTGGTAGTCTTGCCTCTTTCCCTCTTCCTCTCCTTCGTTAACTTGTGTTTAGGGAACCACAGGTGGTTCAATTTTGTCTAGATTGTAGGGGAATGGTTGGAGATGAGGGTGTAAAGGTGGTTTGCTGCCAGAGCCTAGAGGACCTGAGAAATAGGGAGATGAGAAATAAGGAGGGCATCATTATTCAGGTTTCTGTGTGGGTAATGAGGTCATTTGGGCTCAATGTGTTAAAATCTGATTGTGTTGTGTGGCCTGGGTTAAAATGGAGAGAGGAGGCGGCAGGGAGACAGCATATCAAAGGAAGCCCCAATCTGGGGAAGTAAAGTCTTTCTGATGTTCAGTTTCAACTGTAAAGAAAGGGTCCTTTTTCCTTTCTTTCCTCCATCACCAGAACTGTTTTTTATGTGAAATAGCTACTCTGGTTGAAGTGGGGTGCAGGGCCTAGGGCCTGTTCCCTGACCCTTCAATACCCATGAGGCAACCCTGGGAAATTTAAGGGAATTTTAGGGCCTTTTGAAATACAAGTTAAAATCACTTAGTCTCAGACTGATAGCAGCTTTGGAGATTCTGTATGTCTCTCCTGCTTCTTGGTGTGAACCTTTCCTTTTGCTTCTTCCCATTTGTCGAAACAGTAAATAATACAGATAATGCTATGTTCACCCTGGCTTGCCTTCAAAGACTCAGAACCTTAAGTTCAGGAAAAAGGATTCTAGCCACACATTTCCTGTCCTGGTCTATGAGTCACTAGAGGAATTCCCCAGTAAGGCAGCATTCCTGAGAGTTGGGCTAGGCCAGGAAGACGGAGGGGTGGAGTCTGAGCAAGCCAGGCTAAGGGCTCAGTTATTGGGCTTACAAGTACCCTGTGTCGCCCACAGGTGATGGCCGACGAGGAGAAGGCAGTGGAGACCTTGGTGGGGAACTCAGAAGCTGCTCATTCCCCATCCCCCATCCGCTGCTGCTGGCTCCGCCTCCGCTACTTGGCAGCTACTAGCATTATCTGTGGCTGCTCTTGCCTGGGAGTCATGGCTCTTGTGTTTGCCATCAAGGTGAGGAATGCAATTCCTATAGGAGGGAGGTTGGGGGAATGGGTGTAAGGCAATGGTTTCCTATATCTGATCTGTCCACACTGATAAACAGTTAATAAATACCTATCACTGCTTGGCTCTGGGCCTAGTGCCAGAAATAAGAGTAATATACTGTTCTTGCCATGGAAGGACCCATAGTCTAATGAAAGAGATGGCAGTGAAAATGAGTAATTACTAGAATGTGGTTTGTCAGTGCCATGATAAGCACAGTGTACTCTGGGAGCCTGGGAGGGTATATGTGTGTGATTATGTATGTATAGTGGAGTAGGTGACTGGAAAGTCATCCTAGGGGAGGTGACAGTAAAGTAACCTTAAAGGATGAGTGAATAAGGGTGAAAGGATATTCCAGGTAAAGGGAGCAGTGTGTACAAAGCCTGTACTATTCAGCATGGCTGGACCAGTGAAGAATAGTGAGAGGTAAAGCCAGATGACCCAGATTTACAAGGCCCTCCAATTCTGTGCTTAAGAGTTTTGACTTTGTCTTGAAAGTACTGGGGAAACATTGAAGGGTTTTTGCAGGGGGGAGTGACATGGTCAAAACTTTGAAAGTTTTAGAAAGATCCACTCAAGGCCTACATGGAGGGTGAATTGGAGGGGGCAAGACTGGAGGCAGCTGAGCAGTGATGAGAGCAATCTCTTCACAGATAAACATGTTGGAATTTTCTTAACCCTACATGTATTTTTTTGGGCTTCATTAGGGCAAAAATCATAAAAAGTCTCCTTAATGATGAAAAAGGTTAGGCCCACTGGGCTATGAGAATGAGGTGGTGTTTGGATGTGAATGAAATACTCCAGGCTCACTGATTCGATGTGGGATGTGTAGGAAAGAATGGGGAATGAAAGAATTGGAAAGTACTTTCCCATATGTGATCTTGTAAGCTACCCATGGCCACACTGAAAAGTAGGACAGAGACAGGTACCTCACTTTGCAGATGAGGGGTGAGAGACATAAACTGGAAAAGGAGGCGGAGGGTTTGAGTGTGATATTTTGAGCTGTGACAGGGATAGGGGAGTAAAGTGGGACAATGGGCACTTTGGGGCAGAAGCAGGGAGAGAACCTAACTAAGAACCTGCCCCCACAGGCGGAAGAGCGACATAAGGCAGGCCGGTCCGAGGAGGCAGTGCACTGGGGGGCCCGGGCCCGGAGGCTCATCCTTGCCAGCTTTGCTGTCTGGTTTGCTGTCCTCATTCTGGGCCCCATACTGCTGTGGCTGCTCTCCTACGCCATCGCTCAGGCTGAGTGACCCTGGGTGGTTTCTGCTGAGAGCCAAACGAGATCTCCTGGATCCTGCAATGTGGCATTGCTAAGGTCCGGTGACAATAGTGGTCCTCCCTGGCTGGAAGGATGGGGTCTCTCTCAAGGAGCTGTGAAAGAGCTCTTCTAGCCCCTTATAAAAGGAGAGCAGCAGCTGAGACTGATGAGGGGAGGTCAGTCTGCTCTGTTCTTTCCGTGCCCACTATCTCCATCTTCCCCACCCCACCCCATCCTAGGGGCCTCCACCCCAAGGAAGGGTTGAAGACCAGGTCTAATTTTATTAGAATTTGTTTTGTAATAAAAGCCTTTTTTAGTGGTGAAATGCTCCCGTCTAATTGTTCTTCCCCTGCTTTCCCTTGGGCCCTTGGTGAGAGCCAGACTGGACAATCTGACTGATGGCAGAAGCCTGCATTTCACCTCACCTAGGAGCTTCAAGAGAAGGAAATGATTTTATTAGTTTTCTTCTTCTGGAAGTTTCCTTTCTTGGAAGGACTCCAGCTCCTCCCTTATACATCAACAGAGACCCTGAGGCCTGAGATGAAGAATAGTAGCAGTAGCTACTATTTATTGAGTACTTACTATATTCCAGGCTCTTCTAAGCACTTTATATTTCTTAACTTCCTTCAGTCTTCACAATCATTCAATAGTAGAGACCATTGTTCTCATTTATAGTTGAGGAAACAGAGCCAGATTTGCCCAAGTATACTCAGCTAGTAAATGGCAGAACTGGGATTGAACTTAAAACAGTTTGGTTCCAGAGCTGAGAGAGGAGTGAAAGTGTTGGATAACAGCAATAACCACCCTGTCTGTGGAGATTCGTATGATTATAATGAATTTTCATGTTCTTTAACTTGGGCCTCATAACATTTTAAACATTTTTAAAAATTATGAAGTATAACATACACAGGAAAGTACCTAAAACAAGTATACATTTCAATAAAATTAACGCAAAGTGAACATCTGAATAATCACCATTCAATCAAGAAATTGAACATTGCCATCACTCCAAGTCTCTTTCATAACACTCCCAATCACTGCTTCCTTTCATCCTATAGGCAACTACCATTCTCTCCTTCTAACAGTGTACTTTAATTTTGTCTCTGTTTGACCTTTATATAACAAAACCAAGTATCAAGTGTTCTTTCTATGCCTGGCTTCTTAACATTGAAATTTATCAATATTTGGTATAGCTGTAGTTTTCACTGCTGTATAGTATTCTGTTATGACCATGTCACACTTTTTCCATTTTCTGTTAGTGGACTTTGGGATATTTTTCAGTTTGGGGATATTATGAGTCATACTGCGATGGACATTCTTGTACATGCCTCTTGAAATACATGTGCCCTGGAAATGGGATTTTTGGTTCACCTCACCATAATTCAGAGCCCAACACAGCACCAAAAGACATTAGAGATGTTGCACACTGAAAAGAGAAGATTAGAGGGGTTCCAAAGTGCTCTAAGAAGGAAGAGTGAAGAGAGTCCATTGATGGTTCTCTAGAAGCCATATATACAGGGCAGTGTTCTTGACCGTGGCTTCACAATTGAATCAACTGGGGAGCCTTAAAAAGTGTCATGGGCTGGGTATGGTGACTCCCGCTCGTAATCCTGGCAACATAGCAAGACCCCGTCTCTGCAAAAAAATTAAAAATTAGCTGAGTGTAGTGGCACATACCTGTAGTCCTAGCTACCTAGAAGGCTAACAATCACTTGAGCCTGGGAGTTACAGGTTGCAGTGAGCTGTGATCAAGCCATTGAACTCCAGTCTGGGTGACAAAGCGAGACCCTGTCTCTTTAAAAAAAAGTTATGCCTGAGCTTTACTTCCCAGAGATTCTGATTTAACTGGTGTAAGGTGCTGCCTGCGCATCAATATTTCTCAAAATTTTTCAATTGATTCTAATGCACATAGTTTAAGAACTACTGTTCCTTAGATATGATTTTATTAGATTCACTCTACTAATTCCTAAATCATGAAAGAAGGGTAACACATTTTAGAAAGATTTTTATGGAAACTTTTTATGAGCCAATGTTTGATTAATCAGCACCTTCAGTTTACAACAAGAGAGTATCCCATTCCCCCAAACCCCATTAAATGAGTTCTTGGGGTTTGTTTTGTTTTGAGATGGGGTCTCACTCTGTTGCTCAGGCTAGAGTACAGTGATGTGATCAGAGTACACTGCAGCTGCAAAATTGTGAGTTCTACCTGATCCTCCTGCCTCAACCTGCTGAGTAGCTAGGACTACAGGTGCACATCACCATACCCAGCTAATTTTTGTTGTTGTTGTTGTTTGTAGAAATGAGGCAGCACTATGTTGCCCAGGCTGGTCTCAAACTCCTGGACTCAAGCAATCCTCCTGCCTCATCCTCCCAAAGTGCTGGGATTACAGGTGTGAGCCACCACACCTGGCCTCTTGCTGTTTTTTAACTCTTTATTTTGAAAGCATTTCAAAATGATAAAACAGTAGTACAGTAAACTCATGTATATTCTTCACTGAGATTTATAATTTTTAACATTTCACCACATTTGCTTTATTGCTGAACCATTTAGGAGTAATTTGCAGGCTCTTCCTCCCTAAATAATTTCTAATTTGATGATTTACTAAAAACAACTACATTTGCTCATGTAACTACAATACAATTATGTAATTTAGAGACGTTAGCATTGATACAATATTTTCATGATATATAGTCCATATTCAAATTTGCCAGTTACCCCAATAACATCTTTTATAGAATTTCTTTTCTGTTGTAGGGTCTAGTAACACTCATTGTATTTAGTTTTCATGTCTCCTTAGTCTTCTTCAATTTTGAATAGTTCCTTATTTTTTCTTGTCTTTTATGACATTTTAAAATTTTTAAAGAATTTTTTTTATTTATTTAATTTAGAGATGGATCTTGCTATGTTGCCCAGACTGGAGTGCAGTGATACAGTCATAGCACACTGAGGCCTGGAACTCCTGGCTTCAAGCATTCCTCCTACCTCAGCCTCCCAAGTAGTTGGGGCTATAAGCCACTGTGCCTGGCTTTTATTGACATTTCTGAAGCAAGGCCAGTTGTTTTTAGAATATCCCTCAATTTAGGTTGGGCACGATCGCTCATGCCTGTAATCCCAGCACTTCGGGAGAATGGCTTAGCCCTGGAGTTCAAGATTATAATGAAATATGATCACACCATTGTACTCTAGTCTGGGTGGCAGAGTGAGACTCTGTCTCTAAAACAAAATAAAAATTAAAAAATAAAAACAAATAGGATATCCCTCAATTTAGGTTCTTATGATTAGATTCAGGTTATGTATTTTTTGGCAGAAACACTACGTAAGTTGTATATCTTCAGTCCCCATCCATCAGGATGCATATGATGTTGTTTTATCCTCTTATTGGTAATGTTAGCATTGACAACTTGGTTAAGGTAGTTTCTGTCATATTTCTGCAAGTTAAAGATGTTTTTTTTAATTAAAAAGTAATCTGGCCAGGCGTGATGGCTCACACCTGTAATCCTAGCACTCTGGGAGGCCGAGGCAGGCAGATTGTTTGAGCTCAGGAGTTCGAGACCAGCCTGAGCAAGAGCGAGACCCCATCTCAACTAAAAATAGAAAGAAATTAGCTGGACAACTAAAAATATGTAGAAAAAATTAGCCTGGCATGGTGGTACATGCTTGTAGTCCCAGCTACTTGAGAGGCTGAAGCAGTAGGATTGTTTGAGCCCAGAAGTTTGAGGTTGCTGTGAGCCAGGCTGATGCCACAGCACTCTAACCTGGGCAACAGAGTGAGACTCTGTCTCAAAAAAAAAAAAAAAAAAAAGTAATCTATAAATATCCTGCTCCTGAGCAAATTTTAATGCCTATTAATTTTGCCCAAATCACTTATTACTGTGAGGCTTGCAAATGTTGATGTTCTACCTACCATACTTTCTACATTTTTAAGTTAGCATCCTACTATAAAGGTCTTTTTCTCCTTCATTTACTTAAAATTTTTAGTGTCAGTTTGGTCTCAGACTGTTCAATTATATCCATTACTGTCATCCTTAAAGTGTTTTGTTGAGGTATAATTTACATACAGTAAAACACACAGATCTTAAGTGTGCAGCTTGATGACTATTTTTATGTAAAAATACCAGAGTAATCACCATCTAGGTGAATAGAACATTTGCAGCACATCAGAAGGCTCCCTCCTCTTACTATTTTTGTCCCTGATTTTGACCAGTGGAAACCCGGTTCCTGTTTCTTTTTTTTTTTTTTTTTTTTTTGAAAGAGAGTCTCACTCTGTCACCCTGCATAGAGTGCAGTGGCATCATCATAACTCACTGCAACCTTGAACTTCTGGGCTCAAACGATCCTCCTGCCTCAGCCTCCCGAGTAGCTGGGACTACAGGCAGGCACCACCACGTCTGGCTAATTTTTTTTATTTTTTGTAGAGATTCGGGGGGTGGTCTCCCTCTTTGCTCATGCTGGTCTCGAACTCCTGAGCTCAAGCGATCCTCCCGCCTCAGCCTCCCAGAGTGCTAGGATTACAGGCATGAGCCACCTTGTCTGGCTTCCTGTGTCCTTTTGATAAGTCCCCCATCATCCTTTACTTTCTGGCACAAATTTCTCCAGACTCATCTTATACTTTCCCTGCTGAAGCCTCGAAATTGGCCATTTCTCCCAAGGTGCTGTGGTTCCTTTTGATGCAGGGCGTGCCCCAAGAAAAGGAGGAAAGCCCTCTGAACTTGCCAAGTGAGTTCCTGGCTTCACATAGGAATGAGTTAGAGAGTGAGCCAACTAGCACAGAAACTTTATTGAGATAGAGACAGACAGTAGATCGTACTCCACAGACAGAGTAGGGGCCCTCTCCTGAGCAGTAGGGGGACCACTTATGGGGCAATGATAATGTTTTTATGTGTTCAAAAGCCCTGTTAAGGAATAATTGTATGTGACCATCATTGTCTAAGTTCAGGCCATAAAGGTTAATCCTAAATTGCTATCACAGAAAGGTAAGTACAAACTGTAAGGCATCCGGCTTAGTAATTCATCCATCCTCAGGTGGTCCTGGGCTGACAACCTGCTCACTACTTCCCTATTCAGGGTGGTTAGGGTCTGGCATGGGTCAAAATGGCTGCACTCAGGAGCTCTCCACCTTTCTTTTCTGCTTTATCCCTACATTACTTTTACTGGGGACTGTTATTTAGAAATCAGTATGTAGACACTAGATGTACTCATTCTACTGGGATGTTATTGCTTCTGGGCCCTTTCAGAGGTCAGAGCTAGATAATACTTAATTTTATCCATTTTAAATCTATGTTAATCATTCCTTCAATTTCAATCATAGAGTTCTTCATTGCCTTTCCCCATTCCAGATTCCATATCCCACACTAAGAACCTTGGCTCCTGAGTACATCAATATGTTTACAAACTTACTCAATTCCAGAATAATTATCCCATTACATTAGGTTATTAAGTATGAAATGTCCAATTTTCTTAAGTTTGACAGTTGATATCTCTGACATTTTACTTTGACACTTATTTGTATTGTAAAGGTACATCCTCAGTCTTTCAAACACACTTTTTGGCTTGTGATTATCTTTTGAATTGTTTTTAAGAGCAATTTTTGTAAAACCATGGGAAAGTAAAAAATTCGTGGCTGGGCGCGGTGGCTCATGCCTGTAATCCCATCACTCAGGGAGGACAAGGCGGAGGATCGCTTCAGGTCAGCAGTTCCAGACCAGCCTGAGAAGAGCGAGACCCTGTCGCTACTAAAAATAGAAAAAATTAGCCACATGTGGTGGTGCGTGCCTGTAGGTCCAGCTACTCTGGAGGCTGAGGCAGGAGGATCACATGAGCCCAGGAGTTTGAGGTTGCTGCGAGCTAGGCTGATGCCACAGCACTCTAGCCCAGGCAATAGAGCGAGACTGTCTCAAAAAAAAAAAAATTCGTGTTATTTTCTAATATGAATTCTGTCGTGGAACCAATGCAGCACAGATAGCTTGAAATATCAATGAAGTGTTTGGGAAGGATGTGGCTAATGAATGCTCAGTACGTTAATGATTTGAGAAGTTCTGTTCTGGTGATTTTAATCTTGAAAATAAGCCAGGTGGGTGACCTGAGACCAAGGTGGATAATGATCAGCTGAAAGCTGTAGTGGAAACAAATCCATCTTAACCTATGCATGAATTAGCAGCAAAGTTTGATGTTACTATTCCAACAATGTTGGATCATTTGAAACAAATTGGCAAGGTAAAGAAGCTGGATTAGATGGGTTCCACATAAACGAGTGTAATAAGAGAAATTGTCTAGAAGCTTGCCTTTTTTTTTTTTTATTTGAAGCTTGCCTTTCTTTACTGTCACGACATAAAGGTAAACCATTTCTATACTGTATGGTTACGTGGGATGAAAAATAGATTCTTTTTGACAATTCCAAGTGTTTGGCACAATGGTTGGATAAAGATGAAGTGCCAAAACAGAATATTGTTCAAAAATAGCTAATTGTGTCTGTTTGGTAGTCTGGCACTGGTATTATCCACTACAGCTTTATGAAACCTGGTCAGTTGATTACAGCGGATATCCACTGGAACCAGCTGGATGAAATGATGAGGATGCTTGCGATTAAGCAGCTGAGATTGGTCAATACAAACAGGTCAATCCTCTTACAAGACAATGCTCTACCACCTGTCGTACAAACAACGTTGCTCAAACTACAGCAGCAGGACTTGGAAACTCTCTGTCATCTACCATATTCACCAGACCTTGCACCAACTCACTACCACTTCTTCCAGGCTTTGGACCACTTCTTGCAAGGAAAAATATTCAATTCTCAACAAGCTGTGGAAAATGCCTTTCATGATTTCATCACCACTCCTTCTACAGGCTTCTTTGCTGCTGGTATAAACAAGCTATCATTAAAATGGCAAAACTGTCTATAGTTTAGGCACATACTTTGATTAATTGTACTGCTTCATAATAAACTATACTTTTGATTCAAGATCGGACATTTCATATTTAATGACTTAATATATACTACTAAATAACCTAAATAAAGTTTAAGATTGCTTTACAGTTCTTTTGTCTTTGATGGTATAAAGTGAAAGCACTCCATTAAAGTTACTTGGATTCATTTTTCTCCCCTTATATGGTTGTGATCTCAGTGTCATATCTAAGATAGTTGTTGGAAGATTAATTTATTGTTCCTGTTTTGCTGGAACATAACCTCCACAAGAGTATGTTGTTTTTTCAGTTGCTGTTAGTCTAGCACCTAGGTCTTAGACGTTCAACAAATATTTGTTGAATGAGTCAGTGAATGCCAGGTATGAGCTATGCCCTGAGAAGGCTTACGAAGTTGCTCCTAGCAGTCTCACAACTTGGCGGATTTAGAACAGATCGTGAAACACCCCCAAGGCTTTTGGGAGGTAGTGGAAGACTGGGAAAGTGTATAATCCCAGGTGGTAAGCACTAGAGCTTTGGAGGTATTCAAGAGGATTTGGAGCCGCCACAGAGGTCTCTTCTGGCCATTTAAGTCTCATCAAGTGGCGGAAGTGGGGTCCAAATTGCGTGAGCCCAAGCATTTTCGGGGCTAGAGTTTGCCCCTCAAGGCAGACACTTTGCCCCAGGCTGCTAATATAAAAAGGTGAATTCAGATAGGAATCCTGGGAGGAGACTGAGGGGGCCTGCCCAAGTATAGGAACTGCAGGCGCTTTAAGTTCTTGCATCCTGGCTGCGCAGAGGTCACGTTTCCGGGTAAACTTAACTTCCGGGTCCCATTCCAGGCCTCCCGCCCACTTGACAACAAGCTCCACCCTCTGCGGCCACCGGCAGATGCCACGCGCTGATTGGCCGTACTTGAAGCCCTGTCCTGGCGTTGCGGCCTTAGATAACTTTGAGCCCCAACGCCCGCTCCAGCCCCGGGACTCACGGCTTCCTATTGGACTGACAGTTTCCAATCCGAAGAGCTTCGGAACCTTAGTCACAGTGCGGCGCTGGCCATTGGTGGACAGGATGGAGGCGGAGCCTTAGGTCGTGGCCGGCGCCGCCGGGGGTAAGGTATGGGACGATAAGGCTAACCCTATAACAGAGCTGCCTCGCGTGGACCCCGGCCTCTCTGCCTGCCACCGCAGGTGAGCCTGCGCGAGACCACCGTCCTCTCCCAGCGCCCGCCCAAGTGCGCCTGCGCGGCAACAGCCGCCTACCCTTGTTCCCGTTCCTCCCTCTTCCTGGGCACCTTTTTCCTTCCCTTCCCCCGCCCCCCCCTGCCCCGCAACCCCTCCGGTCTCCTAGGCCCTTCTGCGGGGTCTTCCCAGTCCCAATCCTTCCCCTACCCGCCCCTATCCCCCAGGATCCTGGCGCCCCAGCCGCAAGGGCTGCGCCTCCGGGAGCCGCGATGTGCATCGTCTCAGAGCCTGTGGGCCTCTCTGCCCTCACTGCCCTCTGTTGCCTCCGCACAGGCCCCCACTTCCTTCAAAATGACGCTGGACGTGGGGCCGGAGGATGAGTTGCCCGACTGGGCTGCAGCCAAGGAGTTTTACCAGAAGTACGACCCTAAGGACGTCATTGGCAGGTGAGGCTGCGGCCAAGGAAACGTTGGTCCAGAGAGATCGGGTTCTAGCCAGCATACACGGTTCCATTTGAGGGCTGGATAGTTCTAAATGGGAAGGGACAGTGGTCAGTGGAGAACATTTGGTGACTAGACTCTTATTTTGGGTCAATGCGTTCAGCAAACGTGGTTGAAACACCTACTATGTGCCTGACACAAAGCTAAACACTGAGAGGGTAGAAAGGTATCTATGCCTTGGAGATGAAGTGGCTGAAAGAGACACCTGAATGTTAAAAAGGTATCAGGCTAGATAGGTAGAGGACTGTGTAAAGTGCTGTGGGATTCCAGAAAACCACAGTTTCCCAGAAGGAGGGTTCTGTGGGCTGAGTCTGGAAGTATGAGTATGAGTTCAGCATGTGGAGAATAGAAGAAAGGCCTCACCTGTAGAGGCAGTGGCAGAGACATTTATTTATTAAAGGTGTGCTGAGTATATTATGTTAGGCACTGGAGGTACAAGACCTGTAAGGTTCCTGTCCTTCTGGAGTTTATATTCTGGTGGTAGAGACAGACAGTAAACACAAAAACAAGATAAAGATCAGTGTAAGTGCTGGGGAGAAAATAAATAGGACAATGGAATAAGAGTAATTAATGAAGGCCACTATAGATAGGAAGGCCTGGGAGAGCTTCTCTGAGGAAATGAGTTTTGAACTGAGACCTGAAGGATGAGAATGAGTGGGTCATGAGCTGAGGCAGGATATATTCTGGGCAGAGGGGATAGTAAGTGCAAAGCCTCAAGGCGGAAAAGGCCCTATTCAAGCAACATAAGATCATGGGCCGGGCATGGTGGCTCATGTCTGTAATCCTAGCACTGTGGGAGGCTAAGGCAGGAGGATTGCTTGATCCTAGGAGTTTGAGGTTGCAGTGAGCTATAATGATGCCACTGCTCTCCATCCCGGATGACAAAGCGAGGCCCTGTCTTAAAAAAAAAAAAAGATGATTATACTGGCTAGAATGTAGTAAGAGTGTGAAAAAGTAGGAGAAATTAAGTTGAAGTGGTGAGTAGAGATTAGATTACGTAAGGCCTTAACCACGAAAAGGAATTTAAATTCTAGTGAAACCGGATAGTTTCAAACAGGGTCGTAACATGATATGATGTATAGTTCTGTGATTTGGGAGCAAGGAACTTAACCTTTGTGCCTTAGTTTCTCCATTGTAAATTTGGAATAAAAATAGAACCTACCTTACAGGCTACTGTGAGGATGTAATGAGTTAATATACCTTTAGAACACTTCTTAGCACATGACACTTCTTTTTTTTTTTTTTTTT
>VBSM01002153.1:34372876-34413271 GCA_008086735.1 Cheirogaleus medius | reverse complement strand
AAAAAAAAAAAAGAGATTAAGGTGTTGGTAGTAGAGATGGAGAGAAGGGATAGATTTAGGTGATGGTTTAGGGGGCAATATGGTACAACTTCCTGAAAGGTTGGATATGGACCCTGAGGGAAAAGGGGAAAAAACAAGGATAATTTCTAGGGTTTGGATTTGAGCACTTGAGTACTATTTCCGGAAATGAAGAAGACTAAGAGAGGGTCGGATTGGGAGGTGGGGAGAAGAAATCAAGAGTTCTATTTTAGAAATGTTAAGTATGAGATGTCCAAGTGAGAATATGAGGGAGAGAGCTGGGTTAGAGCTATAAACTTGAGAGGCATTAGCAAGAGAGGTGGAAGGGCCTAGCCTCAGACCCTGGAGCATGTCACTATTTAGGGGTCAGTTAGAGAAAAAGGAGCCAGCATGGGAGACTGAGGAGATGTCATTGGTGAGTTAGAAAGAAAAATGCAAGAAGAATGTGCTTCTGGAAGGTTGGCATGGTATGCTGTGTCTAATGCTGCTGAAGCTAGGAAAGCAGAAAGTGATGTGACCATCAGATTTGGCTAGGCTCCTTTTAGATATCACATGAAGATGTCAATGAGGCAGTTGGAACCAGGAATTCTGGAGAGAAATCGAGGCTGAGACAGTGTAGCAGGAGTCATGTGCACATCATAGGTATTTAAAGCCCCTGAGACTAGATAAAGGTCACTAGGAGAGAGAGAGTACTGGGAAAAGAAGAGAGCCTAGACCCAAGTCCTGAGGCACTGCAGGGTTTCAAGACCAGGTAAAGGAGGATGCAAGAAGATGGACAAGAGCCTGTAGGAAAGAACCAGTGACTCCACTGCCCAGGGGAGCAGAAAAACCAATTTTGGAGGAGGCAGATCAGAGGGTAGGGTCCTTATTGTCTCATCCCAAGATTACTTTGGTAGCATTATCCCTTGTCTTTGTCCTCTTTCTTTTCCCTTTTGTTTTTCCTGTACGGTAAATTACTTGCATACTCTCACTAAATTACTTTCCCCAGAATACCAGTTTCTTCATAAAACTTGAAGCTTTAAAAGAGCTTGGCACATTCTGGAAATTGGTGACAAGTTATAAGTCACTGAAGCAAAGATTGTAGCTAGACTATAGCAGGACTTTAGCCAGAGATGAGGCTGAAAAGAGACTGAGACCATTTGGTGAAGGCCTTGAGTGACCAGTGAAGCAATTAGGATTTGATTTTTATCTTGTAGGTATTACGGAGGTGGTATGGAAAAATGACAAGAACTTTGTGTGTACGCCACAATTACCCGTAAGATTGAAAATATTAGGTATCATCAATAAAGAGCACAGTCACTCTAGGAGCCCTGCTGAGGAATAAGGGAACATTTAGAATTTGGTAAAGAATTTAAGCTGGGAAGTTTTAGAACAGTGAGTGACATGATTTGGGCTGTTTTAAGAAGCTAATTCTAGAAGCAGTGTGACAGATGGGTTGCAAGGGCTGAGATTGTCAGCTAAGAAATCAGTGAGGAAGGTATTGTAGTTGCCCAGGTGAGAAAGATAAGGGCCTGAGCCAAGGCAGTGGCAGTGAGGGTGAGGCACTGGGGCATAGGTTTGAGAACTATGCAGAATGGACTAGACTGGTTGGATGTGGATTGTGAAAGAGAGGGAGAAGCCAAGAATGGCACCAAGGTTTCTAGCTTGGGAGTCCAATTGGATGGCAACACCGTTAATCGAGATCAGGAATATGGTGAGGGGGGCTGGTTTCAGGGGATGATGAGATGTTCAGTGGTCATGATGCATGTGAAATGTCTCCAGGATCCTCGGGAAGAGATATCCAGTAAGACTTGTTGGCCTGACACATAGGAGAGATATCTGGGCATGAAGGTTGATATCATGGAGGTACCCAGAATTACTGAGAGAGGGTGTATATAGCCTGAGAACAGGGCTGAGGATGGGACCTTGGGGAAGTCTGACATTTAAGAAGTGGGCAGTGGCTGGGTATGGTGACTCACACCTGTAATCACAGCACTTTGGGAGACTGAGGCAGGAGGATCACTTGAGCCTAGGAGCTTGAGACCAGCCTAGGCAACATAGCAAGACCCCATCTCTACCAAAAAATTTAAAAAAATTAGGCATGGTAGCATGCACCTGTAGTTTCAGCTACTTCAGCGGCTCAGGAGACTGAGGCAAGAGGATTGCTTGGAGCCCAAGAGTTGGAAGCTGCAGTGAGGTATCATTGCACCATTGTATTACAGCCTGGGCTACATGATAGAGCAAAACCCCTGTCTTTAAAAAAAAAGAAGTGAGGAGAGAAGAAGCCACTGAATGTACCAGTAGAAAGAATTTGGACTTTTAGCCTAAAGACCTGGGTTTCCCACACTGTCATAATATGGAGTAGGAAGGCTTAATTAATTAAGAGTAAATGCTCTTGGGGGCTAAATGTTGTGATATACCAGAGGAGGAAGTGTTTCCTTCCCACTGGAGATAAACAAAGAATTGGTGGAGGTAGCATTGAGTTTGGGCCTTAAAGCAGGGATTCTTAGCTGGATGGCTTCAGGGGGTCTTTGAACCCCCTGAAATTACACAAATATATGTATGTGGTAGAGGTCTCCAGCTTTCATCAGATTCTTAAAGAGGCTCATTAAAGATGAGTAATAATTAGAACATGGCCGGGCGTAGTGGCTCATGCCTGTAATCCTAGCACTCTGGGAGGCCGAGGTGAGAGGATCGCTCAAGGTCAGGAGTTCAAGACCAGCCTGAGCAAGAGTGAGACCCCGTCTCTACTATAAATAGAAAGAAATTAATTGGCCAACTAAAAATATATAGAAAAAATTAGCCGGGCATGGTGGCGCATGCCTGTAGTCCCAGCTACTCGGGAGGCTGAGGCAGAAGGATTGCCTGAACCCAGGAGTTTGAGGTTGCTGTGAGCTAGGCTGATGCCACGGCACTCTACTCCGGGGAAAGAGTGAGACTCTGTCTCAAAAAAAAAAAATAATAATTAGAATATGAGCCTCAAACTCAGATGCCTTTAGTGATTGGGCTGAAAATTAAAACTGTAGCTGAGCATAGTGGTGCGTACCTATAATCCCGGCTACTTGAAAGGGTGAGACAGGAGGCTCGCTTGAGCCCAGGATTTCAGCACCAGCCTGGGCAACATAGTGAGACCCTGTCTCAAAAAAATAAAACAAAATTATAAAGTGGCCAAGAGTGGCCGGGCGCGGTGGCTCACGCCTGTAATCCTAGCTCTCTAGGAGGTCGAGGCAGGAGGATCGCTCAAGGTTAGGAGTTTGAAACCAGCCTTAGCAAGAGTGAGACCCTGTCTCTACTAAAAATAGAAAGAAATTAATTGGCCAACTAAAAATATATAGAAAAAATTAGCTGGGCATAGTGGCGCATGCCTGTAGTCCCAGCTATTCGGGAGGCTGAGGCAGGAGTTTGAGGTTGCTCTGTGCTAGGCTGATGCCACGGCACTCTAGCCCGAGCAACAGAGTGAGACTCTATCTCAAAAAATAAATAAATAAATAAATAAAAATAAAGTGGCCAAGAGTAAGACAGTAGGAAGTGGTGAGTACTGTGGCAGCTGGAAGGGTTCTTGTCCCACCAAAGACATGTGAATTCAGATTTCTAAAAAAACATGTGCTTGTCAAAACATAACACATCTGTGGGCTGTGTTTGGGCTAAGGATCAATAGTTTACATTCCTTGATTTAACCAGAGATGTGGGTGATAGCATTCCAAACAAAGGGAGTTATGTGATTGAGGCCAAGGAGGCAGATGAGAGCACAGCAGTAAGCCTCTGTGAGAGCCACCTGGTGAACCAGCATCAGAAATGGGGTTTAGTAGGAGGCTGCGGCAGGATGATCGCTTGAGCCCAGGAGTTCGAATCTGCAATGATATATGATCGGGCCACTGCACTCCAGCCTGGGCATCAGAGTGACACCCCATATCTATTTTAAAAAAGAAAGAAAGAAATATGGTTTGAGGCCCGATCCTGGAGGGACTTGCATCTTAGCTTGAGGTATTTGTAGGGTCACGTGGAATTGGTGAAAGAGCCTAAGCAAGGAAATCCTTCTCTAGGGCATTCTCTTAGGAAAGCTAAATAGGCTCTCCTTTCTCTACCTCATTCATGCCTTTCAACATCCATTCAAGATATTGTTGGCCACATTTTAGAGTTGCAGAAGCTAAAACCCAGAGATCTTATGTGAGTGGGCCACTTGGAGGTTAATTGGTGGCAAATTTGGGACCTAAACCAAGGTCTAATTCTCAACTTTGGTTTTCCAGTCAATAGTTCCATATTTATTTGGAGCCTTCTACACTTGAGGTGTCATAGGGGACCTTTGGGATTTGGATAGAGTCATCAGGGAAGTGTGAGTGAAATACAGAGGGAAACTTAGATTGTTTTTTCCCACTTCCTGCAAGGGGCAGGTTCTGGGGCATAGTGTGGGAAGAACTTGCCTAGGATTACCCATGGAGGGAGTGGCAGAGAAGCAGAAAGGCAGAGAGACAGAGATGGAAAGGAGCAGATACATTTCCTTCCCAAGTACCCAAGTTCCTGAGGCTGCTGTGAAGCCATGGTGAGTTCCTAGGGTTGCCCTGTTGCCCAGATGGGTCTTCAGAGTCTGGCGCAATAGCCTCTAGTCTGTGCAGAAATGAGAGTTCAGAAGGCCTTGACTTGTGCTGTTGTCTGGCTCTGGCAGAGGAGTGAGCTCTGTGGTCCGTCGTTGTGTTCATCGAGCTACTGGCCATGAGTTTGCAGTGAAGATCATGGAAGTGACAGCTGAGCGGCTGAGTCCTGAGCAGCTGGAGGAGGTGCGGGAAGCCACACGGCGAGAGACACACATCCTTCGCCAGGTCGCTGGCCACCCCCACATCAGTGAGGCTGCATTCCCCGCTCCTGTTAGATAAAAACCCCACCACCTGCTGACCCTGCCCACTGCCCATTTCCCCCAGCATTGCTTCCACACCTCTCCTCCCTTCTGGCTCTGTTCCACCTCAGGGAGTGGCCAGCCTTTGGGTCCCTACTACCTCCTTTGGTTCTCCTTCCTTCCCAGTAACAGCCCAAGGCTTCCTCAGGGTGGCAAAGCCCCTATGGAATGTATCTGCTCCTTTCCATCTCTGTCTCTCTGCCTTTCTGCCTCTTTCCCCAGTCACTCTCATCGATTCCTACGAGTCTTCTAGCTTCATGTTCCTGGTGTTTGACCTGTGAGTATCTCCTTGCCCTGATCCGAGAAGCCTCCTCCCCACCTCCATGTATGGCTCCATCCATGGAGCCTCACAGCACAGTGGGCCAGACCCACCCTGCTCACACCTTCCTCCGCTCCAGCTGGGCCTCTCTCTGTCACCTTGGCCCGCCTGCCAGCCCATGGCTCTGGCTCTCTCCCTAGGTGCCATGATTGAGGCAAGTTCTTCAAGAGTAATAGTGACTAGTCAAATACAAAGAGTTTGCATGACCCAAGGGGTCACTGTCCCAGTGTTCCCCAAGGTTATAAGGTGAAGAGGGGGAAAAGCTCTTCTAAGAGGAGAGTATTCAGCAATGAACTGACCACTTATAAAACATCCTCACTTTCCAGTCTCTCTCGTGGCTTAACACACTACACTGGTGTTGGTCTTTGCCCATCAGTTCTTTTTCTGGTCAGACTGAATCAATGTCAGATGTTATGCAAACAAGTTGCAAAGATATTTCAAAAGAGAATGATTTGAATACCAAAGATTTAAGAGAGGCCCTTGGAAAAAATTCATGAAGCCTTCAATGTATTTATCAAAATGATACTCCATAAAGGTCAGAGGAGAAGTAGGGAGTGTCCGTTACACAATCATCCCCCTTTGCAGAACAATGACACTCCCTGAAAAAACTCCCAATGTATTCTTTATTTTGAGGATTGATGCAGAGTCCCAATGATAACCTCAATTTTTGAAAAGCTTTATTTTTAATGGACACATAATTATAACCTCAACGTTTAAAAACAAGATAAAATTTCAAAATAAAATCCTATTTAACGTTTTTGCCACTATTAACTGAAATTTTGGTCCATGTTCTCAATAGATAAACTTTCAGAGGCCTTTTTCAGGTATGGTTATTCTCAGATAACAAGGACTTCCTATAAATTATTGTCATAAGAAGTCACCACGGGGCACAGTGGCTTGCACCTGTAATCCCAACCACTCCCTGCTACTCAGGAGGCTGAGGTGGGAGGATCGCTTGAGCCCAGGAATTCAAGGCTGCAGTGAGCTGTGATGGTGTCACTGCACTCCAGCCTGGGTGACAGAGTGAGACCCTATCTCTTAAAAAAAAAAAAAATTGCACCATCATGGCACAGTGCAGAGATTTCAACTGCCAACCCTCTGGCCCAAATTGCCCCTGGCATCTGATTTACTCTTAGAGTGCATTATCTTGAGATGGAGAGGAATTTCTCTTCACTGGCCTCTTCCATGATATTTTACGTGAGCACTGGCTTATTTTCTCAGCCCCTGGTGTGGGGTGCATCTACCTCCTATGCCCCTCCTATCCCTTAGGATGCGGAAGGGAGAACTGTTTGACTATCTGACAGAGAAGGTGGCCCTCTCAGAAAAGGAAACCAGGTAATGGCTGAGCCTGCAGCCCCTGGGGTGAGCAGGGAGTGGGGTGGAGCAGGGAGGAACAGAGGAGACTACACCTCCCCCCAGGTCCATCATGAGGTCTCTGCTGGAAGCAGTGAGCTTTCTCCATGCCAACAACATTGTGCACCGAGACTTGAAGCCTGAGAATATTCTCCTAGATGACAATATGCAGATCCGACTTTCAGATTTTGGGTTCTCCTGTCATTTGGAACCTGGCGAGAAGCTTCGAGGTGAGGGGATCTGGTACCCTAACAGACTAGGGAGGGAAGGAGACCCAGGCATGATGAGGTTGATTGCCAGGGTCTGAGTACTGAGTCCCAGGTACCAAGGAGAAGGGAGAAGTCAGTGAGCACTTGCCAAGTACTCTCTGGGTGCAGACCCTTGTGTAGAACTCAAAGTGGGCCTCCTGACATGGGGAGGAGACAGACAAGTGAGTACATGGCAGGCAGAGGGCATGCTAGGGAAGCCAGGAGAGAGCACTGATTCAGCCTAGGAGACTCATGGAGGAGGGGCCTCTGGGACTGGGCCTTGTCCCAGGAGGAGAGAGAGTAAGTGGGGGATAGCAGGGCTCAGCAGTGTACTTAGGGGCTGGAGGAGGCAGGACCACAGTGTGCTGCTTAGGTGCTGTTAGGAGCCTGATATGTCTGTACAGCGCTTCTCACCTGGGGCCCTGGGACTCAGGCTCACCCAATGTTAATACCTTTGTTGTGACAGAAATATTTTTAGTGCAAATGGGATACTTTAACGTGTAACTGTGGGATTCCTGAGAGCTTTTAATATGCTACTGTCTCTCCTTCAGTGGCTTTGCACTGGACTTAATAGCTAACATCACTGGGTACCTCCTATGAGGCAGATACTATACAGTCTTTATATAGCTTATTTCCCCAAATCCTCTCAATAGACCTGTGAGATAGATAGTATTTGTGTCTCCTTTTTATAGATGGGCTTCAAGAGGTGAGATGACTTGTCCAAGGTCATTTTGCCAGGATTTGAACTTGGACAGTCTGACTCCAGAGCTCATGTTCTTAACCTGTGGGCTTACACGTCTTGTGGATGTTATGCCTTATTTCTTTTTGGGCTTCCACATAGATTTCTCCTCTTTCTGGTATCATCTTTGCCCCTGCCTACTTTATCCTCTCCCTCAGCTTGGGTAGTTCAGGTTTCACTTTCAACCTCCAGGACAAGTTAGGTCCACCTGCTTTTTGTTCTTATATCTTCTCCCTTCATGACACGTCTTGCTCTATTATTTCTCGTTTGCTTTCTGGTAGACAGTGAGCTTGGTAGGGGTACATCTGATTCACCACGGTGTCTAATATGGTGCTTGGCATTCAGTAAATACGTGTTGTAGAAATGAATTTCCCAAGAGAGTCAGTTTCAATTCAGGCCTATTAAAATCTCCTGGAAGTGTGCCATGATAGAGATTGCTGGGATGGAAGAATTGGTGCCTGAAGTGGTAGAAAAACTAAAAACATAGACTTGTATCAGGTTACTGAGGGCTCTGTGCTGGAGGAGTCTAGACTTGGTCCTAATGCCATGATCGGGAATCAGGGAGGGGACTTCCCAGTATGTGCTCTAAGAAATCCTATATTTCCACTGTTCCCCTTGGGTTAAGTGGTGGTTCCACTAACCAGAGTGGACATATAGGAGGAGGAATAGGTTTGGGCAGAAAGGAATGCAGGAGATTTAAATTTTGTTTTCCATATGTATTGTGTGTAAAAATGAGGTAACAAGTTGTGTGAGGAGTAGGAAGGCTGGCTTGCATGGAGGATTGGAGGAGGCAAGTGGTAGGGTTAGGTAGGATCTTGAAATTGATCCAAAAACCAGGTTTTTCCTAGGAAGGCCACCAGGAGCCCTGGTGGGTATTTGAGTTGCTCAGCAGGGACAGTGTCTAGTACTGAGACCTGGCAGAAGGCAGGTAGGAACAGAATGGCAACATTGGTGGCCCTGGCAGTGTTGAGAAGGCTCCAGCAGAGATCAGGTGCTAAGAGCCCTGGAAGGGGCTGGGGGGATCCCCTCAATCTTGGCCCTCTTTCCCCAGAGTTGTGTGGCACCCCAGGGTATCTGGCACCAGAGATCCTTAAATGCTCAATGGATGAAACCCACCCAGGCTATGGCAAGGAGGTCGACCTGTGAGTTTCTGGTCTCCCCGCTCCCTCCTTCTGTGTTTACTGTCTTTCAATGTGTTTGCCAGTCACCTTGTCCTGCCTGACTCTGATCTCTTTCTCAGCTGGGCCTGTGGGGTGATCTTGTTCACACTCCTGGCTGGCTCGCCACCCTTCTGGCACCGGCGCCAGATCCTGATGTTACGCATGATCATGGAGGGCCAGTACCAGTTTAGTTCACCCGAGTGGGACGACCGTTCGAACACTGTCAAAGACCTGGTGAGCTGGGGCTGTGAGAGGACAATGGGGGAGGCCCAAGAATTGCCCCTCATGCTCTGGGGTTTCCCCTAGATCTCAAGGCTGCTGCAGGTGGATCCTGAGGAACGCCTGACAGCTGACCAGGCCCTACAGCACCCCTTCTTTGAGCGTTGTGAAGGCAGCCAACCCTGGAACCTCACCCCCCGCCAGCGGTTCCGGGTAAGCCTGATAGTGTCAGGGTCTGGGTCTGGGCCTCTGTCCTGTGATCTTTCCTCTGTGCTGAATGCTCCACTGGAGCTCACACTGTCCCCCTTCCCAGGTGGCAGTGTGGACAGTGCTGGCTGCTGGACGAGTGGCCTTAAGCACCCATCGTGTACGGCCACTGACCAAGAGTGCACTGTTGAGGGATCCTTACGCACTGCGGTCAGTGCGTCGCCTCATCGACAACTGTGCCTTCCGGCTCTATGGGCACTGGGTGAAGAAGGGCGAGCAGCAGAACCGAGCGGCCCTCTTTCAGCACCGGCCCCCTGGGCCTTTCCCCGTCATGAGCCCCGAAGAGGATGGGGACTCAACTACCATAACTGAGGACGAAGCTGCAATGGTGCTGGGCTAGGACCTCAGCCCTTGGGGAATCCCAGAAAGCAGGACTCTCTAGGAGAAGGATTTTGATCATTCCAACCCCTCTAGGCTCTGGCCTCAGGTTCCTCTGCCTAACCAGGCCCACTGCTGATCATGCTACTATCATACATACCAGCCCTGTACTCCTCCCCCTGCCAGCCAGGGCTTTGAGATCAGAATTGGGGTGGAAGGGAGCCACTCCAAATGCCATGCCTGGTTCTGTCAGTGCTGCCTGTGCTGTGTATGAAATAAATCTGCTGCACGCCAGGAAGAGTGGGTGCCCTGTGTCTGGTGTCTGGCTAGGTCAGGAAAGCCCAGAAGGTAGTCAGGAGTGGGGACAGGGATGAGGCTACTCTGGTCCAGGCCTTTATTGGGGAAAATGCTGAGGATCACTTAGTCTTGTTCTTGCCTTTGGCCAGAGGTAGCTGGAAGGGCCGCTCTAGTGCAGTCAACTTGCTGCTGAGTCTTTCCTCACTGGCCTTGAGCCTCTCCTCTACCAGGTGTTGGAGCTGCCCCAGCTCCTTGTTCAGTTGGGTCTTGATATAGGTTTGGAGGATGTGGATCTGGCCTGCAGGGGAAAAAAGGGCAGATCAGGAGAGATGCTGTGTGGCGATGAGTGTGCCCAACTCCCAAGGTGCCCGAGGAGATACGCAAGTGGCCAAGTTTCAATTTAGGAAATGTTGGCCAGGTGTGGTGGGCCATGCCTGTAATTCCACCCCTTTGGGAGGCTGAGGCAGGAGGATTGCTTGAGGCCAGGAGTTTGAGACCAGCCTGGTCAACATAGCAAGTCCCTACCTCCACAAAAATAAATAAATAAAATTAGCCGAGCGTAGTGGTGGCATGCATCTATAGTCCTAGCTACTCAGGAGGCTGAGGTGGGAGGATCCCTTGAGCCCAGGAGTTCAAGGTTGCAGTAAACTATAATCAAGTTACTGCACTCCAGAGCTTGGGTGACAGAAGTGTTTTTTACCAGTGTTACAAGGTCTCTTAAAAAATAAAAAATAAATTAGGAAATGTCAGCCGGCCCTTCTGTGAGACACAGTTGGGCAGAGTAGCTATGCTGGACTTTTTGGATTCAAATTCTGATTGCCACTTAGTAGCTAAATGACCTTAGGCAGGTTATTTAACCTTTCCATGCCTCAGTTTTCTTGTGTAAAATGTGGATAGTAATGACACCTAGCGCGTAGTATTGAAGGAGGATTAAATAAATTAATATATGTAAAATGCTTAAAACAATGCATGCCTGGTGCACCTGTTGCCAAGTATGTGCTGGCTATTATTGTCATTGGTTTTCCAATTATCTTCTTTCTGGAGCCACCTCTTCTGCCCCACCCTTAGCAGCTGTGCTTTAATCTATTTGTCATCTTTACTTTTGCATAAGGAATTGTTTGGAGAAGAGATACCATGACTAAAAACAAAATTTCTGAAGCCCTGATGTGATCTAAACCCTTCATTTTACCCCTGCCCAGAGTCACCAGGTACCATAACCCCTCCAGATCCTCACTTGGCTCTTGCTCTGGCTGGGCCATTGTCTCCAGTTCCTCTTCCTGTGGGGTGACTGCCTGCTCCTCCACCTCCTTGCTTTCTTCTTTGTCTGCAAGCCAGAAGCAGGAAGAGGCCTCGGCTCCGACCTCAGCCCAGCCCCAGCCCTGGGACTCTACCTTACCCATCTTACCCTCTGGCCAGAGCTTGGGTGCCTGTAGCCCCATATAAGTCAAAGATAGATCCAGCCGTACCTGGGAAAAGAGAATGAGAGATGCTGAGAGGAGGGCACCTGCACTGAGGGAAAGGAAGAGATGAGGAGTGGCCTCTTGTAGTCCATGGTCTGTTACCTGGGGTGTGAAGACATATTTGTAGAGCTTGAAGTGGCGGAAGTAGGTGTTGACCACATAGTCTGCCAGGGCCAGCAGCTGTTCCTCCTTAAAGAGGTCAATGCTGAAGGGAGGCCGCTGTGGTGATGACTGGGTGTTACAGTACTGACTACCCCCTTAAGCCCTCCCTGGCCTTTCTCCAAGAACCCACAATCTAGGATCAAGGACAGCCTACTGTGGCCTTCAGAGGAAGATGAGGGTGATGAGTGTGAGAGTTCAGGGGATTGGGCTAGGCCTTGCCTGGGGGAGGGTGAAGGTTTTGGAATGTTCCAGGGGAACTGACCCTGACTCCATGGCAAAAAAGAACACTGGTAAAGTAGCGGTAGCATTCCTCCACGTTGCCCAAGGGGGTTGCTGGTAGGGAAAGCAAGATGCAGCAGTGAGTCCCTTCTCTTATTCATTCATTCATTTCACTGAACAGCTATTTATGGAGAATGAGCTTCCAAGGTGGACAGATGTAGGTTTAAGTCTTGGCTAGTTACATTAATTCATTCAACAAATACTGAGTAGCCACTATATACTGTTTTAGGCACTGAACAAGAAAGACAAGGTCCTGCCTTTATGAAGCTTTATTTTAGTGAAAGTGACATACAATAAACCAAGAAATGTATAATTTCAGCTATTGTTTAACATGAATAAAATCAGATGGAGAATAAAAGGGGTGGAGGAGGGGAAGCAGGAGCAATTTTATTAAGCACTAGGCATATATTTACATATATTATTTCTAAGAACAGTCCCATAACATTAGTGCCATATCCTTAATTTATAGATGTGGAAACAGGATTTTAAAGATAACTTGGGTGTGATAATGCTTGTGTAGTAATGACAAAGGCACCAGGTAGTATTCTCGCTACTTCTGCTCCCCATGGGTCACTTGTGCCAGCCCAACCTCCTCCTCTCCCTGGGGCTCAAACCTTCTGGTAGCTGCCTCCCTCTCACCAACACAGGCCTTGTGAAGATCTTGGAGCATGGCACAAGCCGTTGATGCCTGCTCCAGTGAGAAGCACTGCTCGTGGCAGAAGATGAGTGCGTGGGAGAAGAGGTCCAGGGTGATAGCATCCCGCAGGCTTTGCTCAGGATGGCCTAGCTGTAACAGCTCAGCCAGCACCCTTAGGAGAGACAGAGGGAGTGAATGACAACAGGAGCCTCCTTTCATCACATCCCACCCAGCACATGCTTTGGAGCCTGCCATTCCTCATGTCTTCTCAACCCACCCCCCTCAGCCTTCCCCAAGAGCTCTTCTCCCTGCTCAGTCCCTACTCCCTCATCTCCTCAGTGTTGGCCGTCTTCTCCAGCCGGTGCATGGAATGGATGTCCAGGTACTTCCTGTCATATGAAAAAAAAAAAAAAAAGAAAAAGTATCAGTGGTCTTTACATATTTGTCTCATGACAGAGCTGTGATGGCTAGGGCATCTGACTGGGAGTCAGGAGATCTGAGTTTGAAGCTTGGCTTTTTCACCAACTTGCTGTGTAACCTCAGGGAAATTGCTTACCTCTCTGAATCTAAATGAACTTTTACTATCCTCTCCATTTATAAAGCCTAGGGTGAGGAATCTTGAGTTATTTTCCCTGTTCTGCCACTACATTGCTGTATGACCTTGGTCAAGTCCCCCCTGCTGTCCCCGTGGGCTTCAGTGTCCCAATTTGTACATTAATCCATAGTGGCTATAATATCCCATTTACACCTCAGACTCTGGCTGTCTTCTCACACGGCCTCCCCTTTAGACTAGAGAGGCTGGAAAGCTGGCTTCTAGCCACCTTGAGTAATCGCATGTCTGGGCCTCAGTCTCCTTATCTGTAAAACGGGCATGCCCTGGCTACAGGACAGGACTGTTAGGGAGGCACTAAAAGAATAATGCAAATGTGAAGTGTAACTTTCCTCAAGTCTCTTCACACTCACCACATGCAGATCCGGGGTCGGGGCAGCGGCGGCTGCGGAGAGAAAGCGGATTGGGGAAGGCAGAGCTGTGCTGTCCCTGGCCTGTCGCGAATGTCCAGCGGGCCTGATAACGCGCTATAACTTGCCAGTCATCTAGAGGACTACGTACGAGCAACTCGGGCGGGGCTGGGCTTCAGCAGGCCCTGAGTACTATTCATAAGCATATTAACAATCAGGGCCACACACCCCCTACCTCTTTTCACCTAGGCAGCCCGGGAAATGTCTCGTATGTTAATAAACATGATGACGGTGGCGCCATGCAGGGAAACCCTTTTATAAATATTCATGAGCGGACCAGTTTGTCCCGTCCTCACCGGGAACAGGTTGGCTCCAGGATCTTCATCCATTTCCCCAGAGGCCGCCGTTGCCGACTCAGTCCGCATGCTTGTTCCGGTCCGTGTGGCCGACTCACACACACAGCTGACCTTCCCTGATTCCCGCCGCAGTTCGGAGCGCTCTTCAGGCTCCAACTGCATGCTGACTCGTGGGCATTGGCTGGTTCTCTGACTGATTATTTTGTCGCTCTTCCGTGTCGCGGGTCTCCACAGGCTCTGTCCTGCCTCGGGTCTGGGACAGCCGGTTCTCCGGCAGCGACTGCGAAGGCCTGGCCCTAGCCGCGCCGCAGCCAATCCACGCGGCAGAGAGGCTCCGCGCAGCCAATCCGCGGGGCGCGTCTCCCTCCGTCTCAACGGCGACGGTTGCTAGGGGCTTGTGAAGGAAGGAAGAAAGTGCAGGCGCGCGCCAATCAGTGAGAAGAGAACGCGCATTCGTAATAAGTTGCGAGTGCCCACCTGGGTGCCCTCTCTTCAAAGTTGCTAACAGGAGGCTGGCGCTGTCCTCTGAGCTGGGAAGTGGGTGTGCGGTGTCAGTTACCATGGGAACTGTTTACCGGCCAATCACCGAAGGAAAAAGGAGGTGTTCGGGAAGAAATCAAACGGCCCAGGAGGTGGGACCAAACGTGACCAATAGGATCAGGAGATAAGGAGGTTTCGCCACATCCGGCTCTGCCTCTGGCGCCTGCGCTCTGCGCCCGGGAGGCCGGTGACGTCCGGGGAAATCGAAGATGGCGGCACTAGGCTGACCCTCCCGCGGGTGAGGGCCCTGGGGCCGGAGGGGGCGGGATCCAGCAGGTGTGTGTGGGGCTGGCGGAGTTGGGGGTTGTGGAGCGCCAGCCGCTTCCACATCTCTGCTCTCTGTCTTCTGCAGGTGACGGAAGCGCCGTCTCCTCCCGCCTGACGCCCCTGGGGGACCCTGCGCCGCTCCTCGCTGCCGCGGCCATGTCTGGGCCCGGCAACAAACGCGCCGCCGGCGACGGGGGCTCAGGGCCCCCAGAGAAGAAGCTGAGTCGCGAGGAGAAGACCACAACCACTCTTATAGAGCCCATTCGTCTTGGAGGCATCTCTTCCACGGTTCGTGGGCTCTTGCCCTATCCATTAGAACTTGTCGGACTTTTGTTTCTGTTCTCCGCCCAACTGTCCAGAGTCTTACTCCCAGTTCCCCAAGCTTTGCAAGGTCCGATTTACAGAACACTGTTGGAGGAAACCGAAAACACCATGTCTGCCTACTCTTTGCAGATAGGAAAACATTTTCCCAGGGGGAGAGTGACTTGTCAAAGACTAAGGAGTTAGGGCCGGGTAGAAGCAGAACGTGAGCTTCCTCACTTTTGCTGGGGTGTCTGAGCTTCTTTAAATTATTTTAGGAGTTAATCTGGGAATTCCCCCCATATTCCATCCATTCCAGTTGCTCTTCTTTTCTGTCTCTCTCAATGACTGGTTT
Organism: Cheirogaleus medius; assembly: GCA_008086735.1. Classification (NCBI taxonomy): domain Eukaryota; kingdom Metazoa; phylum Chordata; class Mammalia; order Primates; family Cheirogaleidae; genus Cheirogaleus; species Cheirogaleus medius. The sequence goes on along the minus strand of VBSM01002153.1, from coordinate 34,398,147 downwards.
CTGGGCCCTGCTTGACCCTTCTCTCAGTCCGTTTGTTTCCTTTGGTAGGAGGAGATGGACCTGAAGGTACTGCAGTTCAAGAACAAGAAGCTGGCAGAGCGGTTGGAACAGCGACAGGCTTGTGAAGATGAACTCAGAGAAAGAATTGAGAAGTTGGAGAAGCGGCAGGCCACAGATGATGCCACACTCCTTATTGTCAATCGCTACTGGGCCCAGGTGGATGCCCTCCGCTTTCCAAGACCTGGCCTTGATTCAGCTGCCAATCCTCAGATTTCCTGCTAGGAAAGGAATATCATACCGGAAAGCACCGGAAAGAGGGATTCATAACATTTTTGGTGCTTTCTCTTTTCAGCTGGATGAAACTGTGGAAGCCCTTCTCCGATGCCATGAGAGCCAGGGAGAGCTGTCTTCGGGGACAGAGGCGCCTGGGACCCAGGAGGGACCAACACGTGATGGGACCCCTCTCATCGATCCAGGGACATCAGAGCTGAGGGGTAGGACCACAGCCCTAGGATATGGGAGCTTAAGTTTTGGGAAAGGTCCTGGGGAGAACTTTGATACTGGGCACCAGAATTTCAGGCCTTACTCTACACCCTCCGCCCCCGCCTGCCACTGATTTCTTGTTTGGGTGGCAAAGTGCGGTGAGTAAGGACACAGGCTTTGCAGGCCGGGCGCGGTGGCTCACGCCTGTAATCCTAGCACTCTGGGAGGCCGAGGCGGGTGGATAGCTCAAGGTCAGGAGTTCAAAACCAGCCTGACCAAGAGCGAGACCCCGTCTCTAAAAAAAAAAAAAAAAAAAAAGACACAGGCTTTGGAATCTGACTAACTTAGGTTCATAGTGCAGTTCATGTTTTGACACCCATTTTGTTCAAGAAAGTATTACTGTTGAATGTTGACTATGTATTTGGCATTGTTCTAGATTCAGAGAAATTGAAGACAAGCAGAAAGAAATATTGTTCCTGCTATCAGGGAGGAAATGATTATAAACCATAATACATAAAAAGTGGGGCTCCTGAAAGGGAATAAGTGTGTGTGCATGTGTATATGTGTTTCTAATTTAGACTGGGAAGGCAGAGGAGGCTTCCCTGAGGAAGTGATTTGGCAGCTGTATAGCCTTGAGAGCATTACCTCTCTGAATCCCAGTTGTTTCAATTTCAAGATGGGGATAACAGTGCACCACAGGTTGTGTTGATTAACTCACAAATGTGGAAGTCTGGAACTTGGTATAGAGTGGTGGTAACTGCTGCTGTTATCCTTATGAGGATGTGTCCATCCCTCCCAGAGCCTCTGCCAATGCAGCTGCGGCCCCCTCTCAGTGAGCCAGCCTTGGCTTTTGTGGTAGCACTGGGTGCCAGCAGCAGTGAGGAGGTAGAGCTGCAGCTGCAAGGCCGTATGGAGTTCTCCAAGGCAGCTGTGTCCCGTGTGGTAGAAGCCTCAGACCGCCTACAGCGCCGAGTGGAGGAACTCTGTCAGCGAGTATACAGCCGAGGTTGGTTCTTTGTACCTCCACCTGAGGGGTGCCCATCCCCAACTACATCTGTATGGCACTGCTTCCCCAATTCCTCTAATTCCCTGAGCCCACAGACAGCCAGAATTCCCCAAGGAATAAGTCAGCCATGTTCTTAGGGGAATGGGTTAGATAGGAGTTAGATAGGGGTTTGATTCCTGGAGTTGAACTCTCTAGGGAGATGAGTTGGACAAGTTGTTGATGCTGGTAGGGCCTCCCCCTACTAGCTAGAGACCACTCTGGAGCACTTTTTGCAAGTAACTGATGCACAAGGCATAGTAGCAAGTGCTCAGGCTTTGTAGGTTGACAGGCTTCTCCAAGTCTTAGTTCTGCTACCCTACCCAGGGCATTCTGGGCAAATGGTTCCCCTCTCTGAGCTGGTTTCGTCCTGTGTACAGTGGAGATAAAGACTCCTGGCTTTGTCATGAAAAATTGGCTAATAGCTAGTGGATCACATAGGACACATAGCAGACTCCATTATGAGTTAGTATTTGGCCCCATTGCCCTGAGCTTGTCTCTTACCTGAGCCCTGCCTTCCCAGGGGAAAACGAGCCCCTCGGTGAGGTGGCTCGGGCACGTACCCGGGAGCTGGGCCGTGAGAACCGGCGGCTACAGGACTTGGCCACCCAGCTGCAGGAGAAGCATCACCGCATCTCGTTGGAGGTAGGAGTCAGGGGCTTTTGGGGTGGGATTAGAACCAGGGCAGGGTTTGGGTTAGATGGGCACCCAAGGAGCTTAGGGAACCAGGTCCTCTATCCCAGCATCTATTCCCTCCATTCCCCCCAGTACTCCGAGCTCCAGGATAAAGTGACATCAGCAGAGACCAAGGTGCTGGAGATGGAGACGACGGTGGAGGACCTGCAGTGGGACATTGAGAAGCTGCGCAAGCGGGAGCAAAAGCTCAATAAGCACCTGGCAGAAGCCTTGGAGCAGGTAGGGTTTGGGTTCTGGGGCACATGGAGCCAGGGCTGGCTACTCAGGGCCATATCTTCTCCCCTTCATATCCATCATCTGTCTTCTCTCCACAGCTTAACTCTGGCTACTATGTCTCTGGGAGCTCCTCAGGCTTCCAGGGGGGCCAGATCACACTCAGCATGCAGAAGGTGAGCAGCGGCATTCCTCCCCATCCCTCCTGTAACCTTTTCTCTTTTGCACCCTTGAAATTCCCCTAAAGATGAAGGATAAACATCCACCTTCAAGTCCCTTCCGTGTCATTCCTGCTGTTCTTTATTTTATACATTCATGTACTTGTTTAGTAAATAATTTCTGAACACTAAGTGCTAGAAATAAGCACTAGGCATATTGGAAAGAACAAGATAGACAAAAACCAAAGCTTCCATGGAGCTTAGGTTCTAGTTGGGGGAACAGACAAAATAGTACATCAGTTGGTTATGAGTACCACAAAGAAGCACAGGAGAGAGAGAAATGGGAATATGTTAGAGTTGATTGGCATTCTGGGGGTCACTATGCACCGTTTTACCTTTACTGGCTATTTAGGCCTTCCAGGAATGCTTCCCTGACTCCCTATTAGTTAAGAGCCTTAGATCCCAGCACTGTCCATGTAATATTGAATTTTCTCCCACTTACCTGGGAAAGCCCTTAGTTTGGGGCTTTGGAATCAATCACCACCCTACACAGGGGAGCTTGGGTGGAATACATGTGGGGATGTGAGGGAAGCATGTTGCTGGACCTGGCCCTGCCTACCACAGCACCTCCCACTTCTTAGTTTGAGATGCTGAATGCAGAGTTGGAGGAAAACCAGGAATTGGCCAACAGCCGCATGGCAGAACTGGAGAAGCTGCAGGCTGAACTTCAGGGTGCTGTGCGGACCAATGAGCGTCTCAAGGTGGGCTGTGGTTGGGGCTGAGAGGGCCTGTACCTATTGGTAGGGGCTGAGCCCTGAATTCTCTTACTCATCTCTTTTTGGCATCCCAACCGCTAGGTGGCCCTGCGGAGCCTTCCTGAGGAGGTGGTGCGGGAGACAGGGGAGTACCGCATGCTGCAGGCCCAGTTCTCGCTGCTCTACAATGAGTCTCTGCAAGTGAAGACCCAGCTGGATGAGGCTCGGGGGCTACTGTTGGCCACCAAGAACTCCCACCTGAGACACATTGAGCACATGGAGGTATGGCCCTGGGACAGGGTAGGGGCTGGGAGTAAGAGCCCAGCCCTTAGTGTGAAGGCGTTCCTGGGCTTCAGAGGCCCGGTGTGCCTGCCAGGTGTCTCTTGGGAATAGATTCTTCCTAAGTCACTGAGTCCTGAGGTGGTGATGAGAGGTTGTGTGGATCCTTAATGCCTCAACCCACAGAGCGACGAGCTAGGGCTGCAGAAGAAGCTGCGCACGGAGGTTATCCAGCTGGAGGACACGCTGGCCCAGGTACGCAAGGAGTACGAGATGCTGCGCATCGAGTTTGAGCAGAACCTGGCAGCCAACGAGCAGGCGGGTATGTGGTGAGGATAGGGTGGAGGTGGGTCCTTATCTGGGAGTGCTGGGCCATGGTGTGGGCTGCTGCTTGTCCAGATGCAAGAGATGAAGCCTCTTTCATGGAGCCTTAGCTCCCTGTGGAAAGCAAAGTGCACTGGCTCACAGGCAGTGAGGGTCATAACCAGTTGAAGTGGCTGATGACACAGGAACAACCAGAACGTGAGCTATTGGCCCCATTTGTGATCCTTTGGCCTTGTGGTGTCTCTCTCTTTGAGGTATTTGTTTTACAAAGATTTATTGACCACCACCTATGATCCAGGCTCTGTTCTGATCTTTGGGGTTGTGCCAGTGAACAAAACAAAGAATTCCTGCCATGTGGAGCAACATTCTAGCAGCGGAAGACAGACAATAAAGAAAAAAATAGAACATGTACCTTAGATAGTGATAAATATACCAAGAAAAGTAAAGCAAGAAAGGAAGATTCGAGCTACCAAGAGAAAGGGTGTTGCAATTTCAGATGGGAGACCAGGGAACGTAACTAAGAAGGTGATACTTAAGAATCTAAAAGAAATTGACTAACTTTTGTGAATGTTAGTTATCAGTTCCTTTAAAGGAAATTTGGAGATATTGGGGAAAAAACCTACATTAGCAAAAATAATACAAATAGGCAGTGTCAAGTTACTTTTTGGTGAGTTTCTGTTGAGTCTGCATTATTCACTTTGATGACGTCACACTCAGTATAAGGCCTTATTTTTCCCATCCTGGATAATGGGAATGATGGCCCAGGCTTAGCCTCTTCCCCCACTCAGAGGTTGAGGCCCTAACCCATGGACTAGTTCTGACACCCTTACTTCATGACACTCTCCTAGGGCCCATCAACCGTGAGATGCGCCACCTGATCAGTAGTCTCCAAAACCACAACCACCAGCTGAAGGGGGATGCCCAGCGATATAAGCGGAAGCTTCGAGAAGTGCAGGCTGAGATTGGCAAGGTGAGGAAAAGGCTGCCTGGGAAAAGCCTTGGCTGTACTCCAGTGAGTCCTGTCTCACCTCATCCCTGTTCCTTTCTGTCTTTGCAGCTCCGAGCCCAAGCTAGTGGCTCTGCCCACTCCATCCCCAACATGGGACACCCAGAAGACTCTGGCCTTAGTGCCTCAGCCCCAGGGAAAGAGGAGGGTGGGCCATGCCCTGCTGGTACCCCCGACAGCAGAAAGGAGGTGGCTTCAATGCCTGGTACCACCGCTACTCCTTCCTCAGTGAAGAAGGAGGAGCAGGTCCCCTCCGAAGAGGATGCCCAGGCATTAACCCCTGGGGCGCAGGGCCCTTCCTCCCGGGGCCGAGAACCTGAAGCCAGGCCCAAGCGGGAGCTTCGGGAACGAGAAGGACCTGGCCTGGGACCCCCACCTGTAGCCTCAACTCTCTCAAGGGCTGATCGGGAGAAGGCCAAGGTGGAAGAGGCCAAGAGGAAGGAGTCAGAACTCCTCAAGGGTCTCCGAGCAGAGCTCAAGTGAGGCCCTTTTCCTGTCTCCTTCCTACACTTGCCAAGTGGCCTCCAGCACCACTTACCAAGACTTCCTCCTGTACCCTCTCCCAGGAAGGCCCAGGAAAGCCAGAAGGAGATGAAGCTCCTGCTGGATATGTACAAGTCAGCGCCCAAGGAACAGCGGGATAAGGTGCAGCTCATGGCAGCGGAACGCAAGGCCAAGGCTGAGGTGAGGGCAGGTAGGGCTTGCGGGGCATGTTGGGAGGCTGCCCTGCAGGATTCTGACCAGAGCAGAGCCCAAGGTCAGCAGGAAGCAGTGACGAGTGCTTCTTATGGCTTTAGGTTGATGAGCTACGAAGCCGAATCCGGGAATTGGAGGAGAGAGATCGAAGAGAGAGCAAGAAGATTGCAGATGAGGATGCCCTGCGGCGCATTCGTCAGGCAGAGGAGCAGATAGAACACCTACAGCGCAAGTTGGGTGCCACCAAGCAGGTGCAGCCCTCTTTTGTTCCCCTTGTTTCTGAGCATTGGGATTCCCTTAACACCTTGTTAGGTGTCTCTAGCAGATGTGGCATCTAGATGGCCGCATCCACTCTGTGATTCTTTGATTTGCCACATTTTCCTATGGTTCCCATGGCCATCCTGCCCACCTACCACATTGCATCTTGTCCTTGCCCACTTGTTGCAGGAGGAGGAGGCTTTGCTGTCAGAGATGGATGTGACAGGTCAGGCTTTTGAGGACATGCAGGAGCAAAATGGGCGGCTGCTACAGCAGTTGCGGGAAAAGGACGATGCCAACTTTAAGCTGATGTCAGAGCGAATCAAGGCCAACCAGATTCACAAGCTACTGCGGGAGGAGAAGGATGAGCTGGGCGAGCAGGTTCTTGGCCTCAAGTCCCAGGTATGGCAGTCCCTGGCATGCAGGGTGGAGCTGGCGAAGCTGGGGCTCCCCAGCACTGAGTCTTCTGCCATCCTCAGGTGGATGCCCAGCTGCTGACCGTGCAGAAGCTGGAGGAAAAGGAGCGAGCCTTGCAGGGCAGCCTCGGGGGTGTGGAGAAGGAGCTGACACTGCGCAGCCAAGCCCTGGAGCTCAACAAGAGGAAGGTAAGGCTGGGCCAGTGGGGAACATGTGCACTTCTGCAGCTGGCCTGGGGCTCTGCTAGGCTCTGCTGCTTCTCCCAGAACAGTTCACATGTATTAAATGTTTACTATGTGCCAGACTCTGTGCTTGGTCACATTTCATTCTCATAGTAATCCTACCAAGATGGTTTTTGTCTTTTCTTTTCCATCGCCCCAGCTAGAGTGCAGTGGCATCTCACTGCAACCTCAAATTCCTGGGCTCCAGGGATCCTCCTGCCTCAGCCTCCCAGGTAGCTGGGATTACAGGCACGAGCCACCACACCTGGCTAATTTTTCTATTTTTTTGTAGAGACAGGGTCTCGCACTTGCTCAGGCTGGTCTTGAACTACTGAGCTCGTGATCCTTCCGCCTTGGCTTCCCAGAGGCGTGAGGCACCGCACCTGACCTGGTTTTTGTCTTTGTAAGGAAACTGAGGCTTGGGGAGGTCAGTTGACTTGCTTGAGAAAGAGTGGTGCTGGGATTTTGGCTCCAGGACCTCCATCCTAACCTTTCATTGGCTGTAAAAATGGGATGATGGTCCTTGTCACATAGTTTATTAAACATAAATATTATCTAGGTTATGGCAAAGACTTAAGATTAACAATGATTTTCATCTTGTTGTCTCTATTGGGCTATTTTCTTTTCTAGTTCATTCATTCATTTCGGTAGTATTTTCATGCCCCTGCTGTGTACTGGGCTTTGTGCTGATCGCTGTGGAAACAAGAGAATCCCTGCCTTCCAGTCAAGGCTGGAAGAGGCAGAGTCTTGAGAGGCAGAGTCAGCCAGTAATCCCACAAATAAAATAATACTATAACAGATGTCAGTAAGTCTTATGAAGGAAACTAAGGTGCTGTGAAAGACAAACAGAACCTCTCAGTAGGTGACATTTTTGCTGAGCCCTTGGGGAGTTGTATGTGTGTTAAGGAAGTTGAGGGGAGCACAGAGAAGAGCCTAGTGAAGGCTCAGAAACCAGAGTAAGCATTGTGCAGGGGAGGAACTTGAGAGGGGTGTGTAGAAGGAGGTGAGCGCTATAGGGAAGGAGGCAAGACCAGCTCGTTGCAGATAGCGCTGGAACCTTGACACGCATCACTGGACCAAGGCTCCATGTGCCTGAGTCCCTAGGCTCAGACCAGTGATGCCCCTCCTCCTCCCACCCACCTCAGGCTGTTGAAGCAGCCCAGCTGGCCGAGGACCTGAAGGTACAGCTGGAGCATGTGCAGACTCGACTGCGAGAGATTCAACCCTGCCTGGCAGAGAGTCGGGCTGCTCGAGAGAAAGAGAGCTTCAACCTCAAGAGGGCTCAGGTGTGTGTGGGGAGGGAGTAGGCCAGGGTGGTCCAGGGTCAATGACATGGCCTGGGGGCAAGCAGTTCGAGGACTGTTGCACTTAGCCTAACCTCTCCTGCCCTAGGAGGACATCTCACGGCTGCGGCGCAAGCTGGAGAAGCAGAGGAAGGTGGAGGTTTATGCAGATGCTGATGAAATCCTCCAGGAGGAGATCAAGGAGTACAAGGTGGGGCCAGGGGGCTGAGTTATACCCCATCAACCCAGGAATATTAGATACGGGGTTGGTGAGTCATAGTGGATAGTCTGGGCACCCTAGAAATAAGGTAGGACAGCAAAAAGTGGGCAGAACGCTGGTTGTAGAGTCAGACAACTGATCAAGTATTTATTGTACACATACCATGTGACAGGCACAGTGCCTGGCCAGATGTGGGGCGGGAGAGCTAAGAGCTAGACCAGGTCTCTGACCTATTCAGACTGACCATCAGTTAGGGGAGGCAGCCAAGTAATTCTCTCATTCCAGAGGAGTAATGTGACAGCAGAAGCCAGAGGGACTGTGGAAACTCAGGGGAGGCCCTGAAAGCAGGCCTGGGGTGGGTGGGTGGCACCAGCAGGCTTCCTGGAAAGAATGTCACCCAAGGCATACTGAAGAATGAGGGTTCAAGCACAGGGAAAGGTGGGTATGGAGGCCCTGAATTGGGAGGTAGGCTGGAAGGACAGTGAGCCAGGCGTGTGGTTGTAGTGTCACATCCTGAAGCGGGTGGTAAACCAGGTTGAGAAGCTCTACTTATCCCATGGGCAGTGTAGAGACTTCAGAGGGTTTTAAGCAGGAGAGTGATGTCAGATTTGCTGTTGGGTCTGGGCTAGAAGAGGTAAAGGCTAGGGGGAGGGAAATGGTTAAGTTATTGTAGTTATTGAGGCAAAAACTGGTATTTTGCTGGCTTAAGGTATTGGAGACAAGTGGATAGGTTCAGCAGATATTTTGGTAGCAGAATTGGACTCAGGGATAGATCGAATGCAGGCAGGGAGGGAACAGGAACTAGGAGTACTCCTGGATCCTGGTTTGAGAAAGTGGGTGGGTGACAACTACCATTTAGTGAGTTAGAAAGACTGCCAGGAGCAGGTTTTGGTGGACAGTGTTCAAGGATGCTGACAGGGAGGTGCTTGTGGGACATCTTGCAAGGCTGTGTCGGAAGGCAATCAGGGAAGAAGGCTTGGGAAGTGTCAGTAGAGGCAGAGATGGAAGCCACATATGACTGTGGTCACCCAGCGAGGGTCTGTGACATAAGAAGGGATAGGGTTCATTCTTCCTTAAGAACCTCAAAGTTTAAGTGACAGGCAGAGGAAGAGGAGCCTGTGGGTTGGGAAGGAGAGTGATGTTGAAGGAGTTGATGGGGGAGAAGGCAAATGGACGAGGAGCCATGAGAGGTGCCCCTTGGACTTGGCAGTACTGGTGGGAATGGTTGTTGTGCAGGGGTGAGGGTGGAGGTCAGGTCACCTGCACTCTCTCTCACTGGAGTGAGGAGTGGGTGTGGGTGAGTCAGTAATCAGACAACCCTTTGAAGCAGTTGGGCCTTGAAGGGCAGAGGTAGCTGGAGGCAGCTATGGGGCAAAGAGGCGGCAGACTTGGGACCTGTTGACGCTGATGGGTGGGGTCCTGAGAGAGGCAGAAAGGGGGTTAGGAGGTTGCTGAGGGGTGAGCTGGGCTGGGATATCAGGCAGGCTAGAAGAGGAATGTTGGGAATGCTGAGTTGAGGCAGTTCCTATCTGGACTTGGTGGTGAGACCCTCCTAGTGGCAGATGGAAGGTCTCAGGCTAACATAGGACCCACAGTAGGGTCTCTGGGCAGCACCAGGGCTGAACCCCGTTGAGGGTAGAGATAGCAGATTTCTAGTGGTACTGCCATGCCTAGCTGTGACTTAGCAGATGCAGATGAAGAGAAGGTAGATAAGATTGGGTTTTGGTCAGAGAAGACCAGTGGGGCAAGAGATGAAGCCTCAGGGCAGAAGAGTCTAAGCTGGGCTGGTGGGTCCTTATACTTGAGAGGAGGGAAACACGGGATGCCCAACACTACCCAGGATAGAATCCGGACTCTGCTACTTTATAGTTTTGAGACTTTGGCCTCTGAGCCTCAGTTTCCTCATTCATAGAGTGCTCATCCCTACCTCCCATGGTTATGGTAAGGATTAGATGCAGGCTGCTGTGTGGTGGGCTTAGCCTGGACCACCTCCTGCTGTCATCTTGGGGTCTGGGCACCATCAGAATTGTTCCCAAGCTGATGCCTTTGCCTGGCCCAGGCGCGGTTGACCTGCCCCTGCTGTAACACCCGCAAGAAGGATGCAGTCCTTACCAAGTGCTTCCACGTTTTCTGCTTCGAGTGCGTGCGGGGCCGATATGAGGCCCGCCAGAGGAAATGCCCCAAGTGCAACGCAGCTTTTGGTGCCCACGACTTCCACCGTATCTACATCAGCTGAACCTGAAACTCAGGGGACTTTGGAACACCCATGGACCCTGGGGGCTGTTTCCCCAGCCCCTCCCCACTCCAGGTCCAGTGGCCCCACCCTCCATTCCGGACCCCAGGGGCCCAGCCCTAGCCCACCTAGTTGGTTTGGGGGCCCTGGTGCATGCTAGTGGGAGTGAGATTAGCTAAGCTCAGTTCCGTCTTTTCCTGAAGATCTGAGCTGCAGCCTAGAGGGGACCGTTCTACAGGAAAGGTCTGCCATGAGAGTCCTGAGGGGCCCAGAGGGCTCAACTGAGCTTCCCAGAAGCTGGCCCTAACCTTTCTTCATCTGTTTCCACAGACCCATCCTAGCTCTAAGGGGGAAATTCCCCAGTCTGTGACCTACCTTAGGAGAGGCTCACTACCTGCCTACACACAAGTGAGGACAGGGGTGGGCCAGGACCTCAGCACCTTGCTTGAGACTGGGCCCTGGGGAGATTTTCTTTAGCCACCACCCTGCTGGCACATGCAGGGCTTCTGTCCTGTGGAGTTACCTGGACACTTTGGCTTTTGTGCCAAGGGCTGAAGGAGGTACCCATCTGGGGGGGGGTACCACCTGCTTCCTCTGGGAAGCTCTTAAGGTTGCAGTCACTGCCCTCATCTTGGGAGTGCTGAACCAAGATCATCAGTTTCTATTCTAATCAGGCCCCTCCCGAATCTCCTCCTCTCCCCTAAGCCCACTTACCCCCACCTCATGCATCCCAAGGCTCCACTGGGTCCTTGGCCCTAACCCTGCTTTCATCCTGGTGGCCTTAACTACTGTGGAGGTGGGACTTCCCAGGAGGGGAAGGGACAGACCAGCCCCAGGTGCTGGGCCAACTTCCAATCATTCCAGGTAGAAGAGTTTCACCCAACACCCTGTGACTGAGCCTGTACCCCTGATGCTTCCTGTGCCGCCTGCCCACAAATGCTCCATGGGCTGTGAAGGCAGCGCCCAGAGAGGCCTGGGAGGTGGAGCTGCTGACAGGTGCAGGGGCCTGTTTGGACCCAGAGCCTCTGCTCTAGAGATCTCTTGTATAGGCTGTTAATTGTTATGAATAAACAAACATCCAACCCTTGGCCTATGGCCAGAGTAGCCAGGCTTCATGCCCCAATCGTAGTCCCAGGTTTTCAGCTGCTAGGCCTGCCTGGCACGTCCCTGGCTTGGTGTGAGCCTGGGAGGGGTCTTGTGCCAATATGATCCCCCAATCCTGCGCACCCCAAAGGCTAAGTTATGCTTAGACCTAACGGTTGTCATCGGGATCCTAGACTGGGCCTGTTGGGGGAGCGCGTCTGCAGAGAGAAAGCGTCGTGGTTAACTCTGGAGCCTACCTACGCTTCTCCAGCTGGGACAGACTGCCTGCCCCCTTGGTCTGGGCTGGCCACGCCCCCCGGCAGTCATTGGCCCTTGGGATGCTGGGACGTGTGGAGCTGCATCCTGGGAAATGTAGTCCCTTGTTGGCACATAGCGAGAAGGTTCTCGGAGGGAAGAACTGGTTCCCCCGTTGTGCTGAGCAAAGGCAGGCCTGAACCCAATCCCGCGGGCCGTTCCACTACTGCTGCACCCGCCCCTACCCCTTGGACGCACAGATCAGGACACCTCAGCGGGGTGACTTCCTTCATTGCAACCTGCTTCAGCCGCCGGCCGAGTCCTTGGAACCGTATGCGGGCGGCGTCTCAGTTCAGTACGCTGCCGGCACCTCGGACGGATCTGTCACCGAGGCTGTACTGGGGCTGGTGCTACAGCCGGTGCTGACCGAGGTTGGTGCAGCAGGAGGTGTCAGGGCCATGGTAGAAGCCGCGGGTTTGTCAGCAGTCATGTCTTTGAGGGGCTCCGCAGCCTTGTCAGCAGTCGCACCTTCGCGGGGACTAGCGGCTTTATCCGCTTTCGGGCCCCATCTGGCGCCTGGGGTTTCGGCGGGGCCGCAGCAGCTGGACCTGATCGGACAGGAGACGGAGACGCGGGCTACGGTGACCTCGGGCACAGGGCTGCCGGTGGTGGGCGCGCTCACTGAAGCACGGGCCGCGGCGGGAGATGACATTGGGCTGCCAAGGAAGTGTCTGCGTCTGGGAGGCAGTGGTGGCAAGGGTGGGAAAAACGCAGGATATTGCATCATAGAGATGCGGCCACCTGCGCCCCTCGAGCGGATGAGTCTCAGAGGAGCGCTGCGACCCAGGGCACGGGTGGAGGTCAGCCAATCCTCTGTGAGCACGATCCTCTTTCCCTGGAATCACCTTCGCACAGGCTTCTTAAGTAAATGCAAGTAACTGTAAATCGCCTCCCTAGATATCTTCTGTAAAGGCCCGTCTCCCTGTCAGAGCGCTAAAACGTCCTGTGAGTCCTCATACCTAATAGTAAAGCAGGCATCAAACCACTTTCTCAAGCTCGTCCCAAGGAGATGGGATAAAACTTCCAAGATCTTAGTAATCTATGCAAGCACTGATAAGGTGGCAGGAACAGAGGAGACTCAAGAGTTGGTTTCCCATGAGCCTGTGGGTGCTCGGAGGGTCTGCCTTAATGGCTGGTCCCTCCACCAGGAAATTTGACCCCTTATTAACTCCAGTGGTCTCAGTGGCAGTGGTACCCTGGGCCAGTGCCTAGGGATGGGCCAACCAACTCCTCCTGGGCCAGCCTTGACCTTGGCCAGCTTCTTTGAGGTGAACAGATGTTGGTATCAATGGTGGACATGCCTGTTTCAGCCAGAACCAGGGCTACTGCCTATTGGCCAGTGGAGCACACAACATTGACCATGATCTTCTCAAAACTTCCCTTAGGTCCTGTGATGCTACACTCTCCTGGTTTTTCTCATGCTGTCTTTTGCTGGTCCTCTTCCACCACCCCTAAGCTAGACCCTCTCTCTATTTTGTCACTCTCCCTGGGAGTGTTTATTCATGGCCATGGCTATAGCTAAGCTGCTAAGACCCAATTTCTCTAGTCCAGTTCTCTTTTCTGAGCTCCAGACCTGGAAAATCACCACTATTAATTCCTGGGGAGGGGAGGATGATCAGAAAATCATGTCACTCTTAAAAATCCCCCAGTGGCACCCGTTTTCCCAGCTCAAGATGCTCCACACTCCAGTCCCTCTACCTTTACTTTCCCACAGTCCCCTCTGTGCTCTAAGCCCATACCCAACTGTTAAACACCCTCTGTCCCCCATCGCACTCCTGGCCCCTACACACTCTTCCCTGCTCCTGCAACCCTCATCCCTCAGGTCACTTCCTCCAGCAAGCTTCCCAGCCTCTGCCGTGGCCAGGCACTATCTCTGGGTCCACGGCCCTCTGTTAAGTCTCTGGACCAATCACTATGCTCCAGTGCTTGCTTTGTCTCTGTAGTCCCCTCACTTTACTGAGGACTGCTCCAGCACTGGGATTAGTTCTGAAGCACCTCAGTGTCCCCAGTGCTGGAAACAGGGAATGTGGAGTAGCCTTCATTACTCACCTCTCCATGAAAGGCAAGTCCCTCCTCATATTCGTGCTCCTTTCCAGGTGAGGAAAGGGAAGGAGACAGTGAGCCTGCCCTGGGGTCTGGCTGAGAGAGGCACAGGAAAGGTGGGGGACACCTTCCTGGCTGGGGCAGGATTTCCCCAGCAGACAGTGGCAGAGGCAGGTGACAGGCTAAAGTAAGTGCTGACCTCAGGCAGCTGCTCAGGGGCCATGGCCAGGCCTAGTCCCAGAAGATACAGCACTGGCAGGCCTGGCAGTCACAATTCCTTGGAGCAGCCCCAACTGGCACAGTGTGGAGATGGCCAGGCCCAGGCAGGCCCGGGAAGGAAAGGCTTGAGCTCCTGGCCATTCTGGTTTCCCTTGCTGACTTGCTGTGGCTCTTAGGCAAGTGGCTGTCCTTCTCTGAGCCTCTCCACGCGATGTGGGCCTATGGGCTGACATCCTGAGTGAGATGACAGGCCAGGTCTCCACCCACCTCTCCTCAGGGTGTAGGAGACTCTGGTCCAGAGGAGGGGCTGAGCCAGGTCCAGGATCCAAGTGAACTGGGAGAGGTGGTTGCCATCTTCTGAAACTAGATCCACGAGCTTTCCCCTCTGGCACCCTGGGGAGGGTGTGGGTGTTGTGGCTAAAGAGGCCTCCCTGGGGCCACACAGCTGTGCCTGAGCTGGCCAGTGCCAGAGTCACCAGGTAGCCACTCAGCAGTCAGCACGTTGTGCTGGTGTGGAAGCCAGACACCGGCCAGCTCCTTGGCTCTGCCACCATCTCATCATATTCCACTCCCCCGCCCGCCCCGGAGTGTGGATTTTAAAACTTCATAAATCCCACCAGCAAGCACTGGACAGGGACTTTAGGGCCCCTGGGAAAAGGGTGGGCCTGGGGCTGGGCCAAGCTTTTGCAGTCACTCATGAGCCCTGGCTCTGGGAGAGGACAAGTGGCTTCAGCTTGCTGTAGGCTGGAAGAGAAAAGACAAAAAACACCCGGGAAATCGTATTCCCTTTATTCTCTTCAACTAATCAACATGACCACCAGTGACACAACACTGTTATCGACACACAACACTCAAAAGTGGGGCCTGTCTTTGCTGGGACCAGTCAGGTGAGTGGGGCTTCCCTACTGGGGGCAAAGGAGTCTGGGACTGCTCACCTTAGGGCGCTGTCATGGAACCCGCCTCTTGGTTGTGATGGTTTCGCGTTTCCCCACCATTCAGGATTCATGCCCAGTTCTTCCCAGTTCCCATCTGACCTCCACAGCCACGGCGGCTTCAGGTTTCACCCTCAGCCTAGATCAGTTTCTGCTCTCCCCTCCGCTCTCACCGGTGATGCCCTGACTGTCGGGCTCCTCCACCAGGCACTGCTGAGGGGTCTGGGCCTGGAGTTGGATAAGAGGGTTTGGCTACACTGTGCCTTCCAGACTGCATTTTGGTGGGCAAATGCCTTGACTCCTGGGCCTGTGCCCGAGCCAGTCAGAGGGACTCTGGATGCTGCCACCTCCCTGCTGCATTCCTCCCAAGATGGAGTTCAGTCTGGGAGGGAAGCACCTGGGTAAAGGAGTTGGGGAAGGTGGGCAGCAGAACAGGGCCGCACCCCAGAGGTTGCTGACTGTGCCCCTTCCCTGCTGTGAAACGCCAGACCCCACAAGTCATGTCCATGACACTCAGTGCCCAAGCCAAGGCCCTGAGCCCTCACCGTCCCTACAACATGCGAGTGTCCTACTACGTCTGCTACACCCTAGTCCTCAGTGGGCCTACGGCTGGCCTCCAACTACACTCACCACCTCCCCCAAGGCTGGCTTCGGAGCCCCAAAAGCTGCTCCCAGGACTCTTCTGCAGGCAGATTCCTCAGACCTGTTTCTGGGGGAATCTGCTTCTAGCTTTACAAAGGGTTTGTCTCTACAACTTAAGTTTCTTTCTGCTACCATCTTAGAGGGGGTGGGAATCTGCTTGGGATTGGAGGATTGATCTCCTCAGTCTTACAGGGACACCCCCTTTGTTGACATTTCTGTCAGAAAGAGATCTGCAGGCAGCTTCTCCCCTCGGAGCAGCGCTGTCCTAGCTGGCACTTGGGTGGGGCGCGGCTGGATGCAGATGTGACCAAGGTTCAACCCACAATCATGAGGCCTGCCTTCTCCCTATGCCCAGCAGGCCCGTGTTTTTTCTCCCACAATGTTCTAGATTTCGATCCTTTTAAATTTGAGGGTCATCCCTTTGGGGGCAGGATAGATGAAGGGTGAAGGATTTTCACCTTTTGAACTTTTAGGTCATGGAATTAGAGGTCTCTTCCACAGCTTTGTAGGAATCGAGGTCACCCTTCTCCAGGGATTCAACTCCTGAAGGGCCACCTCACCTGGCATCTCAGTCCTCTGACTCCAGGATAGCACATTTCTGGTGCCAGCGTGGGGTCAGCGAGCACTTCCTTTCCGACCTAGTGCTGAGCAGAGTCCTCACCTTTGGTAAGGGTCTCCAGGGTTAGGGAGCGGAATTCTTGTTATGGATGTTTCTCAAGAGTTTTCTCTCTTCCACCATCTTATAGGGCAACAGTCTCTCCCCTGCCACACATCCGGTCACGTGAGCAGGTCTGGCTGGGTCTATGGAAGTGTGTGACTGTGTGGTGTGTGAGGAGAGGAGGTGGGCCTGGCAGGGGAGCATTTCTCATTCTTCTGTTTCCCTCTGAAGGTTTCTGGCTAAGGAGGAGAGGAGCCCAGTGGGTGGAATCCACCCCTTCCCAAGGCCAAGATTGGGCGGTGTCATCACAACCTCAGAGGGCTCCAGGTACTGGGGTGAGGAGGGTGGTCAGGCCTTCATGGACTCTCCAGGAACCTATGGTCCAGTCTGTGGGGTGTGTAGACACCCGCCACCGTGTTGGGGTCGGCTTATCCTGTGGGCAGCCTTGCTACCAGCTCAGATGAAGGGCTGAGGTTTAAAATCAGGGTGCTGGTTAATGAAGCCTTTCTATTCTGTTGACTTGCTGTCCCTTGTTGCCACAGAGAACCCACATGTTGACTTGGAGAAGAGAAGTCTAGGGAGGACAACTGCACACAGGCCTTGAGTCTCTGAAGGGTTTTATTCTTTGGAGGTTGACTAGCAGCGGTTCTCCCTCTCCACTGAGGACAGAAGTTGAGGAAATGGGCTGCCACTGCAGCAACACTGGTGGCAGTTAGATTTCAGGAAAATCTCCTGACAGTGAGACCTGAGAATGTGGCAGGAGGCACCCCCCATCCCTGGAGGCTTTGCACTTAGTCTCCAGCTAGGCTGGGGAAAGGGCAGTCCTGCCTGGCTCGGGGAGAACCCTGGCGGCCCGAACTGGGATCTGCTTGTACTTGCAGTTTAACAAGCTCCCGGGAACAGGAGAAACTGGCCTGGGGTTTGCTGGGTTCCATGTGAACAGTTTGTCCACCTTGGTTTGCTTCCCTCAAAGCCCTTTAACAGAAATCCCCCCACTCTTTCCCCTAATTTTTGTGTTGGTTTCTCAGTATTGTTATACTCAAGTTTTTATGCACCCGAAACTTAAGCCTTTAGGAAGGCTTGACGATTCCCTATCTTTGGGTTCTTTTTGATAAAGGATTCCACAGGCCTCTCCCCCTAACACACACAATTCATCTAAGATTGGCCTCCTACCCCAAGGAATCTGGTGCAGTGAGTTGGCCTTTCTCGTCCTAGTCCTTGGTTCCTAGCTCCTGTGTGGGCTTGGGAGCTCCTTGCCATTTATTTTCCTCCTCTTTGCTTTTTCTTCCTTTTCCACTTCCGCCCAGTTCCCATGCTACTCCCCGGCCACGCATTGTCCTCAGTGTAACTGTCCAAGGCTGCTGGGAGGGAGGCTCCCTCTCACACTCCCACGGGAGAGGACACTGCGGAAGAAGCATACGGCAGGTGTTTGCTACAACACCTGAGGGTCACTCCTCCGAGTCAGTGCTGTTGTGCTATTTCCTGCACTTCCCTGACCCTATAAGATTTCGATAAGGATTTTGATACAGTTTTACAGGGTTGTCTAGAGACATATTGGGACCTCTTCCTACAATTAATAGGGCTTTTATCCACTATGGTTTATAGGGTTTTTCTGCTACAGACTTACAGGGCTTTTTTTTTTCCTACATATTTATAGGGTTTCTAACCCAACAGTTTTTCTCTACTGCCTTATAAATGGTTCCCACCAACAATTTTATAGGGTTTCTCATCACTGATGTCCAAACACTATTTTTGCCCAGGGTTCTTTATCTTCCACTTCTCTACAATCTGGTAGGGTTGTCCTCCTGTCCCCACATAATATTTTTGGGGATCCAGTGTTCCTCTTGGGAGAGGCCCCTGGCCTCCAGACCCATTTTATAGGGAGACACCTGGGTGGCAGCTCCTATGGAGCAGGAGGGCTGCGACTTCTGTGAAGCCATCTCCACACTCAGGGCACAAATAGGGCTTTTCTTCCAAGAGGGCTTTGGGGCTTTCCCCTTGCCTTTGGGGGCTGCTCCCTGTGGGGGCGGGGCCCTCTCCCTCACCTTCCTGGCTTGTGGACAGGGTGGCTGGCTCTGGAAGGGGATCCTCAGGTCTGGGGGACTTTTCTTGGGTGTGGGTTTCTTGGTGCCGGATGAGGGCCAGGCGATCAAGGAAGGAGGCCCCGCAATCGGAGCAGCTGTAGGGTCTGGCCCCCAGGGGGCTCCTGAGGTGCTCCAGGAGGACGGAAGAGCTCTTCCCCAGCTCCGTGCTCTTCTGGGAGCTCTTCCCGCCTGCATGGACTTTCTGGTGCAGCAGCAGCTCAGAGCTGAGGCCAAAGCTTTTTTTGCATTCAGGGCATTTAAAGGGCTTCCCACTTAGGAAGGGACTGGGCCCTGCCCCTTCCCCTAGGCCAATCCTATAATCGGGAAAGAGAAAGGGCTTTTCATTGCCATGGGTGAGCTGATGTTGGAGGAGCACAGAGCGATCCAGGAAGCTTTCTCCACAGTGGGAACAAATGTAGGACTTGGAGGAGAGCAGCCCCAGCCTTTGGCTGAAGCTCTCCTGGCCCTCGGGCATTTTAAAGGGCTGTCCTGGGGGATCGGCTCTGCCCTCCGCAGCACCTGGGTAGGAATTCCCTCCAAAAGGGAGCCTGGGAGGTCGGAACTGAGGAGGTTTAGGGGCTGGGTGTGCCATGAGACCGTCTGCATTTTTGTAGGGGTTTTCTCCAATGTGGATCCTCTGATGCTGCATGAAGATGCCCTCGTCATTGAATCCCTTGCCACAGACCAGACACTTGTGTGGTTTGGCTCCAGGCGGCGGGGTCAGCAGGGCGGGATCCCCAAGCCCCAGAAGGTTGTCGCCCTGAGCTCTTCGGGCGGGGGTCTTCCCCCTCTCGTGGATCACCCGGTGCTGCTCCAGCTCGTGCGCCTCCAGGAAGGCCTTCCCACAGTCGGAGCACACGAAGAGGTTCTCATCCATGTGCGTGCGCACGTGGGTGATGAGGTTTGAGCTCTGGCTGAAGCTCTTGCCGCACTCGGGGCACTTGTAGGGCTTCTCGCCCGTGTGGGTGCGTCGGTGCTGGATGAGGTGGGAGCTGCGGATGAAGCTCTTGCCGCAGTCGGAGCACTTGTAGGGCTTCTCGCCCGTGTGGATGCGCTGGTGGCGGATGAGAGTGGAGCTCATGATGAAGCTCTTGCCGCAGTCGGCGCAGATGTAGGGCCGCTCCCCGCGGTGGATGCGCTGGTGGTTGATGAGGTTGGAGCTGACGCTGAAGCTCTTGCCACACTCGGGGCACTTGTAGGGCCGCTCTCCCGTGTGCGTTCGCTGGTGCCGCAGCAGCGTGGCACTCAGGGTGAAGGTCTTGCCGCACACGGGGCACTTGAAGGGGTCCTCGCGCAGGTGAGTCCGCTGGTGCTTGATGAGGGTAGAGCTGTGGCCGAAGCTCTTGCCGCACTCGAGGCACTCGTAGGGCTTCTCGCCGGTGTGCGTGCGCTGGTGCTGGGTCAGCTCCGAGCTCTGGATGAAGCTCTTGCCGCACTCGGTGCAGCGGTACGGCTTCTCGCCGGCGTGGATCTTCTGGTGCTTGAGGAGGTTGTGGTTCTGGCCGAAGCGCTTGCCGCACTCGGGGCACTTGTAGGGCTTCTCGCCCGTGTGGGTGGCCTGGTGCTGAATGAGGTCCGAGCTGCGGTAGAAAGCCCGGCGGCACTCGCCGCACTTGTAGGGCTTCTCGCCCGTGTGGGACCGCTGGTGCTTGATGAGGTTGGTGCTCTGCGTGAAGGCCTTCTCGCACTCCGTGCACTTGTAGGGCTTCTCGCCCGTGTGCGTGCGCTGGTGCTGCACCAGGTTGGAGCTCCAGCTGAAGCACTTGCCGCAGTCGGGGCACTTGTAGGGCTTCTCGCCCGTGTGTGTGCGCTGGTGCTGCACCAGGTGCGAGCTCTGCGTGAAGCTCTTGCCGCACTCGGAGCAGGTGTTGGGCCGCTCGCCCGTGTGGATGCGCTGGTGCCGCAGCAGCTTGGACCACTGGCTGAAACTCTTGCCGCACTCGTTGCAGATGTAGGGCTTCTCCGCCCCAGATGGGCGGCCCTGCACCAGCTCCCGCAGGCTGGGCTCATTGGCCGGGACCACAGGGGGACTGTTCCATGTGGTGAGGGTCCCCCACTGCCAACTGGCCTCACAGGCCTTGGTCCAGTCCGATGCAGCAGGGACTACCTCGGGGACAGGGGGGTCCAGAGGGGCCTGGTGGTCCAAGGGGCTGGAGTGACCTAATGGGGTTGGGGAGTCCTGGGGAACTGAGGGATCCTGGGAGGGTCTCTCCAGGGGCATCTCTGGAGGGTCCTTGAATTCTGGACTCTGAGCTGGATCTCCCAAGATGATCTCCTCCCCAGAACTTTCCTGCTGAGGGCTCTCCTCTTCATTCCCACTCTCGGCACCTACAGAGAGAAAGGGAGTCTCCAGCCCCTATCTCCTTTCAGAACACGGGTTCTGGTCTCTCTTCCCTCCCCTGGGTTTCCCCCAGAGTCTGGGCCCCTCCCTGAACCAAGGCCACTATCTTGGCAGGACCACAGTCCCTCTTGTGCCCCTCACCTCTGTGAACATCGTTGGGGCTCTGTTCAGGGCCCTGTGAATCTGGGCCCCACAGCACAGCCTCAGGCTCCATCCCAGAGCTCAGGACTGCAGAGAGTTCCAGGGACCCTGAGGAGAAGAGAGAGATGAGCACACAATGGGAGCTGATTTTGCACTTTACTCCCCCAAACCTCACCCCCCATTCCTCCTTATGTGAGCTTCTGTGTCCTCTCACTTTCTGGTTCTCACTGTGGCCCCCTTCCCCTGCAGGCCTGATTCCTGCTCCAGACCTTAAGATCACAACTCAGCAAGGAGGTGAATTTAAGAGTGTAATTAAAAACTCATCACCCTTAACCCTTTGAACCCAGACTGGGGGCTGGAGAGGTATCTGACAGCCACAGGGGAGGGAGGTTTTCACCCCACACCTCTGATGCCCAGAGGCTGGGAAACCTGTTATTTTGCTCATCAGAGGAAGCTCATTAAGACTCTAATTTTCCTCCTTAATGGAGCTGCTAATTGAGACCAATAAACTTTTCCCTTATGTGCCCTAGAGAGAACTGAGAATGCCTGGGACACTAAAGGGGTTAAAAAAAATAAAAAGAAAAGAAACCATCCCAATTTCCCAGAGGGGGCAGAGGCCCTCCACAAGGACGAGGGCACTTTCCCTTTATCCAAACACAGAAAGAGGATCAGGCCAGAGGTGGGGGAGGGGCAGTTTAAAGCCTCAGGAGCTCCTGAAGCCGGGAGAAAGGGAAACAGGAAAAAGAGAGTGGAGTGTGGAGAACACCTGCAGCTGCCACAGTGCCTGTCAGGGTATCCCTTCTCTCTCCCAGTCCTCCCACAGCCCGTGAGGACACCCAGGAATCAGGTTGTCCATTTTGCAGATTAGTCAATCAATGCCTGGGGAGACTTCTCCAAGGTCACAAGCTGGGAAGTGGCAGAGCTAAGACCAGAAATGTATGGTTCTTTGTCTGGCTTGACCTTGTCTCTGAGAGCACACAGTGACCTTGGGAGTCATGTGAGACTCATGCTCATGGGAGGCTGACAGGAGACAGGTGATGAGGAAAGCTCCAGGCCTGCTGGCTGTGAGAATAGGTTGGAGAAATTCCTGGGACCGAGAAGTTTCCTTGGCTGTAAAAGGGAGGGGTTGGACCTGTGACTGGGCCTGACCATCTGCATCCATGAGCTCGAAGCAGTAGTCCCCATTGAAGCCCTCCATTATCAATTAGTCCCACCCTGGGACTCCTCCTTCTACTCCTTTTGTTCTGTTTTCTTGAGGCTGTATCCCAAGCCTAGGACAGTGCCTAGCACATAATAGGTGGTCCAGAAATTTTGTTGAATGGCTGAATGAATGAGATACCCCTTGGTCCTGGAAAACCTCTTTGGTCCAATGCCTTTAAACATCAGTTTGCAAGAGGTTGGCAGCAAAGAAACAGGAGTTCCGAGTGGCCCTCCCATAAATCACAGCCATCTGTCACTCCAGAAATGATTCCAGAATAATGGAACACAGTCACAAGAGGAGGAGGACTTCCTATAACATCTAGACCAGGGGTCCTCAGACTTTTTAAACAGGGGGCCAGTTCACTGTCCCTCAGACCGTTGGAGAGTGCACACTGTGGGCCCGGGACGAGTCGGCTGCTAAGCAGGACAGGCAGCTGTGGCAAAAACACCCAGCCGGCCGGATAAATGTCCTGGGCAGGCCGCATGTGGCCCCGTGGGCCGTAGTTTGAGGATGCCTGATCTAGACCCTCCAGAGAATCCTGGTTAGGGCCTGGACTTTGGGTGGCTGTGTGGATGGGCACTATGTGCACAGGGGTGACAGTGCAAGCGAGACATGCAAGGACTCGTGAGGAGGCCGCTTGGAGGTGACCAAGGTGAAGCAAGAGCCAGCTGCACCCTGCTGAAAAGCAGTAGGAAGGACAGAAGTTAGATTTTAGGAAGTAAATTAATTTCTTCACCTCTGCAGCTACTCAGGCTCTGCGAATCCCCCCTCTCCTATCCGTAAGTGTCTTTGGGGAGGTGGATGCAGGAACCTCTGCCACCGTGGGGGCTGCCTAACTGTTCTGAGGAGGCTGGGAAGGGTGCCCTGCCCTGTTTGCTGAGGACAGGTAGGAGCTTATGTATCTTGATTGAAAAATTCAAACTCGGTGATCCAGAGTAGAAGGGAAAGGGTTAATGACAAGGCCAACATGGAGACCAAAGGAGGCAAGAAGTGCTTGGAGCTAAGAGCACCAGCCTCAGACCTCCTGATGGCCCCACTGTGGAGGGAGGAAAGGAGGAGCCTGCCTCCGGGAGAGGTGTGGGGAGCGGCCCAGGGTGACCCTGACATGGAGGCAGCTGGAATGCAGCCACCCTCGCCCCTGGCTCCCCACGCCGCGCCCGATCCAGGCCAGACCTTGGACTTCTGCTCCACCTGAGCAGCGACCCTCTTTCCGGCTCCCAATCCAGAGCCTGGGCATCCTCCCGTCCCCCGGCCCCCTGGCACCCAGGATTCCCGGCTCTCCCCCGGCGCCCGGCTCCTTCCAGAACCGCGGCTCGCAGCGCCGGCCCCGGCCCCGCCGAGCGCATTCCCTCTTCCCAGAATGCTCACGCCCTCCCCCTCCCCCACGGCCAGACCCTCGCGCTCTTCCCAGAATCCTCCGGCCGCGCGGCCCCCTGCCCCGGCCCCCACCCCTGCCCGGCAGACGGGGCGGGGGCGGGGGTCTCGGGCCAAGGCGCCGGCCGCCGCCTCCCGGGCCCCATTGTTCCCCCGCGGCCGTCCCGGGCCCTCCAGGCCACCCCCCCCACACCCCCCCGGGAACCCAGGCGTCCCCAACTCACGGCTCTGGGGTCTGGGAAAAGCCGGAAGGCAGAATCCAGCCCCAGGGGACTTAACCCTTTAAGTGCCCTGCCTCGGGGGGCGGGCTAGATGTCGAGGACTCTGGGGTCCTTCTCAAGGGGTGATTCCAGGCTGAGGACCCGGGGACCAGTTCAGGGTGACTGGGACGGAGCAGGAAGTGACCCCAGCTTCCCGGGCCCCTCTAGCCTGGAGTCAGAGCATCAGCTCTATGGGATTTAACCCTTTGCCTCCCACAGCCTGGGAGAAAAAGGGGACAGCAGTGGGAGCGGAGAGGAGGCTGAGACGATGCCCCTCTCCCTGTCTCAGGTGGGAGCGGGCAGGGGAGATGGTCATCTGGGGGAACCCAGATGCCAGCGAGGGGCTCTGGATTTCTGGCCGCTCTCCATATCGCAGGGGCTCAGCTAGTCGTGCCGCGAAAGCCCTATCTCAGATTTGGCGGCTGCTGGTCCCCTGGGGGTCCCCTTTGTTTGGACTCACCCTGGGATGGGGCTCTGGGTTCTGGGGTGGGAGCAGGGGCTTGCAGGGAAGACCCCGAGAGGGACCATCCTACAGACTAAAAATGGCTTAAATGAAATAAATCATGGCAACAAGGGTTTGGGCTGAGAGGACAAGCACTGTCCGGAAGGATCTGTGACAGCCTGTGCTTCCAGCCCCTCTTCTCCCATCAACTCTCCTCAGAGGAGGAACCTGAGGCCCATGGTGGCAGGAGGGAACCCAGTGGGGGTTCCCCTAGCCTAGGAGGGCCGGTGTCTTTCTCAGCAGCTCAGGGGGCACCCAGCTCACAACAGGAGAAACCCCTAAAACCCGGGAACACTGTGGTCTCCCAAGGTCCAGGTTACCTGGGATCCCAGTTTTTACAGCCTTTAACTCATTTTCTCCTCAACACAATCCAGCGAGGCAGGACTGTTTATTATCCCCATTTTACAGGCAAGGAAACCAAGGCATGAGAAGCAAGTAACGTGCTTCAGGCTACATTATTCTTTCAGTTCGACGGACACATTGACACTGTGTTTTTGTATTATTCCTGAGCACTGTGGTGAACATAGAGGTGGGGATAACCCAGAGTTGCATAAGATGTGCTTTCTACCCTCAGGAAGTTTGATATTGTGTGTTTGTGTTACACAGAGGAGTGAGTCCTGGCAGCGTACAAGAGATGTGAGGGAGTGGCGGAAGGGGCAGCAAACATCAGAAATTGCTAAAGAGGAGGCAGCTCCTCCTTTGGGCCCAATTCTGGGGGTCAGAGAGTGTGGCCACCAGAAGAAGAGGCCCGGCCAGGCCCTGCCCCTGCTCACTTCCCCACGCCAGCTCCCTTCACCCACTCTCCCATCTGGGCACTTCTCCATGCTGTCCCTGGTGCCGACCCGTGGACCCCTTACTCTTGCCTTGGGGTCTTGGCCCTCCTGGCACCCCTGCCCTGCCATTTCCCACAGCCTCTGCCAGGATATTTACGTGTTTACTACTCCCTCCCTCCACAACCCGCACCTGCCTCAGCACAGACTGCTAACGTCAGCTCTGCCTGGCAGGGGCTTTGGCTTTTGTATTGGCCGCTGTATCCCCAGTGCCTGGGACAGTGACAGTAAGGAGCATGCAGCCGGTTCTGCTGGCTAGCTGGGCTGCCAAAGCCTGGCCTGGCCCTGGGGCGGCGAGTCCATAGGGAAGTTGCACTCTAGAGTCTTGCAGAAGAGCTTAGTTTGGCCTACACAGTTTCTGT
>VBSM01002153.1:34351368-34365762 GCA_008086735.1 Cheirogaleus medius | reverse complement strand
GCAAATACAGATTCTCATTAGCAGAGAGGTTTGACTGCACAATAAATGTAATGCGCTTGACTCATCCTGAAACCATCCCCCTCCCGCCTCCTGGTCTGTGGAAAAATTGTCTTCCATGAAACCGGTCCCTGGTGCCAAAAAGGTTGAGGACCACTGCCATAGAATGTCAAACTTCAAGCGCTGGTGAAGTCTATGAAAAACTAAGTACCACATGTGTCTTTTGACTCTATGGCATGACTAGATAGATACACAGTATCTCCTCCTTATCAGCCAGAATGAATCCTGGTGGCCCTAGAAATATCCAACTGGTAAGAAGACAGTTTTTGTTTCATACTGTAAGGAGCAGTATTTGGAGGTTTTGGTTTTTGTTTGCTTTTTCTTTTTCTTTCTTTCTTCTTCTTCTTCTTCTTTTTTTTTTTTTTTTTTTTTTTTTTTTTTTTTGAGATAGGGTCTTGCTCTGTCACCACGGCTAGAGTGCAGTGGCATCATCACACTTCACTGCAAACTCACACTCCTGAGCTCAAGCGATCCTCCTGCCTCAGCCTCCTGAGTAGCTGGGACTACAGGTGCATGCCGCCATGCCCAGCTAATTTTTTCTATTTTTCGTAGAGAAGGGGTCTCACTCTTGCTCAGACTGGACTCAAATTCCTGAGCTCAAGCAATTCTCCCACCTGAGCCTCTCAGAGTGCTAGGATTACAGGCATGAGCCACCACACCCGGCCTGCTTTTTTGCTCTTGAGATCTGCCCAGTAGGTTTGGAGCAAGCCTGCCTTTTCTAGGGGCAGTCAAGCTGTGCTAGGTCTAAGTCATCTGTCAGGCATCCTGCCCTTTTTCCCAGAGGTCCAGGGCCTATAACCCCAGAGGGTGTGTATTTGACTTTCTTCTTTCCATTTTAACTACTATCTTTTGAGCCAAGCATTTCACATGAGTTATTTTAGCTTTTGCCATCACCCTGGCAGGTGGCTGCTGCTGCGCCTCGTTTACACTGAAGAAATTGAAGCTCAAAGACACAGTAAGTGCCTTGCCTAGGGACACCCTGCTAGTAAGAGCTGAGATTTAATGCAGTCCCACAGGGCTCAAGGCCTTACTCTTTTCCCTATCCCATTCCATCGTGTTCAGAAATCATTTGTTAATTGTCTAGCTTAGAATTCCAATTGAATTAAACATCAAGCTTCCTGGTCTTTGGTTTGTAGCAGTAATGTCTTTCCCTGATTTTGAAAAGTGGGACTTAATTTGTCCCTCGCTTAGCATCAGGTGGTTTGGAGCACTCATTGGCAAGAATTTTCTCATTTCACTCATCCAAGTCAGATGAAGAGACATGAATTCTTTCTTCAAATTTCACACTTCCCATGTTAGGTTTCAATTTCTGCTTACCAGTGTTTGTTATAAAACAAACCTCATACTGCAAATAAAAGCCATGAAATATCATTTTTAACCCAAAATATTATGAAATATAGTTTGATTATATACTATGTGGAGAATGAGGCACTCTCAAACATTATTAGTGAGAGTACACATCTGCCCTGCCTCTTTGGAGGAAAATTTGGCTACCATGATCAAAATTCAAAATATCCATATCCTTTCACACAACAATTCCACTTCTAGAATCTAAAGGTCTGGTTGAACATGCACACAAAGATGTATGTACTATCATATTCATTGAAATATTTTTTACATCAAAAGACTGAAAATAACCTAAAAGTCCACCACAGAGAAGTCGATTAAATAAATCATGGTAGACCAGTCATGGTGGCTCACATCTGTAATCCCAGCACTTTGGAAGGCTGAGGTGAGAGGATCACTTGAGGCCATGAATTCGAGACTAGCCTGGGCAACATAGTAAGACCCCATCTCTAAAAAAAATTTTTAGGCCGGGCGCGGTGGCTCACGCCTGTAATCCTAGTACTCTGGGAGGCCAGGGCGGGTGGATCACTCAAGGTCAGGAGTTCGAAACCAGCCTGAGCAAGAGTGAGACCCCGTCTCTACTAAAAAAAAAAACCAGAAAGAAATTAATTGGACAACTAAAAATATATAGAAAAAATTAGCTGAGCATGGTGGCGCATGCCTATAGTCCCAGCTACTTGGGAGGCTGAGGCAGGAGGATTGCTTGAGCCCAGGAGTTTGAGGTTGCTGTGAGCTAGGCTGACGCCACGGCACTCTACCCAGGCGACAGAGCTAGACTCTGTCTCAAAAAAAAAAAAAAATTTTTTTTAAATTAGCTGGGCATGGTGGTGCATGCCTATAGTCCCATCTACTCGGGAGGCTGAGGCAGGAGATCACTTGAGCCCAGGAGTTTGAGGTTGCTGCGAGCTATGACTGTGCCACTGTTCTCTAGCCTGGGTGATAGAGTGAGACCCTATCCCTAAAAAAATAATAATAAATCATGGCATATCCATATAATGGAATACTCAGCAGCTGTGAAAATAAAAGCAGCAGCTATGTATGACATAAAACATTCTCCAAAATAGGTTGTTATCTGAAAAAAGTAAGGGGAAAAGCAAGCATTTGCAATGTGTTACTGTTTTGTGTTTTCTAAAAGGAGATGTGTGCATGAGCATAGACTATCAAGAAAGATACATAAGAAACTAGTAACAGTGCTCAACTCAGGAGCAGGAATAGGATGGGGCGGGCAGAGGCAGGAGGGGGACTTGCTTTTCACATTAACCTTTTATCAATATTTCATTTGAATTTCTTTTAACAATGCGAAATTTTTTTCAAAATATAAAAAATGAAAAAGAAAAATATGAAAGTAATCTCATTAGAAAATATATTCCCTGTATTGAATGGACATGATTTTCCTTGATGGAGAAAGTGTGCATGGTCTTTGAACCCAGGGACAGGCCATACTCCTCTTGGTGTCCATGTGTGCATTCTGTGGCACACTCACTGCCCTGGCTGGGTACGCCAGAAAGACCCTGATGCATCGTGAAGCACGCAGCCAGCAGGTTGGAACCTGGGTTCCAGTCCTTACCAAACCACTAACTTTTGGAGTCATCCTGGCAAAGCCCCACACTCTCCTCAGGGTTAGGATGCAGAGATGATGGGATGGGCAGAGCTCTGCCCTCTCAAAGCTTAAAGCAGGTAGAGGAAGCAGCATGGCCAAGGGCATGGAGATGAGAAACTCCTCACCTCACAGCCCCCACACTCTACTGGGCCCGCCCTCTTCAGTGATTGTCTACTCGCTAAAGCTCTAGGGTCCAAACATCACAGGGAATGAAAGGAAGAAAGGACAGCCTGACTATGTTCTCCAGGCCTCCACAAACTCTAATCAAGGACCCTCAGTACTAAACACTAGAGTGGAAACCACCCAGAGGGCCCCTGAGCTGCGGAAGCGGGAAGAATGTCCAATTGGGAACATCTGCTCTTCCGAGGTCTCCACGGGTTTTGTGGAAGGTTGGGATGGGTGGAAATTGCTCTTGCACATAAAAACATGGTTTTAGGCCAGGCACAGTGGCTCACACCTGTAATCCTAGCACTCTGAGAGGCCGAGGTGAGAGGATTGCTTGAGCTCAGGAGTTCGAGACCAGCTTGAGCAAGAGCGAGACCCCGTCTCTACTAAAAATAGAAAGAAATTAGCCAAACAACTAAAAATGGAAAAACTTAGCTGGGCATGGTGGTACATACCTGTAGTCCCAGCTACTCGGTAGGCTGAGGCAGTAGGATCGCTTGAGCCCAGGAATTTGAGGTTGCTGTGAGCTAGGCTGACGCCACAGCACTCTAGCCTGGGCAACAGAGTGAGATTCTGTCTCAAAAAAAAAACAAAAAAACCCCAAAAAACAAAAAACATAATACACGGTTTTATTTTATCCTGAAAACACACACTCAATGCCTTTCTGTCTTTGTCTACAACTGCTTCTTTTCAAGGTCACAAGAATCCTCTACTTTAAGCAAGGTTAGTGTCTGTTCTGGGGCAGCACCATTCACGACTGATTTTTATCCTGTTGTTGGAATTAGGTGATTTTGCACAGCCTCCCCAGCTCTGGACTAACTAGCCATATATGTCTGTGACAGCACCATGGATTTGTTGCTCCAGTTTGGAATTCCCAAAAAAGTTTCTCAGATGGAGATGTGGTGCAGAGAAGAGGGAGAGGCATGCACCCTGGAATCAGGTGGCCTTGAGTGCAGTCAGACTCTGACACACACTCAGCTATTAACCCCAGTTTATTTGTCCATAAGATGGGAATGCTGTAACACTCCCTTCAAGAATCACCCCAAGGCCGGGCGTGGTGGCTCACTCTGTAATCCTAGCACTCTGGGAGGCCGGGGCGAGTGAATCACTCAAGGTTAGGAGTTTGAAACCAGCCTGAGCAAGAGCGAGACCCCGTATCTACTAAAAATAGAAAGAAAATGAATTGGCCAACTAAAAATATATAGAAAAAAAATTAGCCGGGCATGGTGGCGCATGCCTGTAGTCCCAGCTACTCAGGGGGCTGAGGCAGGAGGATTGCCTGAGCCCAGGAGTTTGAGGTTGCTGTGAGCTAGGCTGACGCCATGGCACTCTAGCCCGGGCAACAGAGTGAGATTCTGTCGAAAAAAAAAAAAAAAAAAAAAAAGAATCACCCCGAGATCACAGAGATAAAGTATCTAAGGGACCTAGCACATGAAAAACCCTCAATAAACAGCAGCTCTTACTGTCACTTCTACCATGTTTTTTATTCTCTGACCCTCCACCAACCATCCTTTTGTAACAGTAAAAAATGATGAAAAGAGTGATATGTAGCATTTATTGAGCATTTATTATGTGCCAGACACTCTTCTAGGTGCTTTACATATATTAATTTATTGAATTCTTACAGCAGCCCTTTGCAGTGGATACTATTATTTTACAGATAAGAGAGCAGAGGCTCAGAGAGGTTGAATGACATGTCCAAGGAGCCCAGCAAGGTGGCCAATGGTGGAGAGAAACCCGAGCAGTTGTGCCCTGCCCTGTAGATACAGGCACTAAAATCATCAAAACCTTTCCCAAAGTGAGCCCAGAAGACAACTCAGACCTTCTCAGGAAGAAAGTGAAGGAGTTCCTCCAGGTATTGATTTCGCCCGCTGGAGCAGAAGGGGTTATTCCCACTGAGACGCAGGCGCCCTGGGCTCCTAGAGAGGCCCTGCTGGCGGCAGGAGGAGCCTGCGCTTCCTGCCTGTGTCCCGGCTCCGGGATTCCGACGACATGCTGGCTCCCGGGCCCCAGCTGCCGGGGCCCAGGCTGCAGGCTGGGGGTCTCCCGCCCAGAGGGCTGTGTAGGGGATGGGAGAACGGGTTCCCTGAAGGCGTCCCTGCCCACCTGAACTCCAGAAAGGGAGACCTGAGGGCTGGGGAGCGGAGGGCCAGCCGCTCCGCTGCGGGAGCAGGGCGTGTCCCTCTGCGGACCCTTGGGTGGCCCAGGCAGCGGGGTGTCCTCTCCTGGTCCCCAGCCGCGGGCCCCTCCCCGTCCCTCCTGTAGGGAAGACTTTGAGCCTTCACCAGAGCCCCCAGGGTAAGGACGCTGACGGCCGCCTCTGAACCCTCACTCCCCCCCAGGGACGGAGGTGGTCCCATCTGCATGTTGTAGGCGACTTGTTTATAAAGTCTGTTTTAGAAACGGGGTTGTCCAAGGTCGCTGAGCTAGCAAGTAGCCAAGCCAGGACAAGAGGTGTTTAGGCCCCTGGGCGTGGTGTTGACCAGACCACTGGGCCAGTTTCTCTGCCCTCAGCAGGCCTGAAACCAAGTGGCCGGCCCCTCTCATTCTGTCACTGTCAAATCGCAAACTCAGTTATCTTTTGCTCCTGCCTTCCCCGCCACTTCCCTCATCCTCTTCTTACCATACTTTTAGTCTTCACATTTTTCATCCAACCTGTCTTTCCAGTCTTACTGCCACCATCTCTGGACCTCTCTGTCACAAACCTGTGTCACTGCATAACCTGCAACCCTGACTGCCTCTCCCTTTATTTCACATCCTACTCTACTACTCCCCAAACCCTTGCATCAAGCCACTCCCCTGTTCAAAGAAAAACCTTTCAGTGATTACACACTCTGTATAAGTCAAAACTCCTTAGCGTGGCATTCAAGGCCATTTGAAACCTGGTTCCGGCCAACCTTTCTAACCTGATCTTTCTTGGTTGCCTAAGTAGAGGTCACAGACTGGCAGATGCAACTGGAAAATGTGTTTCAACTGGCCAGCAGAGTTTCTTTTTAAAATTTGAGCCAATATTTGTTTTAAAATTGGGAATTTCATTTTTTTAAAAAAACAGATTTCTAGCTTCTTTTGAAATATCAGAGCTGGAAATACTTGCCCATGTTCTTTCATTCAGCAGGTGGCTTGAACTAAGGACTGGCTGCCCCTTTTAGATGGGGCTGTGTCCCCCAGTTTGCCAGAGTCCCTGTCACTCCCCAGTACCTCCCTGACTCTGAGCCTGAGGAGCAGCTGTTGTGCTTGCACTGATGTTTTTCACATAATAGTGAAACGGGTTTTGGCGACCTGTGTCTCTATCAAAAGTGCACAAGTGGAAGGTTGGCCAAGAGGAATGCGTGTGTAAAAGACAAATGAGAGAGTATGCAGCCAGCCTTTCAACTCATTTCTTTTTCTTTCTTGGACCTTGCAGTCACTTGAGTCTTCCACTCAGGCCCCACAGGGACACTTGCATACAGCTTCTCCAGTGGCCCTGATGACTACATCTTTGCACCACCTTCTCCAGTGAGTAAATTCTATTCGGCGAGGTCCAGGGCTAGTTCTCCTACTCTGAAGCCTTCCCTGACAACCAACCATCCAACCAACCAACCAGCCGTCTATCCAGCTCATCAGCATTTTTGAAGGTTAGGCACTAGTTAAGTGGGTATGTCTGAGCCACGGCCACCTGTGTCTCCTCTGGATTTCTGTGTGTGCCTAAACCAATGTCTTCAACAATGTCTTGCAGATGGTAGGTCATCAGTATATAATTATCAACTGGGTAAATGGCATAGTCACATGTCACATGTTTTATCCCCCCAGTTAGATTGTAAGGTCTTTGCATCTATCTTTGCCATGCCCTAGCAACTGGCACAGTGCCTGGCCCAGAGCAGACATTCAGTAGCGTCTGAGGAAAGGTGCCACAAGGAGGTGCCCCCGCAAGGAGGTGCCCCACACAAGCAGGGGATACCCACCTCCAGTCCGGTCCCACAGCTGGAAGCAGCAACCCTCCACCCACGCCGGAGTGGTCCAGAGGAATGGCGAGGCAGCCCCAGAGAACAGAGACAGAGGCCTTACTCAGTCCTGGGAACTGGGAGCACTTCACAAACCCCTCGACCTGGAGGCTCTGCTCAGGATTCGGCCAAAGCTATTAACACATCTAGGAGCCAGCCGTATCCATGTGACTTTGTGAGCAAAAAACCCAACCTGATTCTGATTCTGAGTTCCAAACTCTAGAATAACAGCAATGGTTAACATGCATGAGGCACTCTCTGAGCCAAGCACTTGCCAAGTGCTTTATCCCCATGGGCACCTCTAGCCTCACCACCACCATGGGTGTATCTCCACTTTGCCGATGAGAAGGTTCCAGTACCTGAGTAACTTGCCTGAGGCCACACAGTAGCATGCAGAGCCAGGATTTCAAATCCACACAGGCTGATCGCAGGGCCCTGCACTTAGCAGTGTGCTCCTTTCAAACATCTGGGGCTGAAAAGAAGGGACACTGGGCAGGACCCAGAGACTCAGCAGTCAGCTTGTTCAGGTTCTGGGTTATGTGCCAAATAGTAAACCCAAGTAAATACTAACTCCTAACTTATTTTTGCCAATTTTCTCTAACATCTTTCCTTAACTCTCCACCTAAGGGATTAGAATATATATAATCAGAACCAATAAAACCTTAAGAAATCCAAAGAGAAAACATCATTTTTTTTCCCTTATCAAACTGACAGGCAATGTAGCTTCAGACTCTTGACAACAAGCCTGTATTCACAGGAGGGAGAAGTAGCTTCCCAGAGAAAGGACAGAGAGGGAAACCAATAATTATTGAACACCTACTGTGTGCCAGGGACTGACAGATGCTTTCTTTTCACATTTTCTCTCTCTGAATCCTTACAAATAGGAAGGTATTATCATCCTCTTTTACAGAAGAGGGAACTGAAGCTTTAAAATAGTATGTGATTTTGCAGAAGTTAAACTGATACTGAGGGCTAGAGCTAGGATCAGAAACCAGTGCTGACATCAGGAAGGTGTCAAGCCATCGACTTCCCTTCTGTGTCTCTCTGTGAGATGGTCCAAAGAAACTGTTAGTTTGAGTTATGGGTTCATCACCCTAGTCCCTGACTGCCCAAATGTCATTCTAGAGCTTTCTCTCCTTGTACTCCAGTGTTCTTTTATGTGGGTCTGCATGAGGGAAAAAGAAGGCCTCTTCATCTCCCCTGCCTCCCAGCCACAGATCTGTCAGGTTTACAAAATACTCTTTTGAGACTTTCCTTTATCACAAAAGTGCCCAGCACATAGTAGGTTTGTTCATTCATTCATTTGCTCATTCATTCAATAAATACTGAGTGCTTATTCTGGGCTCTCGTAGGCACTGTAGATACAGTTGTGAACAAAACAGATAAAAATTTTAAAAAACCAAAAATTCCTGCCCTTACAGAGGTTAAATTCTACTAAGGATGACAGATAATGGAGAGCATAATGAGAAAAATAAAGCATGGAAGGGGAATCGGAAGTGTTGGCGTCGGGGAAGATGTTGAAATTTTGGATAGGTTGCCAGGGGAGACTTCCCTAAGAGGTAGACTTTTACTAAAGACAGAAAGGAAGTAGATGTTTAATACCCAATTGCATGAAGAACACCTCCAGAAGAAGACAGCCACAAAGAAAGCTACTCAAACACTATATGCAACCCTTGAAGCAGTCCAGAAGGGGAAAAAAATCACAAAGATTAAAGTTCTTTCCTTTTCAACATTCCCTTTGTTCTTTCCAATTTTTCTTTATTTATTTATTTATTAATTTTTTGAAACAAAGTCTCACTCTGTTGCTCAGGCTAGAGTGCCATGGCATCACCCTAGCTCACAGCAACCTCAAACTCCTGGGCTCAAGCGATCCTCCTGCCTCAGCCTCCCAAGTAGCTGGGACTCCAGGCATGCACTACCATGCCCAGCTAATTTATATATATATATATAAATATATATAAAAATATATATTATATTATATAAATAAATAAATAAATAAATATATATACTTTTTAGTTATCCAACTAATTTGTATTTTTTTAGTAGAGATGGGGTCTTGCTCTTGCTCAGGCTGGTCTCGAACTCCTGAGCTCAAACAATCCGCCCACCTCAGCCTCCCAGACTGCTAGGATTACAGGCATCAGCCACCACGCCCAGCCTATTCTTTCCAATTATGCCCTGGCAAGTTTCTCACCTCTACAGACTCCTGAAAGACTCACCTCTCTTCTGCCATTCCTGTTCTTCCCTTCTCCATCCCAGTTCCATCCAGGGTAGCCAAGGAAAGTGGCAGCAGCTGAGGCAGGCAACCAGGTGATGAGGGGAACTAGCATGCTTCCTTCAATTTCATAGAGCCAAGTAGAGTGTAAAGTGGTGGCTGAACAGGAGACGGAGAACCTGGGGTGACATACTTGGACAGTCACAAAATGCTGGAAGCAGCAGATGGCCCAGAACAGCACCCCAGATCTCCCAAGAGTAAGAAGATATAAATACAGAGAACCTACGGGAGAAACAAAGGCACATGTTATTTTGTCTTTGCTTTCTGGTATGTCTCTTTTGATATAACAGCTTTGTTGAGATATTCATATACCATGCACTTCACCTACTTTAAGTGTACAATTCAGTGATTTTTAGTATATTCACAGAATTGTGCAACTATCACCATAATCAATTTTAGAAGATTTTTATCATCCTAAAATAAAATTTGTATCTATTAGCAGTTACTTCTTGTTTCCCCTAAACCTTCCACCCTACAGCCCCAGGCAACTGCTAATGTACTTTCTGTCTCTGTGGATTTGCCTAGTCTGGACATTTCACATAAATGACATATGTGTTTTTTTGGTATTAGTTGCTTTTTCTTTTCTTTTTTTAGAAGGTGGATAGGCGAAGACTGCAAAGGTGTTTTTTTGTTTTTTTGAGACAGAGTCGTGCTCTGTTGCCTGGGCTAGAGTGCCGTGGCGTCAGCCTAGCTCACAGCAACCTCAAACTCCTGGGCTCAAGCAATCCTCCTGCTTCAGCCTCCCAAGTAGCTGGGACTACAGGCACTCGCCACCAGTCCTGGCTAAATTTTTCTATTTTTAGTATAGACAGGGTCTCCCTCTTGCTCAGGCTGATTTTGAAGTCCTGACCTCAAGTGATCCTCCTGCCTCAGCCTCCCAGAGTGCTAGGATTACAGGGATGAGCCACCAGGCCCAGCCCAAAGGTGGGTTTGAAACATTAGAACTTGAGAAGCTTTTCTGGAGGGAACAAGGGTGACAGAATGGAAAAGCAGAAGAGAGATAACTTACTTCTGTTTTATTTTTTATTGCTCTATTTTTGCTTTGTAAGTCACTGCAAATGTAGGCAGGATAGAAATCCTAAGTAAATGAAAGTAGGAAGTACTATAAAGTAAATTGTTTCCTTTTATTTCTGTGGACAATTTTCTTTTCCTGTTTTTACATATTTATGCCTTCTATTTGCTAACCTTGTGTAAATGAACTGATCTAGAAGTCGGAAAACCCGGGTTCTCCCTTGTAGTGTGATTTAGGTGCTCTCAAAGTTTCCTCTTCTGTAAAATGAGAGGATTAAAGTATAGTGCACACTCCACTATCCTCTCCAGCATCATCCCCTGAGGCACTCCGACTTTCAGGTATCTGTTGACAGTCCCTATTTTATTTTTAGGTACCAACATAGACTGTTCCCACTTTCCCTAGAACTTTGGGGTACAGAGGGAAGGTAGCTGCGAAGATAGCAATGTGAATTGCTTACAGCTTGTATATCATGTCAAAGATTTACCAAGAACCTCTGCACACATTATCAGGGTGTTTCATAGCTAAGAAGACCTAGAAGGGACCTCTGAGGGCATCTCATCCAATTCCTTCACAGTAAGATGAGGAAACAAGCCCAGAAATAGGATGTGACTTGCCCAAGGCCACCCAGTGAGTGAATGCCAGAGCCAGGGCCAGTTCTGGGCTTCATGCCTATTCATGTACCCTTCAGGAAGCCAAAACCCAGAGAAGCCCAGGGACTTCCATGAGAAATAGGGCCTGTCAGACGGGACAGGCTCCTTGGAGATCATCTAGTGAGTCCAATCCCTCCTAATCCCTCTGCGGCTTAGACGAGGGCCCGGCCCTGGGCTGAGGTTTCTTGGCATTTGCGGGTCCTGCATCCAGACCTCAGGGCTCTCACTGCAGCCCGAATGAACCACCGGGGAACCTGTGGTCGCAAGGGTCCCCAGGGGCAGAGGCACCTCTCCCCGCGCCGGGCCTGGACGATTACTCGGGGCGGAACATAAGTGTCGGGGCTATTGCGGTCCCCTTCCCAGGCAGGAGTAACGGCCTGGCCCCGCAAGCAGCCCAGTGCCGGTCCTGGTCGGAACCTCGCGGACGCAACCAACCGCTAGGGCCGCGGCGCGAGACGCGGATTGGGGGCGTGGCCTTACAATGGCGAGCCAATCCCACGCCGCACCGTGGCTAGGGGCGGGACGTCCGCTTCCCCGCCCTTCCCCTTTTGCTTTCCGCGGCGGAAGCTGTGCGGTGACCTAGGCAACTGTCACAGCTCTACCGCCCAGCCGGTAAATCCGCCGCGACCCGCCGCTCTTGGCACAACTGTTCGGAAAGCGAAGGTCCCTTAAGGGGCAAAAAGGACGTGGATTTTGATTGATTGGTTGGTTGGATGGGGCCTTGCCCAGATTGGGTGCGGTGAGCATGGAACGCAAACGTTCAAGAAGCTCAGCAGAGAAAGGGCTTAGGTGGACGGAAAATTCGGTGTTTCCAATTCAAAGTAGCTGCTCTCCGACGTGTGGGTGAAGATATGAGAGTCTGCAACGTCCGGATCTCACCACCCAATATTGTTAGTTATACAGGAGTTTAACATTTAGTGTGCGCCAGTCGTGTGCCAGGCATTATTCTAAGTGCCTGGACTCAATGAACAAAGATTCCTGCCTTCTTGGAGCTTATTATTCTAACAAGGGGAGACACTACATTATGTAGTGTGTTAGATGGTTGTTACAAGGCTATGGGGAGGGGAGAGTAGAGAGGCGGGCGTGGTGGCACATGCCTGTAGTCCCAGCTACTCTCGAGTCTGAGGTGGGAGAGTCGTTTGAGCCCAGGAGTTTGAGGCTGCAGTGTGCTCTGATGATGCCACTGCACTCCAGTCTGGACAACAGAGCGAGACCCCCTCTCTTAAAAAATGATTTAAAAAAAGGAGAGCAAGTAGCATCATTAAATAGGTTAGACACCATTGAGAAAGTGATAGTGGAATAAAGAATTGAAAGAGGCAAGACAGTTAGTCAATGGGACATCTAGGAGAAGAGCATTCCAGGCGGAGGAACAGCTGACTGATGTTAATAAAGAACAAGAGGGGGGAGTGGCTGGATCATCAGGAGAAAGGAGAGAGTGTTCAGGATGTGGGGAAGAGTGCCGATCTTGTAGGGGCTTGCATGCTTGGCTGTCACTCAGAAATGAGGAGCCACTGCAGGATTTTGAGCAGAAAAGTGACATCATCTGACTTTTATTTTAAAGTAGTGACTCGTGCTGGTATGTTGAGAATCGATGGCGGGGGCAAGATGAATGCAGGGAGGCGGGCTGGAAGGTTATTGCAGTCATACATGCCATAGTGTGCAGGAGGCGATGGTAGTTTGGACCAGGATGGTGGCGGTGGAAGTGGTGGAAAGTGGTTAGATTCTATATATATTTTGAAGGTAGAGCCCACAGGATTTCCCAAAAGATATTGGGAATGGGGTATGAGATAAAGAGAGGAATTAAGAATCTCTATAAGATTTTTGGCCTGAGCAACTGAAGGGGAGTTTTCAACTTAGGTTGAAAAGGCTAGGGTTGGAGCTAGTTTGGGATCTCAGGAAAATCAATATTTACAATCTCTACAAGTAGAATGTTTCAGTCAGAGAAGCACAGATGGGACCAGAGCACATAACAGGATCTGTTAACTTCAGGGTCAAGTAGGCTTTCTCACCACCCCCTAACCAAGGGTGAAGAGCTACCTCAGTGATTCTCTAATGAGGGGCGGACACAGCGGAATCACTTGGGAAATGTCTTCAGTCTGAATCACTGAGGCAATCTCTATTCCCCCAGATCTTGATTATGGCAGAAGGTAGAGGAAGGGGGCAGTGAGAGCTCTGGCTGCCACAGTGTGCTGCAGTCAGGGCAGCAATGAAGACCGAGGTTGATGAGGGAAGGAAAGGTATGTACTCTCTAGTAAAGGGCTTATCTTGTGGAACAATTATTTTCTCCAAGTTGGAAATCAGCCATCAAGTAACAGGACCAGAGAGAAATGTCTTTTTTTTTTTTAAGACAGGATCTTGCTGTGTCTTGCAGTGGCCTGATCATAACTCACTGTAGCCTCAAACTCCTGGGCTCAAGCAATCTTCCTGCCTCAGCCTCTTGAGTAGCTGGGACTACAGGCATGCACCACCATGCCCAGCTAATTTTTTCTATATATTTTTCATTGGCCAATTAATTTTTTTCTATTTTTAGTAGAGACGGGGTCTCGCTCTTGCTCAGGCTGGTTTTGAACTCCTGACCTTGAGCGATCCTCTCGCCTCAGCCTCCCAGAGTGCTGGGATTACAGATGTGAGCCACCATGCCTGGCCATTGTAAGCCACTATTAAGTCCAAATTTCAGTCAACCAATCAAATAACCTCTTACAACCAAATTCAGGTACATAAGCTAATACACTATATCTGGAATCTCTAGTAAATGCACCCATATCAATGGCTTTGGCCTTTTCTAGTGTTATATTCTACCATCATTGGTCTAACATCCTTAGAATCTATTCTGTCATACTCCCTAGGTTTCTGCCAACATATTTTCCTCAGCCTCCAAAAGTGCTTGGATTACAGGTGTGAGCCACCATGCCTGGCCTCTTTGTATCTTTATATCTAAAGTGAATCTTTTGTAGACAGCATATGGAGAAATTCTGGTTGTTTTGGTTTTTTTCCAATCTGCCAATCTCTTCCTTTTAATAACAGAGTTTAATCCACTTACATTTAATGTGATTGCTGAAAAAGGATTTACTTCTGCCGTTTTGCTATTTGTTTTGTGTATCTTATATGCTCTTTGTTCTTTTATTACTATTTTTCGTGCATTTAGTTGATTTTTTGTCATATGCCATTTTGTTTTCTTTCATGTGTATTTTTTGGTTATTTTCTCAGTGTTTAACTTGGGGTTACAGTTACCATCTCAAAATCATAACAATCTAGTTTAAAAAATACCAACTTAGTTTTAATACTATACACATACTCTACTCCCATAG
>VBSM01002153.1:34318439-34330504 GCA_008086735.1 Cheirogaleus medius | reverse complement strand
ATTTTCTGAAACAGGAAAAAACTCAAGGATGCCGTTCCAGAAAAAGCAAAGAATATATATTAATAAATGGTAGTTTCTTTCCTGTAAAATCTAGTATATATGAAAAGTGGCAAAAGATATTTTTGCATTTATTTGTCAGTCATGTTCAAAGCTCAAATAATTGCAAAATATCTCGCTAGGCATTCCATAGATGGGCAGAAGCAAGGCAATTCTTTTTTTCTTTTTTAATGTACTGTGATCTGTTACTTTTTTTCTTTCTTTTTCTTTTCACATTTTTTTCAGCATATTGTGGGGGTACAAATGTTAAGGTTACGTATATTGCCCTTGCCTCCCCTCCCCGCTCGAGTCAGAGCTTCAAATGTGTCCGTCCCCAAGATGGTGCGCATCACACTCATTATGTATGTATATATGCATCCCCACCTCTCCCCCCACCTGCCCGACACCTGAAGCACTACATTGTTTTAAGGAAAGGGTATCTTTTTCCAATTCACACAAAGTTGCTAAGAATTTATGAACCGGCTGAGGAGCTGACTGTGGTCTCTCCAGAGGAGAGAACATGTACTATACTTTTTTGTCTGTTGTACTAATTTAATATCTAAGAAACCTGTGGCAGAGAGGGACTGCCTTCTCTCACGGTCTAGGGCACAGACTGGGCTTCCTTGGTGTGGTAGGCAGAATTCTCAAGATGGTCCCCTAAGATTGCTGCCCCTTGGTTATTCAATCAAACACTAGGTAAGCTGTGAAAGGATTGTGTAGATGTAATTAAAGTTCCAAGTCAGTTGATATTAAGACACGGAGATTATCACGCAATCAGATAGCCATTTCAAAGCAGAGTTTTCTCCAGCTGGTAGGAGAACAGGAAGTCAGAGATTTGCAGCATGAGGGCCATTGGAACCATTGCTGACATGAAGATGGAGGGGGCCACAACAAGAAGAATGAGGCAGTGAACACAGTCCTACGCTGCAAGGAACTGAATTAGGCCAATAACCTAAATGAACTCGGAAGTGGGTTCTTCCCCATAGCCTTGGATGAGAGCCTGCTCAGCCAATACCTTCACTCTGGCCTTGTGAGACTCTGAGTTGAGGACCCAGGCAAGCCCATATGACCTGACCTGCAGAACTGTGAGACAGTAAATGAGTGTTGCTTTGGGCTTCTAAATTTGTGATGGTTTGTTACGTAGCAATAGGAAAGGAATACACTTTGTTTCATGGAAGAGCTCAGCTGGAGAGACTTGGGAATCCCTTCAGGAAAAGGTTATATTAGCTCTCTTGCATAATGTTGGTGTGGAGAACACGTTTTCCCCACTCCTACTGTTTCCTTTTATGCAGATGGAGTTCTACTGACATAAAACTATTGACCTTTCCCCATCTCCTGATTTAGGAAGAAATAGAGTTACTTAGGAAGGAGAAATGGTATATCTATACTCTTGTTCCTTCCTCTGTTTTTTCCCCTAGAGTGAGCCTATTGGGTAAGAACCTAAATTCTGCTCTACTCCTCCAAGTTCCAAGTTTTACAAGGGAGGCCTGTCATAGTCTAGTGCTGCCTGTGACCACGGATGGGCAAATCATTAATTCTGGATTCAGCAACATGATTCAGAACTCGGGAAGAAGAGAAATGTAATTAGTGGACTCTCTCATCTGCCCCATCCCCCCAAAACCCCACACATACACACGCAGCCCTTGAAGAGCTGACCTAATTTGTGAACCTTTGAGGACGTGGAAGGGAGCTACACAGGTAGACTGACGTGAGAGATTGCTGCCTGCACTTGAAAAACCCTGTAGGTGAGCCTTCCTCTTGGTGCCTTAGCTGTAGGATAATGGTCTTCAGATTTGTTCAGTACTGGATGTTAGGAACTGAACTGTCTTCCCCACACCCCCAATTCATATGTTGAAGTCCTAACCCCTAGTACTTCAGAACAGAAGGTCTTTAAAGAGATAATTAAATTAAATGAGGTCATTAGGGTGAGTTCTAATCCAATATGACTGGTATCCTTTTGAGGAGGAAATTTGGATGCAGACACGTATGGAGCAAAGACGCTGTGAAGACACAGGGAGAAGACAACCATCTAACAGGCAAGGAGAGAGGCCTCAGAAGAAACCAACCTGCTAACACCTTGATCTTGGACTTTTAGCCTCCTTAACTGCGAGAAAATAAATTTCTGTTGTTTAAGTCACCCAATCTATGGTACTTTGTTATGGCATCCCTAGCAAACTAATATACTGGCCCACTCAAGAGGACACTGTTGTCTTACACCACTTGCTTCTGTTTGAAAGAACCTAATACCCCATTCTGACTGCTAAGAGTAAATAAAATAATGAATAGTTAAAGAAAAGTTAACAGCCCATCTAAGGGACTCAGAAACCAGCAGAGAGAAGACCAAGCCAGTCCCTGGATGAAATGGCTCCACTGAAGTAGAATTGATTGAGGAGGGCTGTTTAAAAAAAAAAAAAAAGTTACAAGGTGGGAGGATTGTGTGAGCTCAGGAGTTCAAGACCAGCCTGAGCAAGAGTGAGACCCCGTTTCTACTAAAAATAGAAAGAAATTAGCTGGACAACTAAAAATATATAAAAAATAAATTAGCCGGGCATGGTGGCGCATGCCTGTAGTCCCAGCTACTTGGGAGGCTGAGGCAGAAGGATTGCTTGAACCCAGGAGTTTGAGGTTGCTGTGAGCTAGGCTGACGCCATGGCACTCTAGCCTGGGCAACAGAGTGAGACTCTGCCTCAAAAAATAAATAAATAAATAAAATCTACCAAAATAAAAAAAAAGTTACAATAATACAAATGTCCTGTCACCACTCTTCCAATCATGTTCCTTCCAAATCCCTGGCTAACCAGCCATGGGCAACTGCCCATGATTAGTGTAGGTCTGTACTTCTGGCCATTTCTTATGCCAGGTATAGTGAACCACCAAGCATACTGCCCAACATTTTGTCCACCACCAGGTCATAACAGCAAGTCACACAGAGTCACCTATAAATAGGCTTGACTTTTTTCTACCTTGGTAACTGGTCGTAAGGGGCATAGGCATAGGCCATAGGCATTAATTGAGGGAGAGAAGACACTGCCACAAGAGTAGGTCTCAAAGGAATCTGAGCCACCTGCATGTAAATGGCTCATACCTTCTGGAGCTTTCCAAGCCTGGTCTTGTATATACCATTTCCATTTGGTGATAAATTGCTGCTGTGCACACCCAATATTATGACTGAATTGATCAGATCACAATTCACTCATGAGGAGAATCTCAGGTCACATGGTTACCTGATGTCCGCTAGTTAGGTGTTCAGTCCCTACCAAGGTCCAGTAGCAAGCCAGAGCTGTTTATCAAAAGTAGAATAGCTGTTTGCAAAAAACAGT
The DNA here is from genome assembly GCA_008086735.1 of Cheirogaleus medius. Taxonomy (NCBI): domain Eukaryota; kingdom Metazoa; phylum Chordata; class Mammalia; order Primates; family Cheirogaleidae; genus Cheirogaleus; species Cheirogaleus medius. The sequence continues at coordinate 34,327,148 of VBSM01002153.1, read as the reverse complement.
CTAGTTTTGTTTTGTTTTTTTTTAACTCCTGTGAATCTGTGTTTGATTCTCCTATTGATGCTTGCTAGAGGCTCCATATAGCATCTGTGTTTGATTCTCCTATTGGTGCTTGCTAGAGGCTCCATATAGCATCTGTGTTTGATTCTCCTATTGGTGCTTGCTAGAGGCTCCATATAGCATCTCTGTTTGCCACGGACACTTTGAGTATCACTGGGGCTGTGGGATCTTAAGTACCAATTGGCAGAAAGTGTGTAATGCAGCCTGGATTTGCACAGCCTTCTCTTGCTCTGGTCCCTACTCAAAACTGGCAGCCTTACAGGTGACTCCATTGATGAGATATGTTGCCTCCAAAATCCAAACAGGCCTACCAAGCATTGTGCCTCTTTTAGGAGGAAGTAGATTATATGAGGTACAACTTGTCTTTCACTTGTAAAGAGGGGGTATCTTTAGATATCTAATTACTGAATCCCCAGAAACTTCACTGAGGTGGCAAGCCCTGGAAACTTTTGTAGTGTTTATCTCCCACTTTCTCATTTGCATATGTCTTGCAATGAAAGTACTTGTTACTCCCTGTTCACTAGGTCCAATAATGTCAATGCATGGGACCAGTGCGATGTTTCATGGAATGTCAAGATGATCAAGATCTCTGTGGACTATATTATGACAGAGCAGAAGTGACATGGTCTTGAGGCGACCTGGAGACCCAATGGTAGCTTTGCCTCCTAAAAGCAAACTGCTTCTGGTGGACGTTGCATTTTGTATGGAGAAAAAGCCAGGTTGATGGCTTCATACCAAATGCCAGGGGCCAGACTGATTTGCTCCAAGAAAGATGCTATAGCTGGAACAGCAGCTACAATTGGAGTCACCACCTGATAGTTTATGATGATCCACAGTCATTCTCCCAGAGCCATCTGACTTCTACATAGGCCAAACTGGTGAGTTAAATGGGCAAGTGATAGGTGTCACTATCCCTATTTTTTTCAATTCGTTGATGGTGGCATTAATCTCTGTGCTTACCCAAGGAATGTGGTATTTCTACTGGCTTATTGTCTTTGTAGGGAGGGGAAGTTCCAGGGGCTTTCATTTAGCCTTTCCTACCATTTTGGCCCTCAGTTTATGGGTCAGAGAGCCTATGAGGGGATTCTGCCACTATGTCAGTTTTGGAATTTATTGACTAAGCTCCAAATTCACCCTCCAGTACCTGCTCTGAGAGAGCAGGCTGAAGTATTTACACATTTCTCCTTGCACAAAGCATGATGTTATGCTTTGTCAGTAGAGGGCACTGGAGGGACACAGCAAGAGGAAGGGGATCCTCTTCCTGGTTCTGTTCCTGTTGAGGTTTTTCATTTTTCTTGTTCTAGCTCCAGTTTTGCAGGGGCACATGTATGTGGGGAAATCCCAGTGTTTCCCTGGGCTAGATGCATGTGCAGAGTAAGGAATCCTTGGGAAGCTCAGAGTTCCCAGCTTGCAACCACTTTGCCACGTCCTCTCTCTCCTCCAATGTGGATACTGAAAACCCCAGACCATGTGATATTTTTGCAGTGAGTGGACTCCTGACACTTGGACTGTTTTTGCACACCCATCACCAGTCTTGACCCTCACACAGCTTTGTCTAGCACTGAACTCAGACAGAGCAAGCTTTCTTCAGTGCTTGACTTTTGCAGTAGTCTGGTTTTCTCCACCACTGTGTTCTCACCAAGTACACTTTCTCTAACATGTGGAAAGCACTTGTTTCTTCTGTTGGTACAGCTCTTTCCAGCACTAGGCACTTGCTGAGTATGAATGCTCTGACGCTTGACCCGTTATGGCATGGCATGACCTTCTACAGTTCTGATCCCTATACTGGCAACGCTCTTTCCAGCACTGGGCTTCTACAGTTTTTAGTTCCAACAGCGTTCCATGATTAGCAGCTTCCCCTGACACCTCAGAGGGCATATTTCTAGGAGGTCCCATTGGTGAGATATGTCACGGATTTCTCTGCCATGCTTTTTAAATGAAGTCTGGACCTCAGCTCTGGGTAGAGAGAGGACTCTTCCTTGGATGTTCAATATTAGTTCTAGAGATGGTAGCTGATCTTTATTTATTTATTTATTTTTTGAGGCAGAGTCTCACTCTGTTGCCCAGGCTAGAGTGAGTGCCGTGGCGTCAGCCTAGCTCACAGCAACCTCAAACTTTTGGGCTCAAGCAATCCTCTTGCCTCAGCCTCCCTAGTAGCTGGGACTACAGGCATGTGCCACCATGCCCGGCTAATTTTCTTTTTTCTATATATTTTTAGTTGGCCAATTAATTTCTTTCTATTTTTAGTAGAGACGGGGTCTCACTCTTGCTCAGGCTGGTTTCGAACTCCTGACCTTGAGCGATCCACCCGCCTCGGCCTCCCAGAGTGCTAGGATTACAGGCGTGAGCCACCAGGCCCGGCCTGTAGCTGATCTTTATATTTGCTACTTCTATATTCTTTAAAATTGTCTTTAGCTCCCATTAGCCAATTCCCTATCATTTCAATCCCCTATTAATCATTTATGTTAAATTTTCCCATTGTGGCTTCTATCTCCTGATTGGACCTTGACTGATAAAACAAGTGGAACTGAGAGTGATCCCAGGAGACAGACCTGCAAAGATGGGATTTGGGGATTGATTTGGTCACGCGCTTGGGCTTGAGCATAGGGCTGGGCTCCTTGCCAATTGGAAATGAGATGCTGGCACTCCAAGGCCTGCAGTGGCATCACAGTTAATGAAGCTGTCACATGTGGTTGATTGTGGTGAATTCCCAATTGAAGCATATGCGTTTGGAACCCAAATGGCCACCATCCTTGACTGCTATGACAGTAATAATGACGAAGGAATAAGGACTGTGGTGTAAGATGGATTCGTTTCAGTCCACTTGTTACTGTAGAGAGAAAATGACAAGTTCTGGTCTATTAACTTTCAATTCAAAGCCTAAAACATTCTCTTGCTTATCTAGACCCAGGGTTGATATCGCTGAAAGTCAAATACACAATTTAATTGTGTGATTTGCAGAATTTTAATGACAGTTGAATTCACAGTCTCACCAAATTTTTTGTGGAAAAACTAAGGCACTGGTTGGGAAATAACAGGACCCAGAAATTTGAAGTGGTGAATATAGTTGGACCAGATGAAGCAGACGATATTGAACTCCTAAGTCCTTCAGAGTCTCCCTTGTGAGTGGAAGTAGCTTGATGTTCAGGGTCTGAGGAGACTTACTTTCCTCTGTCTGAAAACCCTGTGATAACCTCACCTGAGAAAATGCCTTGAAAGTGGATGCTCATTCCCCTAAAAATCCACCACAACTCCCTGTTGCCACTAGGCATTTACTAGGGTCAAATCTCACCATGTTCCAAGGGGACAGATACACGCTATGATCCAGGAGGAAATAGCTTACGCATCAAAAGAATTGCAAGACATTGTCAATATGTTGGCAGAAACCTAGGGAGTATGACAGAATGGATTCTAAGGATATTAGACCAATGAGGGTAGAATATAACACTAGATAGGGCCAAATTCATTGATATGGGTGCATTTACTAGAGATTCCAGATATAATGTATTAGCTTATGTACCTGAATTGGTTGTAAGAGGTTATTTGATTGGTTGACTGAAATTTGGACTTAATAGTGGCCTACACTTATGAATTGGGGTGCAAGAGCTTTCCTGGTATCACAAGGAAGAGGGAATCCAAAGGCTTAGTGTGATAGATTGCATTTATCATGTGCAATCAATCTATCAATTATATTCTGTGAGAGGACCCATAAGACACTCCCCTTTGCTAAGGCATCGAAAGGAACACCTTCATCTTTGAAAAGCTCTCTGGTTACCATCCTTTGTAGGCCAGGTAAGGCTGTAGGAAATACACCATTGAGATGAGCTCCGGGACCTCAGTGGGTATGAGGGGATCCCAACAAGGTGCTCACATCAACCGTAAAGGGCAGCAGGGAGCACTAGGCAATCTCATTTCTTGGCTTGCAGAGGTCTTGGCAGTAGCTAATTGATTACAGTGTTCCTAGGAATGAAACAGATGGGCATTGTACTCCAGTATTGCTTGATCTGTTTCCTTGTTGATCTAATTGTTTTATCCATTATTGAAAGTAGAGCATTGAAATCTCCAGCTATTAGGCTGGGTGCAGTGGCTCACACCTTTAATCCTAGCACTCTGGGAGGCCAAGGCAGGAGGATTGCTTGAGGTCAGGAGTTCCAGACCAGCCTGAGCAAGAGCGAGACCCCACCTCTACTAAAAATAGAAAGAAATTAGCCAGACAACTAAAAAATTATATATAGAGAAAAATTAACCGGGCATGGTGGCACATGCCTATAGTCCCAGCTGCTTGGGAGGCTGAGGCAGAAGGCTTGCTTGAGCCCAGAAGTTTGAGGTTGCTGTGAGCTAGGCTGATGCCTGCTGGGCAACAGAGTAAAACTCTGTCTCAAAAAAAAAGAAAGAAAGAAAGAAATCTCTATTATTGTTGTTTTTTTTTTTTTTTTGAGACAGAGTCTCACTCTCTTGCCCTGGCTAGAGTGTCTCACTATTATTGTTGAATTGACTATTTCTTTCCTTCAGTTCTGTCAGTTTCTGCTCCATCTAGCAACAATTTTTGACTTAAATTCTGTTAATTCTGTTTTGTCTGGTATTAGTGTAGCCACTCCACATCTCTTATGGTTACTTTTACATGGCATATCCTGTTCCATCCTTTTATTTACAACCTATTTGTATCTTTGAATATAAAGACAGCATATACAGTCATGTGTCAATTAATAGCGGGTTTATGTTCTGAGAAATGTGGCATTAGGCAATTTAGTCATTGTATAAACATCATAGAGTGTACTTGCCCAAACCTAGACAGTGTAACCTACTGCACACCTAGACTATATGGTACAGCCTGTTGCTCCTGGCTACAAGTTTGAACAGCATACTACTATACTGAATACTGTAGGCAATACATGTAATACTGTAATACAATGTTATAAGTGTTTTATATCTAAACATATCTAAATATAGCATAAAAGATAAAATATGGTACATCTGTATCAGGACACTTACCATGAATGGAGCTTGCAGGACTGAAAGTTGCTCTGGGTGAGTTAGTTAAGTGAGTGGTGAGTGACCGTGAAAGCCCAGAACATTACTGTACACCACTATAGATTTTATAAACACTGTATACCTAGACTACACTAAATTTATACAAAATATTTTTCTTTCTTCAATAATAAATTAAGTTTACTGTAACTTTTTTACTTTATAAAAACTTTTCTTAGGCTGGCACAGTGGCTCATGCCTGTAATCCCAGCGCTCTGGGAGGCTGAGGCGGGTGGATCGTTTGAGCTCAGGAGTTTGAGACCAGCCTGAGCAAGAGCAAGACCCCATCTCTACTAAAAATAGAAAGAAATTAGCTGGACAACTAAAAATATATAGAAAAACTTAGCCGAGCATGGTGCTGCATGCCTGTAGTCCCAGCTACTCGGGAGGCTGAGGCAGAAGGATTGCTTGAGCCCAGGAGTTTGAGGTTGCTGTGAGCTAGGTTGATGCCACAGCACTCTAGCCCAGGCAAGAGAGTGAGACTCTGTCTCAAAAAAAGAAAACCAAAAAACTTTTTTTGAGTTTTTTCAACTTTTGGACTCTTTTGTAATAACACTTAGCTTAAAACACAAACATTGTATAGCTGTATAAAAATATTTCCTTTCTTTATATCCTTATTATATAAGGATTTTTCTATTAAAATTTTTTTACTTTTTAAAATTTTTTCTTAAAAACTAAGACATAAACACACATATAAGTCTAGGCCTACACAGGGTCAGGATCATCAATATCACTATCTTCCCCCTCCACATCTTGTCCCACTGGAAGGTCTTCAGGGGCAATAACAGGCAAGGAGCTGTTATGTCCTATAACAGTGCCTTCTTCTGGATACCTCCTGAAGGATTTGCCTGAGGCTGTTTTTGAAGAGGTTGTTCTTTTCCTAAAAATGTCCATGGTGGTTTGTTTGGTATGTTTCTTTTTTTCATCACAGATTTGCTTGTAAGCAAATAATGCATCCAGAACATCCCTCTCTATTAATGAAAACCTTTCAGTGTTGGGATCTATGTTTTCAGACTTTTTAAGGAGCTTGTTGAAGTCTGCAAAAGCTTCGGCTAAACCCTTCACTATGAATTTTCGTGGGGGTTGTTATTCTTTTTCTTCTCTCGCAATTTCCTTTTCTCTTGCCTCTTATTCAGCTATGCATTCCTGTTCTAGTACCGACAATTTCAATTAGTCAATTCCTCAGGAACCACCTCTACGAGCTCCTCAATGTCATCCTCATCCACAACCCAGTTAAAGCTGTTTGCCATCTCAACCAGAGTTTTGTTAAGTTTTGCACCTCCTCATCCTTGGCAAATCCTTGAAGTCACGGACCAGCCTCTTCAGTGTTTTCTTCCTGATGCCATCCATACACTCCTTGGCGATGTCACCCCAAGACCAAGCAAGGTTCTTGATGCAGTCATAGGCGCTGTAATCCTTCCAGATTGCATCGGTGTCTTCTCAGTGTCTTCCTCTGTTGCAGCAATAGCCTGGGCAAAGGTCCTCCCCAGGAAGTAGGCCTTAAAAGCTGCTATCACTTCTTGATCCATTGGTTGGGTCAAAGAGGTGGTGTTTGAAGGGAAAAACACCACTTTGATATTGGGATGAAGATCACTAATAAAAGGAGGATGTGTGAGAGCATTCTCAACAATAGGCAAAATCTTGAAATGTAAGTTATTCTCCAAACAATACTTCTCTATTTTTCTGGCATAGCAATTCAGAAATGCATCTTGGAAGAAGAGCTGGGTCATCTATGGCTTCTTACTGCTCCTTCGCATACCAGCAGTGTGTGTTTGCTGATATTCTTCTAGGCCCTGTGATCTCATTGTACCAGGTTACAAAGGGTTTCAATTTGTAACCTGCAACATTGTCTCCAAGCAAGACTATTATCCTGTCCTTAAAGGCCTTGAAACCTGGCGTTGACTTGGCCTCTTTATGGATGAAAGTCCTTTCAGGCATCTGTTTCCAGAAGAGGGAGGTTTTGTCCATATTGAAGATTTGCTCTGACAAGTAATTTTCCTCCACAATCAGCTTATCTAGATTTTCCGAAAATTCTTCAGCTGCCTTCACATCAGTACTGGCAGACTCAATTTTACATTATGTAATTTACTCATTACATACATAATGAATTCTTTAAACCACCCAGAACTAGCAGTAAATTCAATATCATAGTTGTAGTTATTACAAAAGTCAAAAAGTTGGAAAAAAAAAACCTTTTATTTCAACATGGAAAAGAAACTTTTTGCTTTGGCCAATATTGTCATGGTGCCGAGAGAAATACCTTTTGCATCTGGTCTTCAATCCGAGTCATTAGAAATTTTTCCTTGAATTTTTGTTAGTCTCATTGCCTTCAATGAAGCAGGTGCTTTAACAGCTTCTGTCATTTTGTTCTTGTTCTTCAAGATGGTAGCTATGGTGGAATGGGACATGCCTGACTGGTGACCCGATAACCATCACTGATTTCCCAACTTTGTAGTCCTTAATCACTTTTTTTTTTTTTTTTGACAAAGTCTCGCTCTGTCTCCTGGGCTAGAGTGCAGTGGTGTCATCATAGTTCACTGCAACCTCACATTCCTGGACTCAAGCAATCCTCCTGCCCCAGCCTCCCAAGCAGCTGGAACTACAGGTGTGCGCCACCATGCCTGGCTAATTTTTCCATTTTTTGTAGAGACGGGGTCTCACTCTTGCTCTGGCTGGTCTCAAGCTCCTGGCCTCAAGCAATCCTCCCACCGTGGCCTCCCAAAGTGCTAAAAGCATTATCAGCATGAGCCACCATGTGCCAGCATCTTAATTACTTTTAATTTTGATTCCAGGTCAATCACTTAATGTGGCCTCTTGATGGCAACATGATTTTGTATGCTTAGGAGCCATGACAAACAAAACAACATGAGATTAAATCAAGCACAAGAGAAAATGATTTGATCAAGTGACTTGGTAAACATGAGATATATGAGGCTGCTGCTAGTACAAATGGCATATATTTTACAGTGAACATTTTTTATAAGTAGGAGTACCCTCTAAAATAATGATGAAAAGTATAGTATAGTAAATACATAAACCAGTAACATAGTCATTTATTATTATCAAGTATTATGTATTCTTCATAATTGTATATGCTATGCTTTTATACAACTAGCAGCACAGCAGGTTTGTTTACATCAGCATCACCACAAACATGTGAATAATGCACTGTGCTATGACGTTACGATGGCTATGAACCACTAGGTGATAGGAAATTTTGAGCTCTATTATAATCTTATGAGACCACTGCAGTATATGTGGTCCATCGTTGACTGAAACATCCTTATGTGGCACATGACTGTAGCTGGGTCAATTTTATTAAAAATCCATTCTGCCAATCTCTGTCTTTTGACAGGAGTGTTTAGTCTATTTACATTTAATGTAATTACTAATAAGATAGGATTTGCGTCTATCATTTTGCTATCAGTTATCTATATTTTTTCTAATTTTTGTTCCTCTATGTCTCCATTACTGCCTTTTGTGTTAAATATTTTATAGTATTCCATTTTAATTCCCTATTGTTTCTTTTACTCTATTCTTTTGAATTATCATTTTATTTTTTTGAGACAAAGTCTCACTCTGTTGCCCGGCCTAGAGTGCTGTGGCGTCAGCCTAGCTCACAGC
>VBSM01002153.1:34278798-34316474 GCA_008086735.1 Cheirogaleus medius | reverse complement strand
AAAAAAAGGGCTGCCCAGTCCCCTTGAGGAAGGACCTACATCACTGCCACAAGTGCTCATCATAAATCTTCCTTTACGTCTTCCCTAAAGGGACCTACAGCCATTTACTAGGGTGTCTGTGTATTGGGGAAAGGGTCTTTCAGGGATTACTAGATATTGGCTCTAAATTAATGCTTATTCCAGGGGACCCAAAATGCCACTGTGGTCCACCAATCAAAGCAGGGGCTCATGGTGGTCAGGCAACAGATGGCCTTAACTCCAGGCCAATTCTGTTGGCCCACAGACCCATCCTGTGGTCATTTCTTCAGTGCCAGAAAACAGTTAGAATAGATATATTTGATAATTGCCAATGTCACTAATGAGAGACTCAAAGATACTGGAAGAAACTATATGACATGTGAGAAATACAAGGGGAAGGAAAACATGCAATTAATGTAAAATTAAAGGACTGATCCAGAAGACCTAATATGCATATAATAGGAGTCTCAAAAGAAGAAACAAGTAACAGATATGGAGGGAAATTTTAGTCTGAAGAGTAAAAGGATACATTAATAAAGATAAGCATCTAGACATACCCTGATGAAATTCCTGAGTTCCAGAAATAGGAAAAACAATTTACAAACTTCCAGACTGAAAGACTCAGAAGGAGAGTCCTTTAAGATCCCCCATCTGCAATACTATAAGCCAGAAGATAGCAAGAATAGTGTGCTAAGAGAAGGAGAATATAATCCCAGAATCAAAACCAGCCATTGTGTCACCTCCTAGCCAGGGCAAAAGAAAGGGATTTTCTGGATTACCAGATTCAGTGCATATATCATCTCCATGCCCCATATGAGGAATGTCTTTAAGAAAGTTGTCTCAGTAGTGATTGAGAGCTCATGGTAACAACAGATGAAGAGGTGAGGTAGGAGAGGTGAGCAATGAATCTTGATATTGACACACACACACACACACACACACATATAATTCAGTTTAAATGGTGGAGCATAGACTGAGAATTTGTGTGTCAAGTGTTTAGAGATTATTTTGCAGAAGTGATTAATGAAAATCCTACTAACAGACTAGAGCAAAAAATTGTAAGTTATTTCAGTAAAACTACAGAAGTGGGGAGAATGGGAAAATTAAATGCATTTTAAAGGTATCATCTTTCAGGATGCTGTGAGGGAGTGAGCAACTAAAACATTTTGGTGAAGGAGTAGGATTATAACCATGTGTTGATACAACATGTAAGAATAAGTATGATTGTTAGGAAAGATGATAAACACTATCAGGTTAACAAAGGGCTGAAAGGGGGAATGAATAAAAATTTGGCCAAGCCCACAAAAGTTTTAATAAAAAGCATAAAGGAAAACATTAATGAAAAATAAATTGGAACCAGATGCACCTGTAATCTCAGCTACTCAGGAGACTGAAGCAGGAGGATCACTTGAGCCCAGGAGTTCAAGGCTGCAGTGAACTATGATCATGCCACTGCACTCCAGCCTGGGCAACAAAGCAAGACCCCTTCTCTAAAAAATAAATAAATAGTGAAAATAAAATAAAGTGGAAAGAAAAAAGTATATTAGATATTGCAATAAGTATGAACAGGCTAAATTCACCAATTATAAATCAGAGCATGTCAAGCTAAATTACTTTTTAAATCTAGCTATATGCAATTTATAGGAAACACACATAAAATAACGTGACAAAAAATGTTTAAAATAAACAGATGGACAAAAACAATTCCAGGCACATGCAAACAAAAAAAAAAGACATGATTGAGGGAAGGGGTATCATAAAAATTCTGTCAATGTTTATTTCTTGGTTTGGGTGGTGATTACTAGGATATTTTGTTTTATAGTATTATGTTAGACTGCCTATTTTTCTGTGAATGTTTATGCATGTGGATATTTCATAACTGCGGTAGGCAGAATAATGGCCCTTGTCTTAATGTCCTAATATGCCCACACCCTAATCCCTGGAACCTGTGAATGTTTTTACAAATGTGATGAAATTAAGGATCCTGAGATGGGGAAATGATCCTGGATTAGCCAGATAATCCACTGGGCCCAATGTAATCATGTGCATCTTTAAAATCAGAGAATCTTTTCTGGTTGCAATCAGGATGTGAGTGTGGAAGACGGTCAGAGAGATGCAGAGTTACTAACTGAAGGAGGAGGAAGGGGCCATGAGTCCGGGACTGTGGGAAGCCCCTGGGGCTGGAAAAGGCAGTGAAACCGCTTCTCCCATAAGGCTGCCAGAAAGGAACACAGGCTTGACGACACCTTAATTTTAGCCCAGTGAGGCTCTTGTCAGGCTTCTGACCCACAGCATTGTAATATGATAAATCTGTGTTGTTTTATCCACTAAATTTGTAGTAATTTGCTACAGCAATAGAAAAATAACACAACGGCAAAAAAAAAAAAGACTTAAAAAGTTTGCCTTCCTGGTATGACCTCTGCTTCAACTCCCTTCTCTTCTCAGCTTCCACGTTACACTTTTTAAACTAATCTGCAGTTTTTTCACTGGCCATGGCTTTGGGAGTGGACCGATACGGTGAAAGACGAAGAAGAAAGATCACTGAACTTGACGATGAGGGACCACGGTTGTAGTTCCAGTTTTGCACCCATGTGCTGTGTGACTCCCAGCCCACTGTTTTCCCTCTGAGCCTGTAACCTTAATTATTTTATTTGACAATTATAAACTGAACAAAACATTTCGCTCGGTACTATACAGGGGTATAATCTTTCCCCAATCATAAATTCTACCTACATAAAATTCTTAAATACAGTATATGGATTTACTTTTTTCTGTTCCACTTTTAGACAACTGTAAGAATTTCAGATCCAGTACATATAAATCTCAAGTCATTCCTTGTCATGACCTAAGGAATTGACAGCAAAGATCCCATAGAGGAATAATATCCCTTTTAGAGAGCAAGTTACCTGTCCCCAAATAACCCATTGAAAGAATGAATGCTAAAACATTTCAAGAAAATAAGGAAGGATATGTTGAATACTCATTAATGGAGTAAGTCATTTTAAATCATTTAAAATGTCACTTATTGGAGGTGGCTCATGCCTGCAATCCTAGCACTCTGGGAGCCCGAGGTGAGAGGATTGCTTGAGCTCAAGAGTTCGAGACCAGCCTGAGCAAGAGCAAGACCTCGTCTCTACTAAAAACAGAAAAAATTAGCCGGGTGGTGGTGTGCGCCTGTGGTCCCAGCTACTCGGGAGGCTGAGGTAGGAGGATCACTTGAGCCCAGGAGTTTGAGGTTGCTGTGAGCCAGGCTGACACCACGGCACTCTAGCTAGGGCATCTTTTGAGACTCTGTCTCAAGAAAAAAGTTACTCATTGTCTATTCAATGACTTATAGTAAAAGGAAAAATATTTATAGGAATTTTCATAGGTTTATATGTCCCTTTCTGCTATCGAGCTGATGAGTTTTCATGGTGGAGTCTCATAGACACCTGGGACATTGGTCATGCCCTTTAAGACCCATGGTAGTCACTGGGACCCTGGCATGTCATGGTTCCTTAGAAGCATCATATGTACTCCATCGCACAGTGGCTCTGCCAGACTCCCCATTGTTTCAGTTCACATTTTCTGGGTCTAGCTTGCAAACTTCCGAAGGGGCTGGGTCGGATCAGGCTGGTAGGCACAATCCAGTTCGGTAACACTTCCAGGGCCAGATACCTCAGAGCACCAGGCCAACCTACAGGAGTCCGCTGACATTCCAGGCAGGACATGTGTGGTGCGGCTGCCTGGGGAATTATAGACTGATCAGCATCCCTTGGACTTGCATCTTCAGAAATTGTGACAATCAAATCTGCCTTTTTACCTTTCTTAAATGCTCAGGCCCAGTTGACAGCCACTGCCAGGGACAGGTAGGTTCAGATGCCAATCCATAGGTTAGTCAGGGATTTGAGGGGAGGAAGTGGGGCATTGTGAAGGGACTACAGATGTGGCTGCCACTTGAATTAGGAGGACATCTTTCTAGTATGAGATCTTGACTTCCTTAACTGGGATTTCTCCCACCCTGGGGGCTTTGAGGTATATAATCATTTAAATTGGAGAACGGGTACTGTACAAGTAGAAGCATACTTTGAGGGCAGGGAACTGATTTTTATTTTATTATTACATAAAAACCATATATGTGCATGGTAGAAAGTTAGGAAATACAGATAAGCAAAAATAACGCTCTATTCCTACCACCAGGAGATTCCTACTGCTAACACCTTGAATTGGTCTTTTCTGTCTTTTCTAAGAGCTCAGCATGGGCCTAGCAGTGAACAGAACCTCCATGATTGTTGAAGGAATGAATAGAAATGATTCCTTGCCTCTAAATTAGAAGATATAATAAGGTGATCTCTAAAAAAACTCCCCTATAAAAATCTAGAGAAATAGAGTAGGGAAGTGAATGAAAGCATGACATCTGTAGAGTATATATGTGTGTATACATATATACATATATATCATGTGTGTGTATATATATCTATCACTTAACTCAGGGCCTGGCATGTTGAGAAGACCCAGAATAGGACCATTGTTATCATCAAAATTGCTAAAAAGAAAGAAAAAAAGTCTCCTTTCATTAGAAAGTTGGAGAAAGAAAGAGATTTTACAGATGAGGAAATGGAGCCAGGGGAGAAGAGGCTTGCTTGAGCACCACAGCCAATCATCGCCCCCCTCACTTATTTGGCTCTCAATTCTGGAAGGTCACTAAGGAGTTAATAGAGCAGTGGACTCAGAGCTGGGTATCTGGGTTCCAATCCTTGTCCTTCCATTCACCAGCTATGTGCTCCTAGGCGAGTCATTTCACTGTCCTAGCCCTCAGTTTACTTGTCTGTAAAATGGGGATAATAGCTCCTTGCTGGGTTGTAGCAAGGGAAGGAGAAATTGTAAATGTATCTAGCCCAATGCTGACACAGAGCAGTAGCTCAGGGTGGCAGTTCCAGGTCAGGGGAATGGTTGTTAGTTAACTCACCTCCAGAGAGGCAGGAACCAGGGAGGGGGAAAGGTGTCCTGAGTGGGAGCTCCAGGTTCTCAGACTCCTCTCTGGCAAGGGGAATCCTCTATTCTGCTTCCCAAGCAGCTATGGGGGGAAGTGTACAGGGAACACTGAACTATTGCCACAAATTATGGAGGAAATTGTCCTCATCTGAACTCTGTTGTTTGAGAGTGCACACTCTGAAGTCAGACTATGTGGATTCAAATCTGCCTCTACTATTTACTATAGATAGGACAAGTGACTTATCTGGGCCTCAGTTTTCTCATCTCTAAAATGGAAATAATAATAGTACTTATCTCACAAAGTTGTTGAAATGATTTTGTGAGATTATGCATGTAGTGCTCTCAGAATATTGATATTAGCTCAGTGTTAGCTTTTTTGCTGTGTGTGGTCTGAAATATAGGGTTGAGATTCTCAACCCAGAATGATGGACAGATGGGCCCTAATTGCCTTCTCAGGAAGACAAGTGCAGTTAACTCCAAGTTTGGGTCCAAGTTGAATTGCACAACTATGAGAAAAGAGGGCTGAGTTAAACAAGAGTTGAACAACAGTATGGCAGTATCTGGTTGTTCTGTTTGTCTTCTATATGCTACATTGTTTAAAATTAAGGTTTAAAAACTAAGTTCTCTCTGGAAAAGGAAACTATTAATAGTTTTATTGGAAATGAGCCCTGAGTTTAATGGTCTTTTAAAGTCCACAGTGAAAGAATAAGATGTGGGATAGGGTTGGAGGGAGGTGGCAGAGGATCTTCGTGAGGGTGATGGCAGGGGATGGGAAAGTCCTTGGCCAGTAAGGAGAGAGAGGGAGTCCTGGTGCCGGCCCCATGGCCATGCCCCAGGAAAGTGGCCAGTCGCAGAGTAGGTAGCTGCCTGATATCCCAGGAAACATGGGATCCTATGTACAAGGAATTGCAACCCAGAGATTCTGGTGCCCACTGTGGTACAGGGCAGAACCCATGGACTTTAAGGGATCACTGTGGGCTTGGACATTGTTGCCAACAGCAGTGATGATGAACTATAGATTAGATCCTACCCACCACCACACACACACACACATACACGCATGCACGCACGCACGCGCATCCCGGTTAGCCAGGCAACACCTCCAGAAATGTGGGGTGCCCTTGAGAGTGGAAGAAAGCCCCCACGGTGACTGAGATGGGATTTCTGTTTAAAGTCATACATTAAGTTGTTTTTAGAAATATTTGAATATTTGTTTCAAGGGTGCCCACCCAAAACAACTTAGCCAGCCTGGCACCCATGTGTTTTGGTCGAGTGGCTAGAGTCCCCTCTGAAGCTTGCTAGTGCATTCCCCACCCCCTCACCCCGTCTTACTTCCAGACTTGGTAAGTAGGTGGTTTTGGGAATCACACAGACATTAGGTTAAGTTCTGTCACTAGCTGTGTGACCTTGGACAAGTTACTGTACTTAACTTCTCTGAACCTGTTTATTCATCAGTAAAATGATGCACTTCCTCACAGGCGTTGTTAGGAATATGAAATTAATAGTGTGGTTTTCAAATTATGTCCTAGAGAACCTAAATTCAGACAATCTAGTGTTTTCCAAACTCCATTCATATCCCATCTTCCCAACCTTTAACAAATTTGTGTACCACCTGTACTACTATTTACTTAATCTTATCCGTTAAAAATATCAAGTCCCTTTTTTTTTTTGAGACAGAGTCTTGCTCTGTCACCTGGGCTAGAGTGCCATGGCACCAGCCTAGCTCACAGCAACCTCAAACTCCTGGGCTCAAGTGATCTTCTTGCCTCAGCCTTCCAAGTAGCTGGGACTACAGGTGCTGGCTACCATGCCTGGCTAAATTTTTTCTATTTTTAGTAGGCTGGCTAGTTTTCTCTATTTTTAGTAGACACGGGGTCTAACTTTTGCTCAGGCTAGTCTTAAACTCCTGCCCTCAAGTGATCCTCCCACCTTGGCCTCCCAGAGTGCTAGCATTATAGGCGTGAGCCACAGAGCCCAGCCTCAAGTCACTTTTTTATTGAAAAAATGTATTCAAAAGGGAAAGTTTAATCACTATCATAAATAGAAAATACCTTTCACTTACCCTAGAGTGGTAAAAATACATACAACAAAATCAAAACAATGCTATTCAATTCCAGCTGGCTATGGTTACAAGCCAAACTCTAAGCTCAAGGCCTTGATTTTGTTTGTTAAAAAAAGGTTATCTCAGTCACAAAAGGCCCCATACATGGCCTTATATGAAATGCCCAAAATAAGCAAATCTAGAGACACAGAAATTAGATTAGTCCTAGCCTAGGTCTGGAGGGGAAGGAAGGGATGGGAGTTACTGCTAATGGGTATGGTTTCTTTTAGGGGTGATGAAAATGTTCTAAAATTGTGTTGATAGTTGTAAAACACTGGATGTACTAAGAACCACTGAATTGTATGGTGTGTGTATTTTTTACGAATATATAGAGAAAGGTGTAGCTGTTAAGTCTGATTCTTTCTCTTTGAGGTAATTAAAGGGATTCAAAGACACTGAATCAGGACTACTATTATTTAACTCAGCCGGGTCTCTGAACTAGCGGTATGAATCTTGCCCCTTTGTGAAAGGATTCATTAGTAAGCATTTGATGTTAGCTGATATTCCAAAAACCAGATTTGCCAATCAAGTCAGACTACCTAGGTTTCTATCTTTTCGACTGAGCCACTGACCTGCATCATGACTCTGGAGAAGTCACCCCAATCTTCTTATCTGCAAAGTGCAGATAATAGCTCCTGCCTCACAGCGTGGTAGTAAGAACGAGAATGCATGTAAGGCGCCTGACCCACAGTAAGTTCGCTCAACGGTGGCTCTTGTCAGAAATGTCCCTGGTCGACTCCTGCAGCACTAGCGCTAGAGATCCAGGAATGTGGCTTTGAACTATGCTTCTGCCCCTAGAGGGGGGAAGTGGGGGGAGCCTGCCGCTGCTAGTCCAGAGTAACTTTCTTCTCTGGGTCTGTCTCCTGACTGTGTAACGGGGTACAGTGGATTCCAAGGCGCAAGTGAGTTGAAGAAACCGACTGTCCGGAGCTAGCCTCGGGCTCCTCGCGCCCCTGTTACAGCCGGGGAAACCAAGGCCCAGAAAGGGCCAAGAGGCTGCCCACGGTCAGAACGGCTAGTGCGGCCCCTGCGGGAGGGCCTGGCCCGGCGCCGGGATCCCGCCGCGGCGCAGGCAAGGGCTGGGCGATGCTCCCCGCCGCCCGGCCGGCTGCAGCAGGACGGCGAGGCCCAGCGCGGCGGGCGGCCCGAGGGCCCGGGAGGCGCGCAGGCGGCGGCCGCTCAGCAGCGGCGGGTCCCCAGCGCCGGCGCGCGCAACCCACCCCTCTCCGCGCGCCAGCCCCCCGCCGGAAGTCCGCCCCCCGGCCCCTCTAGCACGCGCGAGGGTGCTCGGTGGCCTTAACCCTTCCCACGGCCGCGCCACGCTCTCGCCGCGCCGGCCGCAGGCGGGGCGCGCTGCCCTCCTTTGTTCCCTGCACAAAGGCTGCGAGGAAAGCAGCGTCCCGGGTCCGTTCTGCCGGCCAGGTGGCCGCGGGCGCCAGTCAGGGCTGGTTCATTTAGTGCAACCGCGTCTCGCTGGCTCCCTCGCCAGAGCTTAAAATAGATCCATTAAAACCTCAGCCGGGGTCATTTCAGATTACAGCGGAGTTTTACTTTCACTTTTTCAGTTTTTGGCACTGCATTTTCTACACTTCCTAGAGTGCATGTAATACTACTGGTGATTCCAAAAAGTAAAGGTTGAAAAGATTCACTTTACACCAATTTGGTTTACATTCAGCTTCTCAGGCTCAAAGATGTATGACCCCAAAGATGAGGAAAAGATTATTGGCTCCATTTTTCAGATGAGGCACCTAAGGTCTAGACAGGGGAGGTGATTTGCCCAAAATCACAGTTAGTACAAATCAGTCTGAGTCTGGAATACCCCCACTCCCATCCTGTGTTCTGACCGTTTGCTACACAGCTGCCTGCCTGGAACAAAGGAAGGGCCGGGCAAGGAAAACTAAGAACTGTGCTCTGCCCTTGTGCCGGCCCTGGCGGGGTCCTGGGGTCACCAACCAGGTATATCGATCACTGCTTTCACAGACATGTACAGAGAGACCCAGTTAGCTGATGTGGCGATTCTGCCAGCTGCCGAGTATGCCTGTTCCAAGTGTGCATTCTAGAACTGGGAAATAACCACAGGATGAGCTTGGGGACCCAACTGGGCCCACTGTGAGATGAACTGGAGCTAAACGCCATTGATCAGTGACCTCAGTGACGTTTTGGGTCTCCAGGAGAACTGAATCAGATGCTATAGTAGAAATGTAACCAGAAAAGGAGTAGGATTTTGCCAGTAGAAGAAAGGAGATTTATCATTCATTTATCATTAATGAGCACCTACTGTTTACTGGGCATTACTGTAGGCCCTAGGAGGACAGAGATGAACGAGACAGATGTAGCCTCATTCTAGCAGGGGAAGTGAGATATGGAATCAAAGGGGAAGTACAGTGGCCAAACAGGGACCTGACCTGGTTTGAAGGTCAGGGAAAGTTCCAGGAAGAGGTAAGGTGGAATCCAAGGACTGAGAGATAGAAAGCATTGGCCAGGAGGAGAGAGGAAGAGAGGAGGGAGGTGGGAAACAGCCTGGGCAGCTTCCTTGGGTTAGAAGTTATGTGTGTTAGATGGTAGAGGGCTCGGGCAGAGAGGCAAGAGAGGTGGGCAGGCCCCAAATTGAGCAGGACTTTGGCTGCCATGATAAGGATCTTGGTAGGAGAACTCCATGAGCAAATGTGGGTGTGGCAAGTGGCCCATGTGGCTGGAGTGCAAGAAGTAAGATGAGGATTCCTAGAAGAGTAAGTGAGGAGGCAGAGAAGGAGAGCAGAAGCTGTGCCTGGAAGGCCTTGAATGCCCAAAGCTTAGCCATTAACCTGTAAGCCACACTCAGGAACATCAACGAGCGAGAAGAGTAATACACTGGGGAGTGGTGGGGATTGCGGTGACAGAGAGCACATGCTCCACCTCCAGGGGTAGCCAGTGTTCTGCACCCCAGCCCCATGACTTCAGGGGGCAAACTCAGTGTCTCAGCACATCTGCTTTCAAGGGTAGCCAGAGTCCAGATTTTTATATGAAATCACTTGATTTTAAACATTGGCATCATATTCAACACTACATAAGCCAAGCCAATCACATCCATAGACTCATGGTTCCCAAATTTTGCAGCACATTAGCATCACCTGAGTAGCTTTTAAAAATCCCAATGCCCAAGGCACACACGATACCAATTTAAAATGTCTTGTGTGGAAGCCAGGCATCAGAATTTTAAAAAGATTCCTTGGGTGGTTCTAACATGCAGCAGCTTAAGAACCACTGCCATAGGCTGAGTATAAGCTGCCAGGCAAAGTCACGGGGAGCTAGGGGAGGTTTTAGAGCAGTTTGGAGTTTAAGGAAAATCAATTCTTAAGAGGAATGGAGTGTAGTATTGGGTGAGAAGGGGCCTGGAGCCCCAAGGGCAGGGGTAGAATCCTGCTAGGGTGACCAGCCATCCCAATTTGCCCAGGACTGAGGGATTTCCTGGGACATGGAACTTGCAATGACCAGGAAAATCCTTGATCCTGCCCCTGATATAGTTCTGTATCCCCAGATTTCCGAGGAGACTGATGCCACAGACTCCCCATTCTAGAAATTCCTGGGAAAAGGTTGTCTATCCCCCTGGGGTGCGCACACTCAGGTCTCTAAGCTCTGAGCTTGACAGGCTTGTGCAGGGAGCTGGAGGGTGGGGGAGGGCTTGGCACCATCTGTTCTGCACCCAGCAGAGTGATGCTGGTCTATGGAATACAAGTCAGCAACAGAAAGGAACTAACTGCTCATCCACACGGCAGTACGGATGCCTCTTGGGGACGTGATCCTGAGTGGCAGAAAGGAGACAGAAAGGAGCACACAGTCTAATTCCACATATATGAAGTTCCAGAACAGGGTAACTCAAACTGTGGTTTAAAAACAAAATGGGAACAGTGGTTGCCTCTAGGGAGTTAGGGGTGGGAAAGGGGCAGTAGGGAGCTTTCTGGGGTGATGGATGATGTTCTGGATTTGAGGAGGGTTTCCTTACGCAGATGTCTGCATTCGTTAAAACACGCCAAATCGTACAGGTAACACTGTGCATTTTACTATATGGATATTTTACCTCAAAAGGGGGGGGAATCCCTCCAAATAAATACTGGACTCTAGTTAGCAACATGTGTGCTGAAGTGTCTTAAGGGCAGTGTACTATTGTCTGCAACTTGTTTTGAAATGTATCGACAAAATAAGATGAATGGATATGGGTATATAACATAGGACTAGGCAGTGGGGGTGTGTGTAACCTGTACTATGATTTCAACTACTGAATTCTTTCATTTTAAAATTTTTCTGTATGTTTAAAACTTTTTATAAGAAAACCTAACTCTGATCATGTCACTCTCTGCTCAGACCCTTCAACATGTTCTTCGTTGTACCCAGACTAAACGCCAAAGACCTGACAGCGGCCTCCAAGCAGGATGACCATACATTCTGGTTGTCCCAGCGTTCACCTGCTCTCCGGCATAATCATTAAGGCCTCTTTTACTCTCTGAAGCGTCCTGGTCTGAATGGTAGATGAAGCGCTTGTGCTGCCCAAGTGGCCCCAGCTAACCTGAACTCACTCCCCTGCTCCCTCCCTCCCTCTGCCGGACACACTGCTTCTCCTTGACGCTGGCTGTCCCCTCTGCCTGCCCCAGATGCTCACAAGGCTCTGTCCCGCACTACCTTCAAGCTTCTCTTCAAACGCTGCCTCAGTGAGGCCTCCCCTGATCTCCCCATTTAAAATGACAACCTGCTCTTCCCCATCTCCCTTGCTCTGCTTGGTTTTTTCCGAAGTGCTTATAGCTCCCGAGTATGACATCATTTACGGAAGGCAAGCTCTGTCGGGCAGGGATTTTTCTCTGTTCTGGTTATGCTGTCTCCCCAAGAACTAGAACGGTGCCCAGCAAACAGGAAGCGCACAATAAATAAATGTTGCTGTGGGTAAAAGAAATCCTCTGCCCTCAGGGGGCTCCCAGTCTGGTGCTGAAGACCCAGTGGACACAGACCACAAGGCAGCAGCCGGTGTTCCATGAAATGGCAGAGGAGGGGGTGGGGCTGACAGAGAAAGGAGGAGATGCCACCCAGAAGCTGAGGCTGGAAAAACAGCTGCCAGGTGAAGAGGGGACGAGAAGGGCACCCCTGGCAGAGCGAACAGCATGAGCAAAGCCCAGAGGTGAGAAGCAGCGGAGTGCATGGGGGCGAGGGTACAAGCAGTTCAGAGGGGCTGTGCGTGGGCTGGAAGTAGCAGAAAGTAGCACGGCGGAAGGACCTGGAAGGTTTTAGCCGGTGCAGCAGCATGTACGGGTTTGGGTTTCTGGGGGGAGCATGGATTAGAGGTAGGCAAGAATGAAGCAGGGAACCTCACCAGGAGGCTGTTAAAATAGTTTTCCTGGCATCTAGTAAAGCAGTGTGGCCCTGTAGAAAGGGGCAGACTGGAGAATTATGTAGAACAGACACTTAGCAGGACGTGGCAGCTCATGGAAGTTGACTCTGGACTCCTGGTGTTCCCACCTTGGCTGGCTCCTGGGATTGTGGGGCCATCCATGGGTGCAGGGGACCGCGGGAATGGGTTGGGGGGAAGATGAGGCTGAGGGTCTATGAGACACTTCAGTGGAGATGCTCTTTGAGTCTGGAGGTAAGGGTAGAACTCAGAGGCAGAGATTAGGAACCATTAATTCAAAGGGAGAGTGTTAATGAGGAGAGGAGCCAGGCCAGGGCAAGAGACACTTAAGAGATCAGGAGGAGGAGAGAGACCAAGGACGGACAGGCACGGAGGGGCGGTGGTGGCCAGGGCAGAGAGCCAGGGGTGGAAGGATGTCCAGAAAGAGAGTGTGGATTTCAGGAGGGGGCAGGAAGGGCAGGGCAAGGTGAAGAACCAGGGGTGTGGCTATGGAAAAGCTGGCTTTTATACCAGGTCAGAGAGTGGGCCACAGAGAGTGTGGGGGCAGGCCTGGGCTTGGGACAGTTGCCTGTGACCAGGAGAGGCACAAGAATCATGAAGACTCAAACTTTGCCTCTTATGACTGCTCAGAAAGGGACACCCACTCCATCCAGCACCAGGATCTTCCTCCCCAGCCTCACTGACAGGCAGGTCTCTGGTTCTATCCCCACACCCTGGTATCCTCATCTGTAGGATGGGGCAATAGGAAAAACAACTGCCATTTACTGAGCACTTACTATGTACCAAATCAAGGACTCTCTCTCCAGGTATTGCCTCATTTAATCCTCATAGTATGGGCCGGGCACGGTGGCTCATACCTATAATCCTAGCACTCTGGAAGGCCCAAGAGGGAGGATTGCTTGAGATCAGGTGTTCAAGACCAGTGTGGGCAAGAGTGAGACCCCGTCTCTACAAAAAATAGAAAAATTAGCCAGGCATGGTGGCACACATCTGTAGTCTGAGCTATTTGGGAGGCTGAGGCAGGAGGATCGCTTGAGCCCAGGAGTGTGAGGTTGCTGTGAGCTATGACCATGCCACTGCACTCTATCCCAGGCAACAGAGTGGGACCCTGTCTCAAAAAAAAAAAAAAAAACAATCCTCACAGTAGTCTCACCAGCCTGATGTGACTATTATCACCATTTTATAGATAAGAAAACTGCAGCACAGAGAGGTTAAGTCACTTGCTTAAGGTCACACAGCAAATGAATGCAGATGCTGAGATTCAAACCCAAAACTGAATTCTGGGCTTTAACACTGTACCCTAACCCATACAAGGCACTTTACAGTTTACATAGCACTCTCATCACCCTGTGTGGCAGCTGAGGAGAGTAACGAGATGACCCACAAACCCAGAAAATGGCTGGTAGGCTGAAAGATGGCCCTCCAAAGATGTCCACATCCTCATCCCCAGAACCTGTGAATGTCACTTTACATGGCAAATGGGACTTTGCAGATGTGATTGAGTTGAGGCTCTTGAGATGGGAAGAGTGTCCTGGATTATTCCAGTGGGCCCGAAGTAATCACAAGGGTCCTTATGAGAGGGAGGCCGGAGCGTCAGGGATGGAGATGTGACAATGGAAACAAAGACTGGCAGATGCTATGCTGTCGGATGTAAAGATGAGGGAGGGCCACAAGCCAAGGAATGCAGGTGGCATCTAGAAGCTGGAAAAGGCAAGGAAAGAGATTCTCCCTACAGCCTTGCTGATACCTCGGCCTTAGCCCAGTGAGACTAATTTTGGACTTCTGACCTCCAGAACTATAAGATAATAAATTTTTGTGTCTTTAAGCCACTAAATTACAGCAGAAACAGGAAACGAATACACCCATCATTGCATACCTGGCTCCACTGGCCAGCTCTGGTTTCACTACTACTACTGCAGCTGCTATCAGCAAACACCCTTACGTTTGTTAATGCTTCTTTAAAGCTCCAATTTGGTCCTCTCTGAACTTCCGTCTCTTCCTTTGTTAAAATTGAAAATAGGGCTAATACACCTGACCCTGCCTCTCTTGCAGGCACAGAGTGAGGGGACTTTATATTATTTGAAGGTTCCCACAAACCACTGGGACAGGTGAGGCCTAGTATTTGTCCTCATTGCTCAGATGAACAAACTAAGGCTCAGAGAGTAGAAATAGCCTGCCTAGAGCCACACAGATAGTAACAGAACCAGGACTTGAATCAGGGCTTCTGACTTTACTTCTACCATACTGAGGTTCATGTCTCAGAGCCCAGCTCACATACCACCTCCTCAGAGAAGCCTTCCTAGATGATCCCAGCCCATTCCTTTCTTCATTCATCAAGCAGTTGCTATGACTGCTCTGTTCCCACTGTTGTGCTAGGGTGCTAGGTAAGGCTAGGGACCCAGTTCTGTCCTCAGGAGCCCACAGCCTAGTGGACAAGACAGATGTACAAACCAGTGATCCCAAAACAGCCTGGTAAATGCTGAAACAAAGAGGAGGAGCCCCTGGGCTTGTGGAAGTTTAACAAAAGGGGAAACTGAGCCTGGGGTTAGGGAAGGTTTCTTGGAGGAGGTAGTAATTGAGCTGGGGACAAGTAGCACTCAACCAGAAGTGTGGGTTCCAGGTGGAGGAATGGCTAAGCAAAGGCAGGGAGGCACAATGCTACACCTTCCTGAGGGCAGGGAATGGGTTGAGTCATCTCAGGCCTCCAAGGCCCTCTGGGCCTCCGTGTTCCTATGAATGAAATGGGACTCACGGGCCTAGCTGCCCAGAGCTTTGCTAATTGCTGGGCCCAGGGGGGGACCGAGCAAAAAGAAGAGGGTTCCTGGGATTCCCAGAGGAGGAGGGTGAAGGTCATGGAAAGTCAAACATAAGGGGGATAGGGCAAGTAGGGGGAATGTCGGGGAGGCAGGGTCCTGGCTCAAGTCCCCACCCCACAGCTGACTCTTGGTGTGACTATAGGAAGGTCCTCTCAGAGCCTCAGTGACCCCATCTGAGAAATGGAGCATGAGACAAAACTGTCTCCAAAGACCCTCCCCAGCCCTGACGGGGAAATGACATGACACAAAATTACAAAAGGGTCTTTATTTGTAAAAAGCCAAAGGGGCCCTTGGGGCGACAGGACAGGCAGGCCGGCTTCTCAGGGATCGGGGGCATTTGGGCAGATGCGCTTGAGTGGGGGGGCGCCCTCCGAGTCCTCTGTGTCACCCTGGGCTGCCTCAGGGACAGGTGGCACTGGCTCAAAGACGGGGTAAGCTTCGGGGGCCTGGAGAGGAAGGGCGGACAGGCGTGAGCTCCACCCGGACCCGGGAGTCCAGCCTCCCGCCTCTGCCTCCTCCAAAGCCCCGCTCCACTCCCCTCCCAGACCCAGGAGTCCAGCCCAGGGCCGGGTGCCCAAGATGCAGACTCAGCAGGGCACCGAAAACAACAGCAACAATGACTGCAACAGTGTTTCAGGGAAAGAATCTGGTATTTGATATTTCTGGAAAATGCATCAAGGTAGCCCTTGTGAAAAAAAGTCAGCAGTTTATGAGGGACTTTCTTAAACTAATTTTACAGTTTAGGATATTTTTTCAAAATACATGGAGGAGCACCATGATCTTTTTAGGCTTTTAATGGTCTTAAATCAGCCCTGATCCAGCCCTCAGGACTTCATCTCTAAAACACTCTTTCTTGTTCAGTCCCAAGGACCCAGCCTCTAAACCTTTAGCTGGGTCCTAGGTCTACATCTCCCTCCTGGACCTCAGGACGCAGCCTCCAAGCCTCCGGCTGCCCCACAGCCCCCATTCCCTCCAAGACCTGGGAGTCTAGCCTTCTGGCCTCTCTCACCTCAGCCTCCAGCAATTCTGGAACAGGCTCCTCCTTGGTCAGCATTGGGGGTTCATCGGTGCCGCCGGCAGTCATGCTCCCAGGATCTGGAAAATCGAGTTAACAAACATTCTCTGAACAGCCACTCCGTACCAGTAGCACAGACAGTGGGGGGAGACAGACACAAACAGTCAGTGGCATATGTGACAGTCACACAGGCCTGTGGGAGCAGTGAGGAAGGGGCCAGAACCTGGCTGCAGCCCAGGAAGCAGACATAGGAAGGAACATTTGTGTGAGATCCTGAAGGGTGAGTAGGGTTTTCTGCGGCAGACAGAGAGAAAGAACACATTTTAGGCAGAGGGAACACATGCTTAGTGAGTGTAGTTTCTGGGCTTGGGTTCAAATCCTGACCTTGGGTAAGTTACTTACTCTCCCTGAGCCTCAGTTTACCCATCTGTAAAATGGGGATAATGATAGCAGTTACCACGTGAGACCACTGTGAGGATTAACTAACATAACACAGGTAAAGCCTTTAGCAGTGTTTGGCACATAGTAAGTGAGTGCTCAATAAATGTTGGTTGTTGTTTTTCTTTTCTTTTTTTTTTTGAGACAGAGTCTCACTCTGTTGCCCCGGCTAGAGTGCCGTGGCGTCAGCCTAGCTTACAGCAACCTCAAACTCCTGGGCTCAAGAGATCCTTCTGCCTCAGCCTCCTGAATAGCTGGGACTACAGGCATGCGCCACCATGCCCGGCTAATTTTTTCTATTTTTGGTAGAGACAGGGTCTCGCTCTTGCTCAGGCTGGTCTCGAACTCCTGAGCTCAAACGATCCACCCGCCTCTGCCTCCCAGAGTGCCAGGATTACAGGCGTGAGCCACCGCACCCGGCCTGGTTGTTGTTTTTCTATTAGCAAAGATACACAAGGGCTTAGCATGATCTAGACACAGCCCACAGGCTCGAGGCATGATGTTCCTGGCAGGGAACAAATGAGGTTGTCAGAGAACAGTCCACAAAGGTCCCAGATGTCAAGCTGAGGAGTCAAAGGCCACATGGAGCCACTGAAGGATCTGAAGCTGAAAAATGACCCTGTCAAACCTGTGCTTTAGAAAAAGTTGTTCTGGCAGCTGTGTGGAGGTGACTAGAGGAGACCCGTGAGGAGGCTGAAGCCAGGTGCAGGGGAGAGGCAGGAAGGCCAGGGCAGGGCCAGGGGAGGCAGAGGAAGGGAGACACATGTGGGCAGTGGTGCTGACCAGACAGGGCCTTCCGTATGGAAGAAAGAGGAGCTGAGGTGGACTTAGGCCCCAGAAGCTGGCTCAGGGGCTGTGTGAGCTTGGGCAACTTACTTAACTTCTCTGGGTCTCAGTTTCCTCATCTATAAAGAGAGATCATAACAGGATCATCCCCTTATAAGGTCGTACTCAGAATTAAATGAGAAAAAACATATAAAGTGCTTAGAAGGGTGCCTGACACACAGTAGGAGCTCAATAAATATTAGCTGTTGTTTTCCTTGATCTTGAAGATCTTGAAGAAAAAAAAGAAAAAAAGAAGATAAAAGAAAATAAAAATTTTAAAAAAGAAATATTAGCTGTTGTTATCCCTACTACTATTCATCACTCTTATGCTTATCACTATTAGTTATTTCGTTTAAAGCCAGTCAAATTTAGCAATGGGGGGTTGAATAGCTCTTAGTTATTTATTCAACAAATATTCATTGATCACCTATTATGTGTCCCATGATACTCCCAAGATACTGTAGTGAACAAGATCAATAAGGACCTAACATTCAGGAAAGTGATATGAGATGGAAGTGGGGCAAAAGACAATAAACTGGTCAAAAATTAAGTTTATGTGGAAATCTCAGGTGGTGACATGTTATCTATGGGTCCTAAGAAGCCAGAGGAATGAAGCAGACAGCAGCAACAGGTAGAGTCTGCAGAGTCAGGGAAGGGCCCCAGGAGGCAGCACCCGAGGGGAGCAGGCATGGGGTAAGCTGGTGGGTTCAACTTTGGACAAGACAGGACTCAGAGGAGAGGAGAGTCTCCTCCCAGGAGACTCCTGGGAAGCATCTGGTCCTACCTCTCTCTTGGCCCAGCCGTGGGGGCTGAGCTTCCTCAGGGACCCCTTCTGGGGGTCCGGCAGGTGACACAGGGCGGCTGGGCTGGGGAGTGCCCCCGGGGCTGGGTTCAGTGCCCTTTTGAAGGGAGCCTTCCGAATGGAAACTCTGGTTGCTATTCTCATCTGTTGGAGCAAAAGCACAGAGGTTTGGCCTGAAGTCTCCAGTATCTTCCTTCAATTCCCATAGTCCCCCAAATTCCAGGATCCCTACATACCATTGAGATCTAGCAGGATGAGAGGGCCACTCCCTCGGGGACTGGCACCCCTGCCCCGTCGCTCCCGGCCACGGGATCTTTCTGCCCCACCACCTGCCCGACGTCGCTCCTGGGGGTTAGAGGGATAAGGGTCAGAGCCAGCTTTCTATTTTGCTCTTGGAAAGCCTTACAAATAAGGAAACTGAGGCACAGAGAAGCAAAAAGCCCTGCCTCAGGTGACAGGTTGTGCACACGAGGTTAGGTCTTGAACTCAGGGGTCTGGAGGAGGAAAAAGGGAAAAGGGGGAGGAGTTGCTACTAATCGTTAACATCTGTCCCCGCTGCTGCTGCATTTGAGTTTGGGGGAGGGGGGCTGGAGGTAGAGCCCAGGGTGGGGAGGGGCTTGCCTGAGGTTGCACAGATGCAGGGCCTTGGTTGGGGGGGGCTTGCTCACCTCCTCCTGGGGGTCCACCACTGGCACCCACTTGAAGATACGAAGGGAAGTGTCCCCCACAGTCACCCATCGCTTCTCCCTGTGGGAGGGTAGGGGGCTGGATCAGAGAGGCCTGAGGGGAGAGTCCCCCAGGAGCTGGGCACATCTGGGGGTACCTGC
Organism: Cheirogaleus medius; assembly: GCA_008086735.1. Taxonomy (NCBI): domain Eukaryota; kingdom Metazoa; phylum Chordata; class Mammalia; order Primates; family Cheirogaleidae; genus Cheirogaleus; species Cheirogaleus medius. Next base: position 34,297,284 of record VBSM01002153.1, on the reverse strand, counting down.
AAAGGTGGGGGGTGCACGAGGGTAGGGCGAGTTTCGCTAATGGGGCCTGGTTAGATGGAGAAAGACAGCCCTGCAAACCCCAGGGCATAGATGGGTGCTTCTAGAGAGAGAGCATGACTTGGGGCTGTGGCTCCGCAGACCCCTGGGGCATACATAAGGGGCACCGCCATGGACCTGGCTGGACCAGGGTCATAGGGATCACAGCAATGAAGAGCTGGGGCTACTTGCAGGAGTGTCAAAGCTTTAGGGGGCGGGGCATAAATGGAGGCTCCGGCTCTGGGAGAGCACAGCTGGGGACCACGCTTTGTAGACCCCAGGGAGTAGCCAGGGGAAGAAAGATAGAGCCCTGTTGGCCCAGGGCATAGCTGGCGGGCCAGGGTACACCTAACACCTGGGGGCCACAGCTGGCGAGGAGAGGGCAGACGCATTTGGTGGTGGTGGTCCCGCCATGTCCCGTCCCTGACCCCCGGGCAGCGCTCACCATCTCCGGACCTTCTCGATGGTCGCCATCACCTTCTTGATGTCATCCTTGGCCCGGCTCCGGGTCTCGGCCCGTACGGTCCGGCCGGCCATGCTGGCGGGGCTGGGGCCGGGGCCGAGCCCGCGGCGGGGCCGCCTCCCGTCCGGCGGGCTCAGGCTCGGCGCCAGGCCGGGGCGCCGCTCTCTCGGCTGCCGTCCCTCCGGGAGTTGGCCGCGCCCTCCCTCGCTCCCCAACGCCTCCGCGAGTCCCCGCCCCGTTTCCTGCCGCCGCGCCCCGCCCGGGCCAGTCCCCGGAGCGGCCTGGCGGCGCCGGCGGCCAGAGCCCAGGCCTGGAAGCCCGGCCGGCCCCGCCCCGCCCCGGGCCCGCCCCCTCGGGGCGCCGGGACGCGCAGCGCCCCCTGCCCGCCGCCGAGAGGAGAGTTGGGGGCAGCTAGGCGACTGGACGCGCGCGGCGGGCCGAGGCCGTGCGTTCAGACCACGTGTGCGCCGGGTGCGCGAGGGGGACTGAGTCCTGGTGTGCGTCCGCAGCGGGTGGGCGTCCCTGGAACGCGGTGTGCGGAGCGTGTGCGTGTGTGTCTGCCCTCTCCAGGCTGTCTGATTCTACGCTGTCCAACCTATTCGTTCATCTATTCATTCAACAATCTATTGACTGCATGCCAGACAGAGAGTATGTGTGGATCTCCACCCACCAGAACGGCTAAAGTGAAAAAGACAGACCATCCCAAGTGTAGGCGAGGAAGTAGAGCGACTGGACCTCTCCTATATTTCTGGCAGAGTGTAAATTGGTAGAGGCATTTTGGAAAACTGGCAGTTTTCTAGTGAAGCCAAACATATGCCAACCCTATGATCCTGCAATTCCACTCCTAGGTTGTCAACACCCAACAGAAATGCGTAGGTGTGAGCACCAAGAGACATGTACTGGAATGTTCATAGCACTATTCATAATAACCCCAAGCTGGAAATAACCCATCAACAAAATGGAAAATAAATTATAGTGTATTCATTACCATGGACATAGACACAGCAAGGAGAATGACTGATGTCCTGCTACACCCAACAACACCAACAAGTATGAATAAATCTTGAGTGAAAAAAAAAAGAACAGATAAAACAGTATACACTATATGATTCCATTTACATGAAGTTCAAAACCAGACAAAACTCCTTTACAGTGTGAGAAGTAAGGATAGTGGCCACCCTTCGGACTGGGAAGGGTAGGAGGAGGCTACTGGGAGCTGGCTATCCCATTTTGTCATCTGGTGCTGGCTCCCTGGGCATATTTATTCTGTGAAAATTCATCAAGCAGTACACTTATGATGTACGCACTTTTCTGTATGTGTATTACACTCAATTAAAAATTTCCTTAAAGAAAACGAGTGTGTCTTGGTTGATTTTATTTGAGGCTGGGTTGTCAGCAGATATGACCATGTCTAAATTTGCACTGCTGTATGTGTGTTTCAAGATTGTGTCTGTGAGTTTTATTGTGACCGTGTCCAGAGGTTGAGGGGATAAGGGGTTAGGAGCGTGGTTATGACAATATTTCTGAAACCAAACTGCTGAGGTACTATCCCAGCTCTGCCACACCCAGCTGTGTGGCCTTGGACAAGTCACTTATCTCTACTTCCTCACCTATAACCTGGGAGCATGTGCAAAGCTGTTAGAACAATGCCCAGCACATAGTAAATGCCCAATAAATATTCTCTGTTAATAAGTGTGTCTCGTGGCCACTACCAACAGTCTGGCTCAATTGCACTTGCTGTGCCCTCTGCCAGTTAATCTTTTTCTTCCTTTATTCTAGCAGTTGTCTGCTCATGGCAACATCCTCACAGACACATGGGCCCCCTTCCCAGTCCTTCACCCACAAACCCCCCATTACCTGCTGTTGCTCCCCTTCAGACTGTGAGCTCTTCAGGGATCAGAAACCAAGTATGGATTATCTTTGACCCAGCGCCCAGGACAGAGGACAGTGCTTGGGAACCATTTGTGGGTATAAGTGTGTACAGTCCTTTCAGAGTCTACACCAGGCTAATGGGTTGATGTATGGGTGTAACCTCCTGTACAGGTCTCTGAAGTTTGCTTCCGTGTCAGAATGAGTGTCTGTAAACATTAACCCTTCAGTGCATGTGTGTGCGTGTGTGTATCAGTGGAGTTCTCTCACTGGGCCTGGTGAGGTGAGGCCAAGTGGTTTGTCTGGCTCCCTCTTGGTGGGTGTAACTGAGAGTGGCAGACAAGTGTGCCCCACGCCTGAGGGCCCCCACCGCAGCCTGTCTTGCACAGACAGACACATACTCTCTGTCTGGCATGCAGTCAACAAATTGTTGAATGCATGGATGAACGAATAGGTTGGACAGCGTAGAATCAGACAAGTCAAATGGGAGGGAGGGCCTATGCATTCCTGTCCCACCACTCTCCCAGTTTCCTTTTCCTGTCTCCCCAGCTTTCCCTCCAAAGCAGTCCCAGCCATCGTTCCTGCCTCAGGTCGGAGCCTGAGCCTCCTGGGGCAGGACACTGGGCTGCCTCTCAGGCCCCGACACCCCCAGCCCTGAGGTCCTATCCACTGTGCGAACAACCGGCCTCCCCCTCGGTCCCCTTCCCCTACTAGGCCCCACAGGCGGGACCTGAGCTCAGGGCCCAGGAATCTTGCCTGGAAGGGGGGTGTGTGAAATGTTTGGGGTCTGGGCTCTGATTGGCTGGGCCTGGGCCCCGCCCCCGGCCTTTTCCCTCTTCTCCCCCCCTCGAAAGGGGGGCGTGGAGGGAACCGGGATCAGCCAGGGGCCAGCATGAGCCGGAGGGAGGGAAGTCTGGGTAAGGGGCTGGAGCACCGTACGCTGCTGGGTCCCTGAGGGGAGCAGGAATCAGAAGGGTTGGAAGCCGGGGTCTGGGTTCCGTCACCCCCGGGTCCGGGAGGGGAGCGGCCTGGGCGGGGAAGAGCAGGGCTCCGGTGTCAGGTAACTAGAAGTTGTGAGAAGCGGCAGGCTCAAGGGTTTAGAGGAGGCCTGGGGCTGAGGCTTCAGGGACTTGGGCTCAGGGGTTAGAAAACCTGTTCGAGTACACCCTGAGGGAGACTGGGGTCGGGGCTGGGGCAGGACGCCTGGGTTCACTCTCAGTATTGGTAAAGAATCAGAGCTGGGCGGCCAGGAGGAGAGGTAGAGTTAAAAGGAAGGCTTTGATGCACAGGAGCTAGCGAATGACCACAGGAGACGAAAGTCAGGGCTGCTGGAGATCGGCACTGGCGGTGGGAAACTCAAGCGAGGGGCGGGGCGGGAGTTGCCGGGCCAGGACTACATTCCCCAGCATGCACTGGGTGTGCGCTGTGCGTGTCGGGAAGTGTAGTCCCTCCTGGGGTGTCACACTCTGGTTTGTGCCAGGGGAGGCCGGATGTTATTTCGTTGATGCTGCCCAGCCCAGCGCCTTACATACAAGGGGCATCATGGAGAGAATGGGACTTCAATCTCCCTATTTGTAAAATGGGCCTTAAAGGCACATTCTGATTTGAAGTTATGTGCTTCAGCGATGTTGAGTTCCACCAACAGTCACTGAGGTATAGAGATAGGTAAGCCCTATCCTCAAAGGGCTCCCAGGCTAAGGCAGATACACATGGAAAAGAGCCATTGAAAGAGCTACCTTGGAAATATGAACAAATGGCCTCAAATCAAAGTTCGTTTAGGGAGGGGTGATTCTAGAGGCTGCACTGAGAAGGCAGTATAGTCATGCGCTGCATAACAACATTTCAGTCAACCAACAGACTGCATATACAACAGTGGTCCCATAGATTATCATTATCATTATTATTAGAGACAGGGTTTTGCTATGCTGCCCAGGCTAGTCTTGAACTCCTGGCCTCAAGCGACCCGCCCACCTCAGCCTCCCAAGTAGCTGGAATTACAGGTGTAAGCCACCATGCCCAGCATATAAGATTATAATATGTATACCTTTTTATGTTTAGATATGTTTAGACACACAATACTCACCACTGTGTTTCAATTGCCTACAGTATTCAGTACAGTAACATGCTTTACAGGTTTTTAGCCTAGGAGCAATAGGCTACACCATGTAGGCTGGGCACGCAGGCAGCTATACCATCTAGGTTTGTGTAAGTACACTCTATGATGTTTGCACAATGATGAAATTGCCTAATGATGCATTCCTCAGAACATATCCCAGTTGTTAAGCAATGCATGACTGTATTTGAATTTGGCTTTAATACTATTTCAATGGTGATTTGTGGACAGGGAACACATTTCAGGTAAAGCAACCGCTTGACAAAGGTCTGGTGTCTCATTTTCCCTTGGTTGGAATGGGACAGACCCTGCCTCGCTTGACAGTTGGAGAATTCAGAGCAGAGCTTCTGGGTTTAGAAGGAAGAGGCAGTCTGGGGGAGGAGGTCAAGGAGCAGGGGTGGGGGCTGCTCTCATTCCTCCCCCACTCTCCCACCAGAAGACCCCCAGGCTGACTCCTCAATCTCACTCCTTCCCCACTTGGAGGCCAAGATCCGTCAGACACACAGCCTTGCCCACCTCCTCACCAAATATGCTGAGCAGCTGCTCCAGGAATATGTGAGTGGGAGTGGAGGTGGGGGTGCCGGGGCTTGGGATGGGGAAGCATGGATCTCACAGAGGTCCTCAGCCACCCATTTTTTCAACCTCATTTCCCAGTGTGGAAATCAGGGCTCTTGATGATGAGAGGGACAATAACTTGCCCCTGGCCACACAGCAAATTGGATGAGGACCTATTTGTGACCCAGATGCCACTCTGTCCTCCTCAGCTTGGAGGCACCCTCCTTGGTGCTTTAAGTCAGAGGCAGCCTGGGGGAAGGAAGAGAACTGATCTGGGAGTCAGGAAACCTAGTTTCTAGGCTCTGTATGATCTTGTCATTCCACCTCCTTGGGCCTTGGTCTCCCCATCTGTAAGAGGAGGCAGCTGAACAAGATGAACTATGAACTCTTCTACCTGGGATATTCATAGAGGCCAAGAAGAGGTTTCCATCTGGGGCAAAAATTCTGTCCCAAGAGGTGACTTTTACAGAAGAGGAAGATCTGCTGACATCTTTGATTGGGCAGAAGGCCCTGCCCAAGGAAAGAAGATATTTTTCCAAATTACCCTGGTGTAGTAGAGGGAGGGGATAGCTTTATAGCTTTGAATCAGACAGATTGTAGGCCTACCAACTTGTGAACTGTGACCTTGGGCAGTAATGATAACATTAGAAATAACAATATAACAATTATAAAGCAGATAGGGGGACAATAGAACTAGCTTTGTAGTCCTACCAACTTTGATTCAAATTCCAGCTCACTCACTTCCTAGATGGGTGACCTAGGGAAAGTCACTGTATCTTTTCGGCCCTAATTTTCTTATTTACAAAGCCATCATCAGCGTTATCATTATACTCATTACTGGAAAGATTTTAGTGTATTCAAAGCAGCAAACAATGTGTATATCAGAGGCAAGATGTTAGCAAAGGATAAATGTTATTGTTATACCATTTTACAAATTACAAATCACCTTTATCTTTCATTTGTTCATTCATACTACAGTGATTCATTGAGTCCCTGCTCAATGCAGGGTACAGAGGTTGGGGAGGAGAGTAGGAGAGAGTTAAATCGACTAGGTCCCTGCACTATCTTTTTTTTTTTTTTTTTTGAGACAGAGTCTCACTGTTGCCCATGCTAGAGTGTTGTGATGTCAGCTTAGCTCGCAGCAACCTCAAACTCCTGGGCTCAAGCGATCCTCCTGCCTCAGCCTCCCAAGAAACTGGGACTACAGGCCTGCACCACCACGCCAGCTAATTTTTTCTCTTTTTAGTTGCCCAGCTAATTACTTTCATTATTGAGTGGCGACTGGGTCTTGCTCTTGCTGAAGCTGGTCTCGAACTCCTGAGCTCAAGCAATCCTCCTGCCTCGCCCTCCCAGAGTGCTAGGATTACAGGTGTGAGCCACTGCGCCCAACCCTTGCACTATCTTAAATGATTCTCAGGAGACCTCTGATAGGAAGAAAGGACAGGAAGTTGCCTCCCCACACTTTACAGATGAGAAGACTGAGGCTCAGAGGGAAAATGGTTTTGCCTAAAACTGCACAGCTAGTAAGAGGTGGAGCAGGATTTGAACCCGGGTCTGTAAAATAACATTAATAAAAGAGCTAACATTTATGGAGGCCTTCCTAGGGGCCAGGCCCTGCTTTGAGTACTTGAGATGCTCATCACTGCTTTCTGAAGTTGATCCTGTTATTAGCTCCAATTTAGAGAGGTGGAAATAAAGGCACTGGTGTGAAGCCCACGTTATTTTGTTTTATCTCAGAACAGCGCTGTCCGGAGGAATTATTTGCAAAATGAAGAAACTGAGGCCCCTGGAGAGGGGTGGAGGGCTCGGTTAAGAGTGGAAGGTCCCCCGCCCCTTCCTGGGGAGCCCCACTGACCGCCGGCCGTGTCTCCGCAGGTGCAGCACCAGGGAGACCCCTTCGGGCTGCCCGGCTTCTCGCCACCGCGCCTGCCGGTGGCCGGCCTGAGCGCCCCGGCACCGAGCCACGCGGGGCTGCCGCTGCCCGAGCGACTGCGGCTGGACGCGGCCGCGCTGGCCGCGCTGCCCCCGCTGCTCGACGCCGTGCGCCGCCGCCAGGCGGAGCTGAACCCCCGCGCGCCGCGCCTGCTGCGGCACCTGGAGGACTCGGCGCGCCAGGTCCGGGCCCTGGGCGCCGCCGTGGAGACCGTGCTGGCCGCGCTGGGCGCCGCCGCCCGCGGGCCCCGGCCCGAACCCCTAGCCACCGCCACCTCCACCGCCACCGCCACCGCCACCGCCGCAGGGGTCTTTCCAGCCAAGGTGCTAGGGCTCCGCGTGTGCGGCCTCTACCGCGAGTGGGTGAGCCGCACCGAGGGCGACCTGAGCCAGCTGGTGCCCGGGGGCCCGGCCTGAGCGCGGGACGCGGGTCGCCGCCTCTCCGCCTGTCTGTCTGCACTACTCTCTCTCTCATCTCCGTCCGTGTTGTCTGCTCTCCGGCTGCCTCCGTTGCTCTGTCCCCCCCCTCTCTGCTTTGCGTGCCCTCTTTCGTTCTCTCTTGACCTCCTGTCTCCGTAGGCAATTTCCAAGCGTCTGCCATCCTCTTACTTTCCCTCTCTTTCCCTCCATCCTTGGGCCTGCCTCGGTCGGTCTGTTTTGGTCTCCCCTTTTCCCCAGCTCTGGGAGGCCTTTCTGTCTCTCTCCTTCCCCCTCTCTTGTCTCCCATCGGCCCCACATGAGCCTGTGTACATCTCAGCCTCATCTCAAGGTGATACCTTGTCTCCCTGTCTCCCTCTGTCTCTGTCCGTCCTTTCCTGGCCAGGGACGTGCCTTCCCCTCCTGTGGTGGGAAGGCCTCCAAATTTCAGCCACCTCCCCCAAGGTCATTCCATCTTCTGTCCTCACTCTCCCCAACAAGTACCTTTGGGCCCTGCCCCCTCTAGCCTTGATGTCCTTCCTTCAACCCCTCTGCGCCGTCCCGGCACACCTCCACCCCATCCAAGCCAGGTCTGTGGAGAGAGAGAAAAAAAACAACACCTTAAAAGAGTTTTATTTCTGAAAATAAATTAATTTTTAGTAAATAAAATGTTGAAAAATAAAAAGCAAACTAAAGTTACCTGTATACATATATAGTTGTTGAAAATGGGGAGACAGCTTTAAGGAGAATAGGATCCTTGGGGTGAAGCCTGGTTCCCCAGACATACCCAAAAGGCACATTATAAATAGAAGATTCATGAGAGCCCCAGGCCAGGGACTCCATCTACCAGCCTGCCAGAACAGCACGTGGATGTGTCCAAGCAGAAAACAGATGTGACTGAGTCCTTACTTAGTTCTTGAAGAATTGGACATCACTGATCAGGAAGTGAAGCCCCTTTAGACAGGAAGTAGAACAGTAGCCACAGGCAGAGAAGTAGACTAGGGGAGGAAATAAATTTCAGCAAGATGGGAGGCCTGTCTGCTCAGAAAGGCCATATCTTCATACAGGAAGTGAGGTAGATGGAGACAGAAAGATGGCCCTGGACCTCCCCAAAATCACAGGAAGGGGAAGGTCTCAGGGAGCACCCAGCAAAGAGACCAACTGTCCTATAGTGGGAAGTGAAGCCTCTTCAGAGAGGTACTTCTTTCCAAACAGGAAGCAGGACCACTGGATTGGTAATCCATGAAGTAGTATCCATGGAGACCCACCCAAATCTGGAAGGAAGGCCATGGGACCTGGGCAGGAAGGCCCAGGCAATGAGGAATTGAGGCTGCCTTCCAGGAAATATTTCCCAAGACATAGCACACAAGCCCTGTCTGCTAGACGAGATGTATCTCCTTCTCTAGCCCAGAAATAAGGCAGAAAAGAATCCATTGTGAAAGAGGAAGTGGTGTAGCCTCTGACAAGAAGTCCTACCCTTCTATGCTGAATATTTGGCCTTGAGAAGAGCCAAGTCCCTCACAGCTCGGTCTGTCCAGTGGCCATATTCCCGGGTCACTACGTAGCCTCGACATTTCCTCTCGAAGGCTGATGCCCCAAAAGGGACAAGCCCAAGAGTGTCCTCTTCTGGGGGGATAGGCAGCCCCAGGGCAGTCATGATGGCAGCCATGTTGCCTAGCAGGCCTTGGGCCCTGAGTCTTGCAGCCCCAAGCTGGGCCAGCAGGATGGGACTTCCAGGATTCAGGTCATTCTGGTCATCCCCCACGAGCTGGAGGTGCTGGGTCAAGGCCAGGAAGGCCCCCTGGGCACGGCTCAGCCGCTCCCCATCATCCAGGGCATGCCAGATCTTGAATGAAACGGCAGCAGGAGGCAGGCTGCTCAGCTGGAGCTCGGGGGCCGAGAAGCCAGGGTCACTAAAAGGACTGCCCTGGTACTGGAGCTGCGGGAGAGACAGAAACATACAGGAGTGAGGGGACCAAAGGGGTGCCTGGGGCTCTGACTGCACATCTGCCCTCTGAGACTGGCATCTTCCCAGGAGGAGCTGCCACTCGCCACCCCTCCTCAGGGAGTTGGTGGGCTGTCCTAACACAGAGCAAGGGCCTATTAGGCTCTAGTTTGTCATCCTCCGTGTACCAGCTGTGCAACATTGAATCACAAGCTTCAACAATTCCCACGTGGCAGTATTATTGTGAAGATTATAAGTAATCATGCATATGAAGCACTTAGCACAGCATCTGACATGCAATAAGGGTGTGATAAGTCATCATTAATTAATAATATATTAATATCAATGAACACTGTGATTATATTAGTTATTATATTTTTAATCCGTGTATATTATTGACAATGTAGTTACAGCATGATAACTTTTTTATTTAAAGCAGTTAGTTGTTTATGTTTGTTAATTTTATTACAGTAATTAATAAATAATTGTTAACATTATTAAGTTTGAGAGCCTTCCCCATCAAAATTCTTACTTCCACTAACCAAGACCCACAGAATCTTATATGCACACTGATAGATCTCCTAATTGGTTGATCGCTTAGTCCTATTTCCCCATTTTACGGGTAGAGAAACTGAGGCTCAGGGTGCCTAAGGCCATCCAGGAAATAGTGGCAGCTATGGCACTAGAAATTAGATTGAGTAACTTCACATGGGCCTGGAATATAGTGAGTGGAAGAGTTGAAAACTCTAAGACTTCCAGGGCCAGGCAGATTGTGTAACTTGGGAAGAGGGCAGGAATAAAGGTGGGGATGGGAGGTGAGTTTTGGTCAGCAGGATCTCTGTGCCTGTTATAGACAGGTATTCATATTCACAATTTGAGCAAGCACTGCATGGACCAAACAAAAACCATCTGTGGGTCAGACCCAGCCAGCAGGCTATCAGTTTTAACTTCTAGACAGTGGGGCAGGGGTGGGGTTGGTGGCATGGAGCCACCGTGCCACAGACCTGGTTTTAGGTCCTCGCACTGCCAGTTATTAGCTCTGTGACCTCTAGAAAATTATTCAGCCCCTCTAAGACTCAGTCTCCTCATCTGTAAAATGGATTATAATTCCACCTCTCAGATGGTTTGAACTTATATTAATGGAAATAGAATGCCTAGCTTGGCATAGTGCCCAAGTAACCACACAGCGTGGGGTGGCTGTGGAACTAACCCTGACTATGCAAAGCCCTTCCCTCTAGGTGCTTCCTTTGAACCTTGTAATAGTCCTGAGAAGCCAGCAAAGGCAGGTTCACCATCTTATTTTGCAGATGAGGAAGCTGAGACCAAAGGAGGAGGAATGACTTGCCCAAGGTCGCCCAGCTATCAGTGACAGCATTTCCTTGTTTTGTTTTGTTTTTGTTGCTGTTGAGACAGAGTTTCACTCGGTGTCCCTGGGTAAGAGTGCAGTGACGTCATTGTAGTTCACCGCAAGCTCCAACTCCTGGGCTTAAGTGATCCTTCCGCCTCAGCCTCCCGGTAGCTAGGACTACGGGTGCACACCACAATGCCCAGCTGGGTTTTGTTGTTTCATGTACTTTTTTTTTTTTGTCTGTTTCTTTTTATTTTTCTCTTTTGTAGAAAGAGAAAAATGGTGGGGTCTCACTGTTGCTCAGGCTGGTGTCGAACCCCTGAGCTCCAGTTATTCTCCAGCCTCGGCCTCCCAGAGAGCTAGGATTACAGGCGTGAGCCACCGCGCCCGGCCAGTGACAGCATTTGAGTGAGTGTGTCTCTAGTGAACAGAGCTCCTGTATCCTCGGGCCCACAGAGGTGTCTTCTGGGCTTGCTCTATTTCTCCTACCCAGGGCTGGGCCAGGAGGGCAGTGTCCCCACCTTGTCCCCTGCTTATGCCCAGTGTCACTCACATAAGTCTGCAGCAGCGTTGATGTGTTCTTCTGCATGTAGAGGGCCAGGCTATAGGCTTGACTGATGGGCCCAGCTGGGGAGATGGGGGCTGCCGGACTGAGGAGTGGCAACAGCAGCGTCAGCAGGCAAAGGGGCCCTGGCAGAGGAAATAAGGTCAAGTCCCTGACCCTACCTGCCCATTCATTCATTCATCTCAACAACTGAGAAGGGTACAGCCCTTTCAGCCTACAGCTACCTTGTATATATGCAAGTCAGGGCACAGTCATCCTGTAAGTAGATTATTTCCAGCCCAAAACACTCCCCTGAACTCCAGACCCACTTATTCAACTTCCTAGTTGACATTTTCACTTGGATCTTAGCAAGCATCTCAAACTCAAAATATCAATGCACAGCTCTGGTTGCCCCGCCTCTCATCTTCCCACCTCAGGTGAGAGCACTTCCACTCTTCCAGTTGCTTAGGCCAAGCCTTGGGGTCCTCTCGGATGCCTCCCCATGTCCCCCAGAACATTGTTGGCTCTATCCTTAAAAGGCAGCCAGTGCACATGTTTCTTGATCTGCATGTTTCCTGATTGATCTGAGCGCTCCTTACAAGTATATGTTGACTTTGTAAAAATCCACTGAACTGTATACACTTAGGACTTGTGTACTTTTCTGTACATTTGTTACTTTCAATAAAAAGTTTTAAAAGATGAAAAGATGTACCCAGGATCTAACCACTTCTGCCCCTCCTTCCACTGCTACCACCTCACCCCAAGCTGCCATCACCTGGCCTAGATAGCAGCCCCTCCCTGGTCTCTCTGCTTCCACCTCCACCAAGTCCCCCCAGTCTAGCCACATCCCTCCTCTGCTGGAGCACTCACATGACTCCCATATCTCTCAGTAAAATCCAAAGTCCTCGGTGTGGTCTGCAAAGGCCTGGTCCCTGAGCACTGCTGAGATTTTTGCTATCTGAAGCAACTTCATGTATTTATTTGTTCCCTTGCTTGTTGCTGTCTCTCCCACCAGGGTGTCAGCTCCAGGAAAGAGGAAACCTCACCTGCCTCCTTCACTGCTGGTTCCCCATAATAATTTTTTGTTGAATGAATGAGTGAATGAATGCTGCCATGAACATCCTTGTCCCAGCCTCTTTGGGCACTTTTGAAAGTGGGAGTATCTGGATTGGAGGGCATGCTTACTTTAAGTTTGGATAGATGCTGCCAACTTGTCCTCTCAAAGGCCTGGCCCAGTTTATGTTCCCACCAACAGAGTGAGGCTCAGAGAAGGGGGCAGCTACCTAAGGTCTCCAGCTAAGAAGTGATGGAGGTGAGAGGCAAACCCAGGAGTCCCCAAAAGTTCACAACCAACTGAGAGAAGGCTGAAAGGGAAGGCCCTTTCGTTCATTCATTCAACAGACTTGGATCATTGCACCACTCTATCACACTAGCTTTACCGTTTACTTATTTGGTACATGTATGTCTGCAGGATGAAACCCCCATGAGGCCATGGATTTCATCTGTTTGTTCGCTGCCATATCCCCAAATGCTTCAGGTGGTACCTAGCACATAATAGGCACTCAATAAATATTTGTCAGATGAATGATGAATGAAGCCTTCTATGTGGAAGGATTTGGAGGTTTCCAGCAGAGGCACAGACAGCTGGGCACCTGAGTCAGAGGGGCCAGAGAGGCTGGGCAGTGCCCCCTCCCATCCTGGTCTCTGGCCCCTGCCCCTCACTCACCCACTGGACAGCTCATGCTCTCTCCTTGGCTCCTTCCTCTCTGCCGTCTCTGGGTCTTTCCAGGGCACCTGTCCTCCCTTCTCTCAGGTGGCTTTATACCTGGGGCTGAGCCCTGGGGCCACCCAACAGGGAGGGAGGGAGTAACACCCTAGGGTGGAGGGGCGGGCAGTGGGCAGGGTCCTGGCAAAGAATGAGAGACAGACCCAACCACGGGACAGGACAGGGTGAGGTTTTGGTGGGACCCAAAAGAGGGCATATATTCCAGACAGAGAGGCCTGGGACTCAGGGTGCAAAAACCCCAGAGGTAGGGAACAGGTAGGGAAGGGGACTCTGAAGTGACACCCTAGACCCCTACAGCTCCCAAATTCGACCTTAAACCCTGGTGGCTGGGAAGGAGGGGCAAGGGCAGGGAGGGGATTATGGGGGACAAAGGGGCCGCCCTGCTCCCTGCTGCTCTGCACGTCCTGGGATCCAGTTTCCCCTGAGGAGGCGGCCCCCTGCTCCGCCCCACAGGGACCCAAGCATTGGCCCTGGCTCATAAGGAGTTTGGAAAAGGGACAGGAGGGGTGGTGTGTGAGCAACATCATCTGCACCCAGGTGCACCCTTAGACACAGGAGCATGCACACGTCTACACACGTGTTGGCACGTGGGCACATGCCAGACATGAGCACACACTTTTATATGTTCATTCATTCAAATACCTATGGACCCTTACTGTGTGCCAGTTCCTGTTCTAGGTGCTGGGGACAGAGCATGGGACAAGACAGACAAAATCCCTGTCCTCATGGAGCTGACACTTTAGCAGACATGCCTACCTATGTGCTGGATCAAGCTAGGCCTACACATGCTACACACCCAGAGTCCCAGATGGATGAGCACGCATGTACACAGATGCACACAGGTGAACACATACTGCACACCTGGGGGCCAAGCCAGAGGCACCTGCACAGAGCAGACACAGAGGGTACACCACCTCGTGCCCACACACATGCACACGCACACATGCAGCTGGAGTCCTGGGATCTAGCCACATCCCAGCCTCTGACATACTGGGAGAGCTTGTCCCTCTGCCCAGGCACAAAACACACAGACACGCACAGACACACACACCTGAGGAACCCCACCCCCACCCCCGGAGGAGACAGCTGCCGGGCTCTAGTCCCTCTCCAGGCCTTCCCAACCTCTCCGTAATGGAGCACGTGTTCAGTTCTCACCCCTGCCCACCCTCTGAGTCAGAGCGCTCTGTCAGACGCCCACCCTAATTCCATCTAGGGGGGCTGGAATACTGCCCACCCCACCTGCCTTGGCTAGGAGGTGACAGATGGGATCACACATCACTCAGCAGGTATTAATGGAGCACCTACTGTGTGCCGGCACCAGGGTGAATAATAAGGCAGGTCCCTGCCTCATGGGCACAGAGACCAACAATAAACGTGTGAACCAATAAAAACCCAGATTTCCTAGAGTGACAAGGTGCTGAGAAGAAGCCAAGACAGGTTGATGGGACTCACGGGGTTGGGAGGGCTTAGATAAGGAGCCCATGGCCCAGTAAGGGACAGCTACTTACCTGGAGTCACACAGCAGAGCCAGGGCAGACCCTGACCTCAGCTTGGGGCTGGAAGTGGGGTGCCCCAGATCTGAACTGCAAGCTGAAGGAGGGAAGAGGCTGAGGAGAAAGATGGCTTCTGAGGTAGAGGGTCCTCAGCTGGGCCTCCAAGGCTGGGGGCTGCCGGGGCTGGCGGGCAGGGCCTGTGCGGGCAGGCGGTGATGTCAGGGGATTAGAGTAGGCCCATTGAGCAGGTGCACTGAGGCGTGGGCCGGCCGTGGTAGCGGGGCAGGGAGAAGAGGAGGGGCAGGAGGGGCCGAGGGGGGCAGATACTCGATCTGGTGCTATTCACAGGTGGATGGTGTACACGGGGCCAAACCTCACCTGAGAGGGCAGGCTAACCCCGCCTGACCCCACCACTGCCTGCCTCTCTCGGGGGCTTCTCTTTCTCTCTCTAGACCCCCAAGCGCCCTTCAGAGTTGGAGGAATTAGCCCCCATCCCAGGCCTAGCTCTGTTTGTCCAAGGCTCTGTCTTGGTGAGAGTCATCAGCTCAGCACCCCCTCCCCAGCTTGCCCTCCCTGCAGGCCCACCTGTCTCCAACTCTCTTTTGGGCTCACCTGAAATAGACACCTTGGGAATCCCAGCCATTTAGGAGTCAGCAGGCTGGAGTTCAAGTCCTGCCTTTGTTCATCATGAGCTTGGGCAAGTTCCTTAACCTCTCTGAGCCCAGGGTGTTTCCTGTCTGGAAACTGGGATAATAATTCCTACCTCACAGGCTCTCGCTGGCTCCACCCTCCAAGTGTGCCTTGACCCCTGCTAGAAGGCCCCTCCCAGGCCTGGCAAAGGTTGCCCCAAGAATACATACTGCCCCCAACCAATGGCAAAAGGCTCGATGTCCCACGACACTGCGCTTGGAGCCCAGTCGCTGTCCCAGCCATATGTGTGCCCCCAAGAGATCGGCTGCCTGTCCAGCCCCAGGACACTCCAGCATGACTCAACGTCATCCAGAAAACCACAGCATGAGACCCATTCAGAACAAATGCAAATGAAACTCCAAGCCAGGTCCTCATCCCAACGCCAACGTTAACCCCAACCCCATTCCCAACCCTGACTATGAATCTTCACCCCTTCTCAAGGTGGGAGCATGCTTGGCAGGTTTTAGAAACAAGCAAGGCCAGGAAAGAGAGCAAAGAGATTGGTGTTTGGTGCGATAGACAGGATGGAGAAGAGCAAGGGTGGCTTTGTCCCCTCCCACCACCACCCGTCCCTTTCCTTGACTCCCCAGTGCCCTCAGGATAAAGGCCCAACTCCTCTGCCTGGTGTCAAGGCTTCAACCCCTTCAATCCCCAGGCCCCCCTGCACAGCCTTGGGCCTCACCTGCTGCTTTTGCACACTTTCTACTCCAGCCACACAATCTGCCAACAGTTCCTGCTAACCACTAGGCCTTTGCTCACGTAATTCCCCCGCATGGAAAGCTCTCCTGCTCCTCCTTCACCTGATACAATCCTTCTCATTTGGGTTTTACTTCCGCCGGGAAACTTTCCCTGTCTCCTCTGGCCCCAGCTGGTTTGGTGGCTCCTCTGGGCTCCCACATCTCCCTGTGGTCCCCCTATCCATTTACTGATCACTCTGCATTGTAATTCCGTCTCCTAGCCGCTCCCTGCAGGGTCTTGTCATCTCCACGTCCCCAGCACTGGGCCATGCACACAGGAGAGACCTCAGTGAGTGTTGGTACCAGGAAGACGGGAACATGATGATTCCAACTGGCAACTCTGCAAGGCCATGCCACAGAGTCTGGTCTGCTGAGAAGAGTGCCTGGTCTCAGGAAACGCCCATGTCAGTGCCTCATCTTGACGGGGTGGCGTGCCAAAGGGGCACCCAGGGCAGGAAGCATGGAAGAGATGTCCCAGCACAGGGCTGATCAGGGTGAGGAGCACAGCCCACCTATTCATTAATTCCAGGAACCTTTGCAGGGCTGTTCCAGAGACAGGGAGCTGATGGTGACCAAGACCAAGAGGTCCCTGTCCTCCTGGAGCACATAGCTTTGCAGCTTAATCTTCTTCTTCACCATCATCAATCACTAACATTTCTAGCATGCTTACTAGGGGCCTGGAATTGCTCTAAACTCTGTCTATACATTGGCTCATGTTCTTTTTTTTTTTTTTTTTTTGAGGCAGAGTCTCACTCTGTTGCCCGGGCTAGAGTGCCGTGGTGTCAGCCCAGCTCACAGCAATCTCAAACTCCTGGGCTCAAGCAATCCTTCTGCCTCAGTCTCCTGGGTAGCTGGGACTACAGGCACTTGCCACCATGCCCAGCTAATTTTTTCTATATATTTTTAGTTGGCCAATTAATTTCTTTCTATTTTTTTAGTAGAGACGGGGTCTTGCTCTTGCTCAGGCTGGTCTTGAACTCCTGAGCTCAAAAACGATCCACCCGCCTTGGTCTCCCAGAGTACTAGGATTACAGGTGTGAGCCACCACACCTGGCGGCTCATGTTCTCTTTACAAAACATCTTGTAGTAGATAGTACTGTTTGCCCACTTTACAGATGAGGAAATTGAGGCACAGCAAAGTTAAATGATTAGTTCATGGTCACTCAGCTAGTAGGAGCAGTGCTAGGATTTGAACCCAGGCTCCAGAGCTCCAGAGGCTTACACTTTCTAATCTTTGAACCTTTTTCACAGCTTTTGTCTTCCTGGATTCCTTTCAGGGTTATCTGGCAAGGAGCTGTCACCCCCAGTTCTCAGATGAGACGGAAGGGAAGAAAAAGAATCACAATTTTTGCCTCTGTTATGTTACCAGTCACTTTATACATAGACACAACCTCATTTAATCCTTGTAACAACCCTGAGAAGCAGGTTTTGGGGTTATTATCCCCACTTTTACAAGTAACATTCAGAGAGGTTTGGTGACTTGCCAAGATCATCGGAAGAAGGAGTAGTCGTAGAGCACTCGGACTCAGGACCGGCTCCAGTGTCCAAGCTGTTCCCTGCCAGCCCAAGATGCAGGTTCTTTGCTATCCCAATATCTTCACTACCATCTGTCTTCATGTTGGGGACACATGAGTGGACACCATGACAACAAAGTGGGGGACAGACCTGGCAGTGGTTAGCACACATCATATTCCAGGCCCACCCAGCCCTTGGTAACCTTTGAGATTCGGCCATGCTTTGCCTCTGCTCTGTGAGCAGCTTGGGCTTGATGAGGAAGAGAAGTAGCAAGCCCTATACCAGAAGCATGGAGCCTGATGGGAGATTCTGGTTTTGGTTTTAAATTCAGAGACAGTAGAGTTAGACCCAGCAATTATATACTGAACAACCACCGTCTGACCTAAACTTCCCAAAGAAGTGCCACATGAACAGCCGAATCAGATAAGCAGACCCCACCAGATAACAAAAGCTACCCTCCACCCACGTGCTCACCATCAAATAAAATTGGTACTAACTGACCAACACTTACCTGCACATATAGGAGTAACATTCATCAGGGGTCAGGCAGGTGGGAGGGGGCGGAGGGGATGGGTATATTCACACCTAATGGGTGCGGTGTGCATCATCTGGGGGATGGACACGCTTAAAGCTCTGACTCAGGTGAAGCAAAGGCAATATATGTAACCTAAACATTCGTACCCCTATAATATGCTGAGATATAAATAAATAAATATTTTTAAAAAGCTCTCTCAAACTACCAAACAAAACACTGTGTAATAAACGTGCAGAAGTAGACAAATAGGCCAACAGAACAGAATGGAAAGACCAGGAAAGACCCATCGATACATAGGAATTTAGTGTGATAAAAGTAACTTTTCAAATGAGGGAGGATGTGAATATACTGGTTTTTTTAATTTAATTTAATTTTTTATTTTTTCTTCTCTTTTTTTTTCATGTTACTTGTTAAGAGCACTAAGAATTACACTGGGTTTTTTTTTGTTTGTTTGTGTTTTTTTTGAGACAGAGTCTCACTTTGTTGCCCAGGCTAGAGTGAGTGCCAT
>VBSM01002153.1:34231886-34255658 GCA_008086735.1 Cheirogaleus medius | reverse complement strand
GAAGAGGGAGAGGAATGCCAGAAAGGCAGGGTGTGAGGTCGGGGTAGTGGGGGCAGCAGGAGGGTGGGGAGCAGAGGGTGGAGTTGCTCTGATTGAAGCCTTGCTGTCCCTAAAATGTCACAGTCATGCCGGGCCTCTGGAGTATGCCTTGCAGTTTTCAGTGACACAAACACATAGCTTAATCCTTCTGTTAGTTTTGAAAAGGAAGTCTCTCCATTGGGTGCTTTTTATCTGTAACACTTCTCTAATACTTATCTTCCTGTTTAACAAAAGTAGTCTTTAGGTGGTAGCATAAAGCCACAGCAACACCTGGCTAGAATTTAATAACCCTGGTCTGTTTTTTATTGTGCTTGTTTTTAAGGTTAACACGTTTATGTTGAAACAATATTGGTTCTAAGTGCAAAGGGGATGATTCAAAGCTAAATTCATGTTCTGGAGATAACTGGACAGCAAATGACTGGGGCTTGGGAATCACTGCTCCAGCCTGGGGCTTCTTGAGGGAAAGCCCTTTGGAGGCCTGAGGGGTGAGAGGGAGGTAGGATATAGCTTCCAGGGCCCGCCCCGCCCAGTTGCTTCTGACACAGTCCATCTTGTCTCAAAGGCGGTTCCTGACATGCCTTTGACAACTACTGAACTACAAGAGAGTTCTCAAACTGAGTCCAAAGAAACTTTAGTATATCCAAAGTGTTAATAGAGTACCTTGGGAGAGGTGTGGAAGGGTTCCCTGGTGAATAGGTTTGGGAAGCCCTTCTCCAGTTCACTGCCCTTGGAGTGCTGGGGTCAGGAAACCCATTTAACTTTTTTTAGGCATCGTTCATCTTTGTAGCTTCAATACCTGGGACCTACCAGGCCTTCCAGAAACACTGAGTGAATAAATGAAAAGCTATAAATGAGGTGCTGGGGGGAGTGCTCAGTGGAAGCTTTCAACAGTTACTGGCTTGATTCATTCATTCAACAAATGTGCAGCAAATAACCCCCTTCACACCTGGAAGTGTATTAGATCCTGGGGATACAAAGGTGAAAAAGACAAATCTGCCCTGTGGAACTTATATTCTAGTTGGAGGAACACAGCAGGCAAGTAAAGAGAAAATACCAGGGCTGGGAGTCCAACTTTGGGCAGCTGGCTGTCAGGATGTGGTAAAGGCAGAGGTTAGGAGACAAGTGCCTGTGAGCCACCATAATTCAGCAAGAAGAGGTTGAAAGGCCCCAAAGGGGTGGGGGGTGGGGGCTACTGATAATGCCAGTCCCTTGGCGTCACATCAAATAGTGTATGTGTTGTTTGTGTGTGTATTTGGCAACATGCTTTATAAGCTGTAATGCCCACAAACTGTAATTACCTCATTTGATCTGACGGCTGCCCTGTGGGCCAGGCAGTCTGGATCATTATCTTGATTTTATATGTGAGGCCTCTGAGGCTCAGGGAGAGGAATGGACTTGCCCAGGGTCTCACATCCAGCTAGTGATGGAGTTGAGTCCTAAACCCAGGCTCTTGGCCAGGGCTCGTTTCATGCACTGGGTGGGTGGGGAGAGAGCTGGGGTGAACTGTGGGAGTGTGGGCAGTGTGGGCGCCCGGAGAGCTGAGGCCTGAGGTCTCTGTCTCCACCTTGTGGCTGGCAGGTGCTATGACAAGCGTCTGTGGCCTCGAATGGACCTAAGCCGGCGAAAGTCACTGACCCCACCCATGCTCAGTGGTGTGGTTCGCCGCCAGCCCCGTGCCCTAGACCTCAGCTGGACAGGTGTCTCCAAGAAGCAGCTCATGTGGCTTCTGAACCGACTACAAGGTAGGGCAGGGTGGTGAGCAGGACAGGGTAGGGACAGGACCAGGCCTGAGATGGAGTCATCCCAGCACCTGCTTCCTGGACCCCCTCCACACCCACCCCAGGCCTGCAGGAACTGGTGCTCTCCGGCTGCTCCTGGCTCTCTGTCTCTGCCCTGGGCTCAGCCCCACTGCCAGCCCTGCGGCTCCTGGACCTCCGCTGGATCGAGGATGTTAAAGACTCCCAGCTCCGCGAGCTGCTACTGCCTCCACCAGACACCAAACCAGGTGTGGCCTCTATTTGCTTATCTGTAGAATGGGTTGGACAAGGTGGGGGTATGAGGCCTTTAAGGTCTCTTCTGACTCATGATGGATGTTAAAAGTATTTGAAGAAAGAAAAAACCACATTAATTTGAATAGGAAGACCCTGGTTTGCCATTATTCATTCATTCACCCACCTGCTATACACTCTGGAATGAGTCTCGGAAGGGACAGGGTTTTCACAGGGATTGTGAGACACAGCAGTTTGGTGGGGCATACTGGCAGAGAGAGGTGCTGGGAGGAGAAGCCTGGTCACCTTGGGGGTCACATGGAGCTGGGGGTAGGGTACCCTGTGCTCTAAATTCACATTGCTCCCCGGTGCTCTTTGGATAAAGACCAATAATTTACCACAGTTGCTGAGGCCCAGCATGGTCTGGCTGCCACTGACCTGTGCTGTCCCTGCATTTCAGCCACCTCAGCCTCCTTGCCAAGTTCCCTCCAGCCCCAAGGCCTTTGCCCACTCTTGCCTTGCATGCTCTGTCTTCCTTCATCTCATTAACACCTAATCATACTTAAGGCCTCAGCGGAAATGCTTTCCTTCTAGAAGCCCTCCCTGATTCTCCCCTCCATTGAGCTGAGTCCTTCTCAGCTTTGAGCACAGTCCCCTCCCAGCATAATACTGTGTAACTGTGAATGGCTTTGATTAAGATCTGTTCCCTCCCACTAGGGATCTTAGGCTCCCTGAGGGCAAGGACTGTCTGCTCACCCAGCACTGTGGTTGGTGGTGTGCTCAGTAAATATCTGTTCACTGCATAAATTCAATGAGCAAAACAATCAGGTGGAAGGGAGAGATCTAGTTGAGGAAAGATTTCCAAAAAGAGATTTGCTGGACTCTGAAATAAGAGTAAAAGAGCCTTCCCTTTCAGAGTTCTTTCACAGTTCTCTCTCAAGGCACCCTTCTTCCTGCCCACTCCCCTTCACAGCAGCCCTGAAGAGGG
The DNA here is from genome assembly GCA_008086735.1 of Cheirogaleus medius. Classification (NCBI taxonomy): domain Eukaryota; kingdom Metazoa; phylum Chordata; class Mammalia; order Primates; family Cheirogaleidae; genus Cheirogaleus; species Cheirogaleus medius. Next base: position 34,252,643 of record VBSM01002153.1, on the reverse strand, counting down.
AGTAAAGAAGCAACAAGGATTCTTCCCATTTTCTGGATGAGGCACTAGGGCCCAGAGGGGGTTGAGTGACTGCTGCAAGTCACACAGGCACAGCCAGGCCAGAGCACTTGCCCATCATGCACTCTTACTGGAATGAGACTGAGCTGGAAAGCTTTGGGTGGGGTGATGTGGCACTGGGAATGGTGCATGCCACGAGGTGAGAAAGTGCTGGCCAGCTGGCCCCATCTCCGACCTGCATTCATTTCGGTTCAGGCCTTTTCTCAGGGGCTTGCAAAGATGAGCCTTCCTGGCCCTAAAGACCTGTTGTGCGTGTTAGGACTTTACCCCCACCTTTCCTGCCTTGGTTCCCTGGCTTCATGCAACATTCCCAAAGCAAAGTTTAAGTTGTTCTACTTCTTTGCTTTTGTGCCCTGCCTGGTGTGTTCTTCTCCCACCTTGCTACATATTCAAACCCTTGGAGGCCCAGCCTAAATACCACTATCTCAGTGACATGCTCACTAATGCACTTTCCCTACCCAAGCCAGAAGTGACCTCTCTTACCTCTGCGTTGCTCTAATGGCCTTTAGCTATGGCCCAAGGTTGAGGATATCTGTAAATGTATCCCCTTCTCCAGGCTCTCAGCCCCTTAAAGACAGGAGGAGGGGGTAGAATTCAGGGCATGCCAAATCGAGTGCCCACAGAGGTGGGCTGGCAGGCAGTAGAAGTGATACACTGGTGTAGGCCATTAGGGAATGGCACCTAGCAGCCCAGCTCCTGCCAATCATTGTCGGGAGGAAGGTGTAACCCAGTGTTGCCAGATCTTATAATTTTTTAAGGAAAAGCTTGGTCCAAATTGCTTTTAAAATGTCCTTTTTGTAGTGTTAATCATCAATTAAAGAAAATTTTTAGTGCTATGCAGACTCCATAAAACACTTTTGGAGGCTAGTTTCATGAGTTTGTGACATTTGATCTAGTTTATCTCAGGTCTAGGCTGGTGCCTGGGAGGCAGATAGCATTGTGGTAAGAGTTTGGACTCAGAGTCACCAGACCTGGGTTTCCTGGCTGTGTTACTTCATAATTATGTAATCTTTAACAGATTACTTTGGGCCTCAATCTTCTTGTCTGTAAACAGGAATTATGATCAGAGAAAGCTGTGGTTCTCAAAGTGTGGTCTCCAGACCAGCAGTGTCGACGTCACTGGAGAACTTGTTAGAAAAGTAAACTCTGAGGCCCCCACTGTACACCTACCTAAACTCTGGGGGTGGGGCCAGCAATCCCTTTTAACCAGCCTTCCAGGGGATTCTGAAATTTCTCTAGTTTGAAAGCCAGTAGCATAAAAGAAAGGCAGATTTTGTGCTTTGGGTGCAAAGAGGAGGAGTACGAGCACTTTGACCTTGGAGGTGGGGGAAGAGGAGTCCTCTGAGCTCAGATCTGAAAGCCAGGGACACTGGCCAGGCAGAGTTTCTCAGGCAGGGCCACTTCCAGAATTTGGCCTAGGTAGTGTTTGGAAGTAGGGGAGAGGAATTAGAAGCTGAAACTTTGTAAGAATTAGAATGTTCTACCAAGGAGACTGAACTTCTTTGAGGTGCCCTCAGAGAGTTCTTAGCAGAGGACGGATGTTGTCTCATTTGTGTTTAAGCACAGCTCTCTGTGGGTGCCAGGAAGAAGAGGAGAAATTGGAGTGAGTGAGGTGGTTGAGCCAGGAGTTCATGCAAGAGTGGTGTTGACCCATAGTGGTGACCAGGAAGAATGGAGAAGCTCCAGCTGGAGATGTACTGATCGTGGAGGAGAGGGAAGTAGGAGAAGAGCCTAGGATGGTAGTTCCTTAGGGGTGTCATGCTTTGGATGAATGAATGAGTATATCTCAAGCACCTACTGTGTCTCAGTTGCTGAGGCTAGAACAATGAACAACACAGACAAAAATTCCTGCCTTCATGGAACTGACATTCTTATGGGGGAAGAGAAAGATTAATAAGAAAAAAATGTATATAATAAGTAAAATGGTGAGAAAAGGGGAAAAATAGTACAGGGAAGAGGTAGGAGTGTGTGGAATGATATGTAGTTTCATGTAGAGTAATCATGGAAGGCCTCACTGAGGAGGTGATGTGAGCAATAGACAGACAAGGTGAGTTGTGAAGATGTTTGCAGAGAGTGCAGCAAGTCAGGGCTCTCTTACGGTGGGAGCAGGTTGGGGCAGATGATGAGGAATATGGGCATGGAGACGCAGCTGATCTGGGTGCCTGGGTGCAGGGATGAGGGTAGCCAGGAATGCTGACCTCTTATCTGCCTGTCCAGGGCAAACAGAGAGCCGTGGGCGGCTGCAGGGGGTGGCAGAACTGCGCCTGGCAGGCCTGGAGCTCACAGATGCCTCCCTGCGGCTCCTGCTGCGCCACGCACCCCAGCTAAGCGCCTTGGACCTGAGCCACTGCGCCCACGTCGGGGACCCCAGTGTTCACCTCCTCACAGCCCCCACATCCCCACTCCGGGAGACACTGGTACACCTCAATCTTGCTGGTAAGCACAGTCCCCTCTCCATTCTGCTAACCTGTTGGTCGCCATGGTGAGTGCCTACCCCCTATTCATGTGCCTGGTCTCACCTGCCACTGCCCCATCCTCAGGTTGCCACCGCCTCACGGACCACTGCCTCCCGCTGTTCCGCCGCTGCCCAAGGCTACGCCGCCTAGACTTGCGCTCCTGCCGCCAGCTCTCACCTGAAGCTTGTGCCCGGCTGGCAGCCGCCGGGCCCCCTGGCCCCTTCCGCTGCCCAGAGGAGAAGCTACTTCTCAAGGACAGCTAGTGGGGCGCCCCCCACCCTCCCCCAGGACTTATCAGGAGCCTGGACCTCCGGCTTTCATTTCACCCTTGCTGGGAGGCCAGGTTACCCACCTCATGACTTGGGATTCCTGAGTTTAATGACTTGGGATTCCTGCCCAGGGACTCAAGCCAGCCGCCCCCTTCTCATCCCCCTGCACTGATATCTCTGGGGGTTTCTCCTTCCCATCTCCTCCCCCTTCCACCTGCTTCATTGTCCATCCCCTGGGGGGAGTGGGTCAGAGGTACTGGGGGTTGCTGAGCCAAAGGGATGGTGGGAGGGGGGTTAAGGTGCAAGTCTGAGGGAGGGAGAATGGGGAAAGAGTATCTGCACACAGGATACTGGGAGCTGGGGCTGGGGGAGGTGGAGGATGGGTGGGGGGAGGGGGCAGAAAGCAGACCACCAAGGGTTCAGGGAACAAAGACCAGATACCGTACTTGGAGTGGGAGGTGGGGTGGGGGGCCAAAAAGGGAAACCAGAGGAGCAGTTGGGGATCCAGGTGTCAGAGGTAGGGAGACTCCAGGAGCCAGGGGAAAGCCAGGGCTGGGTGGGGGATGGGGGACAAGAGCAGGTGTGGGGCAGTAGTACCCCCTCCGAGGGGTCACCCCTCTCCTTTCCCCCTCCCCAGAATTCAGTTCCTTCCCCCTGCCCCTGACTCCTTGAACGTCACTGAAAATGGCAGCTATTGCAAGGAGTGGGGGCCACGGGCCTACCCACTGTTCCGCTCGTGGCCCAGGGGAGTGGTGAGGGGTACCCCAGGCCCCTGCCTGCCTCTCCGCACAATACTTGAACATTCATCTGTACTGAAGTGTTACTTGAACCGGGGGAACCTCGGACCTGGGGGAGCCAGAGTGTGAGGGGACAGGACCAGCTTGGACTGAGACTGGATGGGTGGGCACCCAGTTTGGACTGCGCCACCCGCTGGCTCTCTTGCTTTACTGTATCGAGCAGCTCCACCCCTCCTGACCTGAGTTGGGGGTTGGGGGGGTGTGCCAGCCCAATGATGGGGAAGATGGGACTCCTCCAGCTTGGCTCTTCCCACTCTTTCATCGTCATGGAAACTTGTATCCCATTTGCCCAGGGAACTGCCACTCCTGGTTGCCATGGAAATAGCAGCCAATGGACACCTCCTGATGCCAGTGCTAAGGCTGGAAATCACCCCTCTTAGTTGCCATGGGAACTGAGTAACAGACTCTCTTGGCCTTCCGCCCCTTCCTCCGGTGTGGGGGCGGGGCTTCAGGACCAGAAGGAGGAGTCGGGGCCAGGTCCCGCCCCTCACCCCGGGCCTCCGGGGGGAGCCGGGTTGTACCATGTAGGGAAGGGGGGATCTAGCCACATACCTCAGGTAACAGGGAGGTGCGCGGGTGGGGGGAGGGACTGGGCGGACCAAAGGCCGGAGAGGAGGGGCGCCTGGGGATCGCAAAAGGCTTGAGGTTGGGGCGTCTTGGGGAGGAGAGGAGGCAGCCCGGCGAGGGGCAGGTGGGGGACCCAGCCGGGCTGGGCCCCTGGGCTCCTGGGCCCCGGGTCTGTACAATACGGTTTGCTATAAAACTCAAAATCTTCCAGCCGGGGCGGCGGAGTGCGTGTGTCTTTCTGCGGCGTCTGGGTTCCTGGGGACGCGGGTTAAGGCAGGGATGGCCGCTGGGCTCACTCCTTGGGGTTCTCGGAGGAGGGGACTCTGCGGAGAGATCCGCGGGGGCCCTAGTGGTCCCTGCAGATTAATGGGCTCACTTTTCCTGAGTTCACTATTTTGGGAGGGATTTGGAAGTCTGGACACCTGGGAGTGATCTGGGGCTTGGGAACTCTCAGCCACGGGTTGGATGCCTGGCTGGTGTTCTTGATGGACTGGGGTCGCTAGGTCCCTCGGGTTCTCAGCCTACAGGCCGGGCACTGCGGGGGCTTGGTCCCCCGGCTCCACCCCATCATGTGGCCGCCCCGGCTCCGCCTCTGCCCCAGTTCCTGTTTCGGCCTCTGCTGTCCCTCTTCGGCCCCTGGGTCTCTCCGCAGACGCCTGCTCTTCCTTCTCCGCTGGGGCCGCTCTTCCTGGGCGCCTGCGGCCCGCATCCGCGCTCTCCCCTCCGGGGCATGGGGCCTCCCCCTGGCTTGGGCCGGCCCATCTGGGGCGCCCGAGGTGCCTCGGCCCCGCCGTGACCAGCCGACCCGCCTGGTGCTGCCGTCTCCAGGATGAAGGGCAGCGAGGGGGACGCGGGTGAACAGGCCCCGCTGAACCCGGAGGCCGAGAGCCCCGCGGGCTCGGCCACGTACCGCGAGTTCGTGCACCGCGGCTATCTGGACCTCATGGGGGCCAGTCAGCACTCGCTGCGGGCGCTCAGCTGGCGCCGCCTCTACCTCAGCCGGGCCAAGCTCAAAGCCTCCAGCCGCACGTCTGCGCTGCTCTCGGGCTTCGCCATGGTGAGGGGCGGGAAGGGGGCACACAGGGTGGGGGGGAAGCACGTGGGGGGCACGGGGTTGTGCGTGAAGTGAACGGGTCCCAAAGAGGGCAGAGGAAAGGAAGATGGTTTTGGAGGGCAGGAAACAAGGGACTGAAGAAGTCCCTTTTTATGGGGAGGGGGGTGTATAAACATGGCCCTATGAATATACACAGGGCGATGGGGAGGAGAAACAAATCCCAAAGATGTCATGAGGGAAAGGGTAAACAAATCACCAATGGGGATGAGTATGCAACCGTGGGGCAAAATGGTCCAAAAGGAGCATACTCCTGACAGGATGGCTACTAAGTTCCCCAGAGGTTCAAAGGCAAATCAGCTGGGTGGGGGCTGTATCAAGGCAGGTGGTGCGGTCAGGAAGAATAAACTGGATGAAAGGTGGGCCCATCCCAAGGAAGGTGGCTACTCTCCAGCAGGCACGAAGGGTGCTAGTGTCACCCAGGAGAACTTTGAGAAGAGATGTGCCTGTGAGGGAGCAGCTGGGGAAGGAAGCTGATTAAGTGATTCTCAAGTTGATAAGCTGCAGGCGTGGGAGGATGACACCAGCTAACGGTCCCAGCAGTGGTATCACAGGAAGTGGGACTGAGGGAAGTCCCAGGGTGAGGAATCAACAGGCACAGACCTGATTCCTCCCTGCTTATGGCCAGCTGTGCGACCCTGGACAGGCCTCCACCCCCTCACAGGCAGGCCAGTGGGAAACTGTGAGATCATGGAGGGTGTGCCCTCTGTATCCTGCCAAGTACCAGCCCCAGGATGAGCTGTGATTCTTGTCATCAGGAACCCCAGATCCAAGCATATCAGAGCAAGACACACATGAGCAATGGCTCCAACTAGCCTGCTGATTGGACAGGTGTGGAAACCAAGGCAATGCGTCTAGGGCAGTAGCTCTCCCAAGGGCACTCAGCAGAGGAAGGATATAGAATGAACTAGGACCCAGGGTCACTGGACTGTTAGTCCAGGGTTTCCCCACCATCATCACAGGAAGAAGGAAAAAGGCTGAAGGGGACCACTTTTGGGAACATACTCCTGTAGGGGCAGATATCCAAGAGGCTGCTGAAGTGAGAGTCATGGTACAACAGGTGATCTGGGTTAGTCCCTGCCCCTTTCTGTGCCACAGCCTCTGTATGTGAAAGATGACAGGGGAAGTCTTTAACCCTACAGGTCATCCTAGGCCTATGGTTTTCTACATGGGGTTCCAGAATCCACAGACCAGCTTACCCTTCCTGGTGGTGGGAGTGTCATCTGGGGGCAGGGATTTGGCTCCCCTTCATCTGTACAGACTACAAAGGGAAGGGGTCAGCCACCCATGGACCTAGCTGAGGAAGGTCAACCCCATGGTCCAGCCTGTTCCAAAGGAGACAATCCAGCCACTGCTGGACTTGCAGGTTGCTAGGGTGACAGCTTAAGGGCTAGGGCCTTCTCTGTAGGATCAAGAGGCTGGAAGGCTAGGTTCTAGGGGCAGGACTGGCCCTGGCCCTAGCAGGGGAGAGCAAGGCTGGGTCAGGCTCTGGGAGAAACCAGGACTAAGCCTGGCCCAGATCCCTGTCTGCGGAAAACACCTGCTGACACCTGCCATGGCCCAATTTCCCAAAATACTCAGCCTTGTTTTCCTACCTCCACTGACCAGGCTCTGCAACTTCCTTCTCCCTTCCCCAGCCCCAGAGCAATCTAATGGATCCCACAAGAACCAGGGATGGGGAAAGATCCAGATTCTGAAACCCAGATGGCTAGAGTTATAATAATATTACACAAATTATATTCAGCTGTCACTAAGTACCAGGCCTTGTGCTCAGGGCCTTTATGTGCACCATCTTTCTATCACTCCATGAAGTAGGTACCACTGCTATGATCATTTTACAGATGAGAAAACTGAGAATCAGAGATGTTAAGACACCTGCCCAGGGTCCCAAAGCAATTAAGTGGCAGGATTTGAACTTAAGCAGTCTCTGGTTCTAGAGTCCAAATTTATATATTCCTAGAAGAGGGTCATCAGCTCAAATGTCTGCAAAGGCCAAGCAGGTCATATGGATGCCAATTTGGCTGGATGGGACTGGTGATCAAGATACCCCATGACCTGTCCAAAGGAAGCAACCATGACTCAACTCTAGCTGACAACTGTCATATAGGAATGTTGGCCTAGTGTGACCAGATCTTCCAAGTTTTCAAAAGGATCTGGAAAAAGGGATATATGAATTCTCTTGTTTTAAAAGATAGCAACTTGTTCAGTTTTTTAAAAAACACTGTGAGGCTGTGCGCGGTGGCTCACGCCTATAATCCTAGCACTCTGGGAGGCCGAGGTGGGAGGATCACTTGAGGTCAGGAGTTTGAGACCAGCCTGAACAAGAGTAAGACTCTGTCTCTACTAAAAATAGAAAAAAATAGCTTGGTGTGGTGGCACACGCCTGTAGTCCCAGCTACTCAGGAGGCTGAGGTAGGAGGATTACTGGAGCCCAGGAGTGTGAGGTTGCTGTGAGCCAGGCTGACGCCACGGCACTCTAGCCCAGGGAACAGAGTGAGACTCTGTCTCAAACAAAACAAAACAAAAAAACACTGTGAGCCAAGCAAAACATGTCTGTAAGCTGGCTGTGGTTCACATTGTGCCAATTTGCAAACTCTGGCCCCAGGCTTTAGCATTAACTATAATAATAAACAGCAAACACCTAGTTTTTACTATGTGCCTGGCACTGTTCTTAGCACTTTATGTGTACTATCTCATTTAATTTCTACAACAACCTATGGCTGGTAACGGTGGCTCACGCCTGTAATCCTAGCACTCTGGGAGGCCAAGGCAGAGGATCACTTGAATTCAGGAGTTTGAGACCAGCCTGAGCAAGAGCAAGACCTTGTCTCTACTAAAAAAAATAGAAAAATTTGCTGGGTATCATGGCATGTGCCTGTAGTCTCAGCTACTCAGGAGGCTGAAGCAGGAGGATCCCTTGAGCCCAGGAGTTGGAGGTTGCAGTGAGCTATGATGATGCCACTGCATTCTACCTAGGGTGACAGAGCAAGACTCTGTCTCAAAAAAAAAAAAAAATTCCACAACAACCCCATAAGGCAGGTGGGTGCTATTATCAATCCCCATTTCTAGACAGGAAATGAGGCACAGAGAGAAGTAAATAACTTTCACGGCTAAATTTGACTGGCTTAAAAAAATTTTTTTTTAATTTAAAAAAGAAGTATGTAAATTACTTAAGATTACACAGCTTGTAGAGCTGAGAATGAACCCAGGCAGCATAGCTCCAGAATCTGTGCTTACCAGCCCCTGTGCTTCAACAAGGTAAAACTGTCACACATTTCATCCAGCCCTCTTGATAGCCAGGTAGGGAAACCAAGGCCAGAATAGGATAGGACAGAGCTTTGCCAAGGCTGCCCATTCATTTATTCAACCAAGGCTGAGTACCTTCTTTCTGCCAGGCACTGTTCCAGGTCCTAGGGATGTATCAGTGATGTATATCAACAGGCAAAAAACCCTCTACTGCTCAGCAGGTTATGGGCACTCAATCCATCCCCTCTTGTCCCCACAGGTGGCCATGGTGGAGGTACAGCTGGAGAACAACCACGAATACCCACCGGGCCTGCTGGTTGCCTTTAGTGCCTGCACCACCGTGCTAGTGGCTGTGCACCTCTTTGCACTCATGGTCTCCACGTGTCTGCTGCCCCACATTGAAGCCGTGAGCAACATCCACAACCTCAACTCTGTCCACCAGTCGCCACACCAGAGACTCCACCGCTATGTGGAGCTGGCCTGGGGCTTCTCCACTGCCTTGGGCACCTTTCTCTTCCTCGCTGAAGTTGTCCTGGTTGGCTGGGTCAAGTTTGTGCCCATTGGGGCACCCTTGGACACACCAGTCCCTGGGGTACCTGCATCCCCAGTGCCTGGGACTCTGCCACCAGTGGCCACCTCCCTTAGTCCAGCTTCCAACCTCCCACCATCCTCTGCTTCTGCAGCCCCATCACAGGCTGAGCTATCTGAGGCCTGCCCACCCCGGCAGGCATGTGGTGGTGGTGGGGCCCATGGGCCAGGCTGGCAAGCAGCCATGGCCTCCACAGCAATCATGGTACCTGTGGGGCTCGTATTTGTGGCCTTTGCCCTACATTTCTACCGTTCCTTGGTGGCACACAAGACAGACCGCCACAAGCAGGAGCTTGAGGAGCTGAGTCGCCTGCAGGGGGAGCTGCAGGCTGTGTGAGGCTGGTGTTAAACTGCTGCAAGCACTGGCTCCCGGGTCTGCCAGAGGCCCCAGGGTCTACAGACCTCATTCCCTGCCCCTGGCTTGAGCCACTTCCTGTGGCCACTCAGGTAGAAACCAGTTTGCTGCCTGCAGGGTCCTTGGGGCAACTCCCACATTCCCAGGAATTTTCCCTGTCAGTCTCTCCCATGGGTTTTATAAGCTCTATGCCTGGGCTCGGAGAAACAAGGGAGGAGGTAGAAGGTCCTCAATCCAGAGATCATGTGGTGGATGGAGGGTTGGCAGGGAGACCCTGGTGGGACCTTTGGTGCTGACCCTCAGCCACCTTTTCCATTCCTATACGGGATGGTCAGAAGATTACATGCCCACACAGCTGCCCCAAAAGGCAGTCAACTCTTGCTTTACTTTCGTAGAATCTATTTTATGGTTGGCATTTTTGGGGAAGCTTTTCCCCGTCCCCAGATTTTGGTGGGTTCCACATTCTTGCTTTAGTTGCTGTAGAGGGATTTGGGTATTTCTACCCCTTGGCATATGTCCAGCTTTTCCTAGGAGGAGCCTCCATGTTTTTGGAGATTTGAGCCTATACCCCACTGTTGGTGACTTGTGGCCACACACAGGAGGGGTGGTGCCTGACCCACTGCCCTAGCCCTACACTTAGGCACCTATATCTGGTTCTCACCCTCCTGTGCCAGGGTTAGGGGTCTTTGGAGACTGAAAGCCTGTGTGCCCAGCCTGAATCCTTAGCAAGGGTTGGGTGAAGAGGTTTGAAGGGAGAAGGTCCAGTCCCCAGCCCTTGGAATACAGAACTCTTCTGACACTGAATTTTTGATGCACCTTGTTTTGTATAATAAATTGTGTTTCACAGATGTCCCTGCGGCTGTGAATGGGATGAAGGGGAGGCCTTCTTGAGACAAAGTTACTTGTTTTTGAGTCAAGTGGAGGCAAGTGCACCTGGGGGTTGGGGGGAGTGGGTGCCAGGTATGACCCCATCAGGTGCTAACAAGGGCCAGTAGCTTCTGAATGTGGAGACTTATTCTAAGGCTAACAGCTTTGAGCTCAGGGTGTATCTCTTCCAGTATAAGTTGTTCTTGTGTGACTACTATATACTAGAGGCTTTTCAAAGGTTATCTCATTTAACTCTCAGAACTACCTCAAAAGATAAGTCTTTATCATTTCTATTTCAGAAATAAGGAAGATGAGGCCCAAGAAGGCTGAGGATCTTGCCCAAAGCCACACAGCTAGTCAGTAAAACTGAACTTGGATTATCTTTACCATCACATGGGAATCTCTCTTTGATTTGAGAAAAGTAACAAGTACCTTTCAACTAGGACAAAAGAAAGGAATCTGACCACATCACCTATGCCTCCATGTAAATTAACTTTTTCAGCCTCGTTTCATTTAAAATTTCTTTTTTTTTTTTGAGACAGAGTCTCACTTTGTTGCCCAGGCTAGAGTGCTGTGGCGTCAGCCTAGCTCACAGCAACCTCAACTCCTGGGCTCAAGCAATCCTCCTGTCTCAGCTTCCCAAGTTGCTGAGACTACAGGCATGTGCCACCATGCCCGGCTAATTTTTTTCACATATATATATTTTAGTTGTACAGCTAATTTCTTTCTATTTTTTTAGTAGAGATGGGGTCTCACTCTTGCTCAGGCTGGTCTTGAACTCCTGAGCTCAAACGATCCACCCGCCTTGGCCTCCCAGAGTGCTAGGATTACAGGTGTGAGCCACCATGCCCAGCCCTTCAAAAATTTTAAGGGTCTTAATCCTGTCTTCTGTTCTTGTGGTGTGAGACCTTGAACAAGTCTCCCTTCCCCCTTTTCCTATTAAAATGGTTAATTTGCATAAACCAGGCTCCAAGGGCCTCTCCTGCACTGTTCTGATGTCTACAAATTAACATCCATTTTTAGAGGAAGAACCTGGAACTTAAATCCAAGGTTATACAGCCAGGGACTGCCTGGAGCCTAGGCCATCCTCAGCTCACGGGCCTGTGGGAGTGCTGCCCCCCCTCCCCCGCCAGGGTGCCTACCTCCAAACAGAATAAAAAGCGTGCCCAGCCTTTGGGCGACCTCAGCCCCAAGGTTCTGGATGCAGGCCTGGACTGGTGCTGTCCTTGTGCTGCGGGATCCAATCAACACAGGGAGCCCCAGCTGAAGAGAGCAGGCACTGGGACCATGATGCCTGGGGAACAGACCAGCCCACTCCAATTCCTTAAGGACCCAGTTTATTTTTTACAGGACTCCTTTAAAGGGCCTGTAGTCCCCGCTAGGCTTATTAGAGAACCTTGAGACAGGCCTGGATTTAACGTCTAATGGTGGGCTCAGTACGGCAAAATAGAGCGCCTCAGTCTCCCCATCTGTCAAATGGGCATCTTAAACAGCTAGAGGCCCAAGGAGGATAACAGAAAGAAAATGCTTCTTGCGCTATGTGCTAGGCCGGGCAAACTGCCTGAGTCACCATTCCTGGTAGTATTTTTCCACCTCCCGGTAGCCCCTCCCATCCCACCCCGGTTTCGGTGGGTCCTGCAGGACGAGCCCCCGCGTCTCCCAACTCCGCACGCTCTGACCACGCCCCTCCGCGCACAGCGCCTTGGCCCCGCCCACAGCGGGAGCCGCAGATTCGCCAGCCCAGCTCTTCCTCAGAATTACTCGGGCCCCTCCATACTCGGCTGAGAATTCTCATCGGACTCCAAGAGGAGGTTTAGGCTGTAGCTATTCCCCCGGGCAAGAAGTGGGCTGTCCCCTGAGTTGTGCTACTAAGAAAAAAATCTAGAAAAAGTGGCTGACTCTGCCAACAAGGCTTGGCTAACTGGGCGTTGTTTTCTTGACTTCATCAAGGCGGATGAAGAGAGGCAACGGCTGAGGCCAGGAACTAGCGAATCTGCAGCCTCTTAGACCTTTGGCCGCGCAAGGAAGGGGCAGGGAAGAGGAGCAAAGGAGCGCGCATCCTGTCCACCAATTCGCCCCGCCCGCCTGCCGAATCTGCGTCTGCTCAACGCGCCACTCAAACCTCCCCAGCTCTGGCTGGCCTCCTCCCCTTCGCCCCGCCTCCCTTTCCTCAGGAACTAGGTGCAGCTTTCGTCGCCGCCGATTCGTCACGAACTCTAGGCCAGAGCAGCTGGATCGTGTTGGTGAAGCCCACTCTCCAGGGGATGCGGCCAATCTACAGGCTCCCTGGGCCGCAACTCTCGAGCCTTACAGGACGCCGGCCGAGGCGAGGCCGCTACCCTCGGCCCCGTGGTTCTCCCGGCGGCGCCGGTGGCGAAAGTGCGAATGCAGACGCTGTGCCCGCTAGGCCTCGCGCAGGTGGCGGTGGTGTTTGGTGCGCGCGCCGGGGAGGTGGTGGTGGGGGGGCGCCGCCGCCGCCACCGCTGCGGGGCCGGGTCTCGCGCTGCCGCCGCCGCCGCCTCGCGCCGCTGAGGTGCCGCGCGGGGTGGGGGGAGGGGGAGCCGCTCGCCACGAGCGGGTGAGTGGGGCTGCGGCGCGCGTGCGCGGAGATGGGGGGGCAGATCGCCGGGGCGGGAGGAGAGGGCAGCAGCGCGCGTTCACCCACCCCCCCGCCCGGATTCGGGGCCGAACCCGGGTCTCGGGCTGGGTCTCGCGGTGTTTCCAACGCCCTGAAGAGGTGCCACCTTTAGGCCGAAGGATCGGGGCGCGGGGACTGGCGCGGGTGTGTGGGAGCGAGAGCCGGGCTTGGCCCGGGCCGCTGGCCGGTGAGGAGGCGGGAGGGGGCGGGGCCTGCCAGGGGGCGGGGGAGGGGTCTTGCGCGGAGGCCAAGTGGGGCGCGCGCTAGGGAGAGCGGGAAGGTAAGGGGGCGCGAGATGGCCTGGGGGCCTGAGGGGAGAGTTGGGGAGGTGGAGAGAGAATGGGTTGTTGTGGTGAAACAGAGAGTACTTGGGGCAAAATTTTGGGGAGCCACGGGTCATGGTGAGGTGTGGAGACTGGAGTGATGAGAGAACCTGGAATCTGGGCTAGCCAATGAGGGACAGCAAGGGAGTCAGGCCTAAGTCCTGAGCCCCCTTGCCTGTCCCTCTTTTCCTAACAGTGTAAATGAGCAAAGATGGATCAGGAAGGTGGGGGAGATGGGCAGAAGGCCCCGAGCTTCCAGTGGCGGAACTACAAGCTCATCGTGGATCCTGCCTTGGACCCTGCCCTGCGCAGGCCTTCTCAGAAGGTTTACCGCTACGATGGAGTCCACTTCAGTGTCAACGTGAGTGTCCCAGCCCTTTGCTTGACATCTAGGGAACTCTAGGCTCCTCTGTTGTCTGTTACTCTTTTCAGCCCTTAAAACACCCACACCCATAGCCTGCCTTCTCGAAAATGGGCAATTGACTTAAGCTCTTGTGCATGTGGGTCTCTAAATGGGCTTCTTAGAACTCAACAACCTGGTTTCACCCTGAGCTTTCTTTCTGTCTCTGCTTTCCTTCTTAGGACTCAAAGTATATACCAGTCGAAGACCTCCAAGACCCCCGTTGCCATGTCAGGTCTAAAAACAGAGATTTTTCCCTCCCAGTCCCTAAGTTTAAGGTAGGTGTCTGCTGGTCTCTTGGTGTGGTGGCTCTTGGAGGGTGTGGAGGATCCATCCTGGCACTGTAGTCTGACAAAAGGGGTTTTCCATTGAAAGGGTCACAGCCAAGTGTAACAATCTCTGAGGCTGTGAGACTGAGTTTTTCTGGACAGGAGGTACACTTTTTCTTCTAGACTGGTATAAGTGAGATGCTCCACGTGTACCCCTCGTGGCAGGGGTATTGACTTCTGGAAGGATGAGGTAAAGACACAGTTGCATGTACCTATTCCTGGGAAGTACACAGCACAACAGTTCCTCAACAATTAAGGGGAGTGACAAGGTCACTGCCTCCTTGGAGACCTCTGTTTCTCACCTCTCTTTTGGTGATGTTATTCTCCCTATTGTTTCCTCAGATGATTCTCATTTCCTAGCCTAAGCAGCATACTCATCATGCCTTGAACTGGGTCTAGAAAATGGATAGTTCTTAGTTTCTTTCGCTAATTCTTTATTTCTCCTCTCTAAATAAATGGTTTACAAGGATCCCTTCTCTCTTTTATTACTTTGTACATTTTCCTCGCATAATCTCTTTCACACATCGCTTCACTTATGATCTAAATGTTGATGATTTCCAAGTATCTGTTTCCAGCCAGCATCAGTCTCTTGAACTCCGGACTTCTATGCCTGGTAGAGGGACAGCTCCATTTGGAGGCCCCACAGACATCTCAGACTCAAGAGATTTAGGATAAATTATCTTTACCTTCTTAATCCTGGTCTTCCTTTCATTTTTCCTCTATTGATAAGTGGCAACACTATCTACTCAGCTGCACAGACTAGAAACCTGGAAGTCATCTTGCAATTCCCCTCTCCCTTTTCTTTCCTATAGTCTGTCACCCATTTCCTTTTTATCCTAATCTTCCTATTCTCATCGCCGTTTCCATAATGCAGAATACACTGGTATTCATTTCACCTGGTTTCTTTGCCACCATTCTTTCCTCTGTTTCATGCGACACCCTGCTGTCATTTGTCTTTCTGACTTTACTGGTCTTTTATTTTACTTCTGTTGCTGAGTCCATGTTTTGGGGCATTGGCATGTGTGGTTATTGATCTGGCCAAGCCTTTTCCTCTGCCTTGACACCACACCCGTGTGTTACATCCATACCATACGCTTTGCAGTTTATAGAAAACGCCAGGTTGTTTTATAATTCTGTGTCCTAGAATTCCTTGTCATTTTGGTGAATTGCTATTAATCTCAAAAGCCCAGTTAGAATGACAACATCTTTATGAATCCTTCCCTGATTCTGCTCTGTGCAAGTGTTTCCTTCTCTGGGCCCCCAAACACTCTGCCTATACCTCTGCTTACACTGTGTCATGACATGATTGCGTGTGTCTGTCTTGTTTATTTTTCTGAATGGGACTCTCTGTTTTTCCATCTTTGTATTTCCAGCACCCGGTCCATGGTAGTTACCATGTAAAAGCTGAGCTGGTGAATTATTTCCCTATAACCAGTTCCTTCTTTGTATATGGTTGGTTTTTTTTTTTTTTTGGAGACAGTCTCACTCTTGTCTCCTGAGCTAGAATGCAGTGGCATCATCATGCTCACAGCAACCTCAAACTCCTGGGCTCAAGCAATTCTCCTGCCTCAGCCTCCTGAGTAGCTGGGACTATAGGTATGCGCCAGCATGCTCAGCTAATTTTTTCTATTTTTAGTAGAGATGGGGTCTTGCTCTTACTCAGGCTGTTCTTTAACTCCTGAGCTCAAGCCATCCACCTGCCTCAGCCTCCCAGAGTGCTAGGATTACAGGTGTGAGCCACCATGCCTGGCTCTTCCATGTGTGTTTATTCCTCTGTTTATATATTTCTGTTCCCAGTCATTGCTATTATTCTGTGGTGAGAAGAATTGAAGGAAGAGAGGGTTCAAGACTGATGTATCCCTTATTGTAGCCCCCTTGTCTTGCCCCTCATTTTCCTAGACTTTTCTCTCTTGACCTTATGGAACTTGCTGATGTTTCCCAGAGGGCAAAGGAACAGTGGTCAGTATTGAAACCCCAGACCAACTCCTGTCCTTTCCACAGCTGGATGAATTCTACATCGGACAGATCCCACTGAAGGAAGTGACTTTCGCAAGGCTGAATGACAACGTGCGGGAGACCTTCCTGAAGGATATGTGCCGAAAGTACGGCGAGGTGGAAGAGGTAGAGATCCTTCTTCACCCCCGTACTCGCAAGCACTTGGGCCTGGCCCGTGTGCTCTTCACCAGCACTCGGGGTGCCAAGGAAACAGTCAAAAACCTCCACCTTACCTCTGTCATGGGCAATATCATCCACGCCCAGCTTGACATCAAAGGTAAGGGTTCCCCTGCCGGCTGCTCACGCAAATGCCCATTGGGGTCAGGGGCAGGTGACCAGGTTCATAATTCCTTAATGGAAATTGTTGGGGTCAGCTGTATTTCTGAAATCAGAATTTTTCAAATTTTAGAGAGGAATTATGGTGCATAGACTGTGTTTGTGTGTGTGTGTGTGTGTGTGAGATCTCTAGCAGGGTCAGGGAACACCTTATAATGTAGCATATAACTGTATCTATGAAAAATTGCATGAAGGGTTGTACTAGGTAGAATGAATAAAGACTATAGTAAATCGGCTCAGGTTAGGTTTTTTTTTTAACTTTATTGTTTACTTTTTTTAAATTTTTAAATTTATTTTCTCAGTAATACTTGCCATGGATCAGGTTAGGTTTTGAGACCAAGTTCTCAGAAATACTGGGTTTTCAGTTTTTTGGGTTTTGAAATTTTGGATAGAAAATTAGGAACCTGTAAAGAAGAGTGAAGCCATCTGGGTGTTTTTGTTAAGGAGCAATAGGGAGGAGTGGGGTCTGTGGTGAACTATAGATTACAGCGCCGTCTGAAGGACGTTAGCCAGTTTGTAAGTGGGAATGAGGACTAGCATTCCCGAATTTGATTTTTAGAAGAAAAGCGAGAAATGTAGATAATTTATGTGAAATCTCATGGTTTTTAAGTATTACACCCCCGAGATGTAATTGTGCAGGGTGAATAAAACACACCTGCGAGCTGGGTTTAGTCCTCAGGCTGCCTTTCTGCACCCTTCCATTTGTGGGGTAAGAGCATGGGTGGATCTAGCATCAGACCACCTGGGTTTGAATTCCAGCCCTTCCACAGGCCAATCTTGTGACTTTGTGTAGGCCACTTTTCTTTAAGCTCATGGAATAGGGGTAATGATATTTTGTTCTTTTTTTTTTTTTTGAGACAGAGTCTCACTCTGTTGCCCAGACTAGAGTGTTATGGCATCAGCCTAGCTCACAGCAACCTGAAACTCCTGGGCTCAAGCAATCCTCCTGCCTCAGCCTCCCAAGTAGCTGGGACTACAGGCATGTGCCACCATGCCTGGCTAATTTTTTCTATATTTTTAGTTGGCGAATTAATTTCTTTCTATTTTTAGTAGAGATGGGGTCTCGCTCTTGCTCAGGCTGGTCTCGAACTCCTGACCTTGAGCAATCCTCCCGCCTTGGCCTCCCAGAGTGCTAGGATTACAGGCGTGAGCCACCACGCCCGGCCCTGGTATTTCTTTTTCCTGGTGATTACCTAACATAGTAAAATACATAGAAGTGTTTTTGTAAATCGTGAGGTGTTGTGAATTTTGTTGCTTATAGGAGTTAAGAGTTAGAGATGGGGTAGACATTCCCAAAAATAGAGATAAGGTAGGAGAACTGAAATCCTAAGACCCAAGACTCCAAGGAATTTGTAGGAAACTTGAGGCCTGAGAAAGAAATGAGGAAGAAATTATTTTCTCCATCTTACTGTTGGTTCCCTCCCTCCAGGACAACAGCGAATGAAGTACTATGAACTAATTGTCAATGGCTCCTACACCCCTCAGACTGTACCCACCGGGGGCAAGGCCCTGAGTGAGAAGTTCCAGGGCTCTGGTGCAGCCACTGAGACGGTGAGAAGCTTGTGGCTGCCACAGCCCTAGCCATGTGGTCATGGTGCCTGGGTACCAGGAGCAGGAGCAGTCTTTGGGTGGTTCCAGACTTCACTGTTAAGAACAGAAAGAGTCAAGAAAAGATGCCTAGATGCTTTCAAAAGACAGGGAAGTAGGATTCTTGGTTTGGGGAAGGGCAGGTTTTCTAATGGTTCTTGATCTCTTTTCCTTTCTCCTTGCCCCACTCTCTCTCTCCAGACTGAATCCCGCCGCCGCTCATCCTCTGACACGGCTGCCTACCCGGCAGGCACTGCTGTGGTGGGCACCCCTGGCAATGGCACCCCCTGCTCCCAAGACACAAGCTTCTCCAGCAGCCGACAAGATACCCCATCTTCCTTTGGCCAGTTCACCCCTCAGTCCTCCCAAGGAACCCCCTACACGTCGCGGGGCAGCACCCCCTACTCTCAGGACTCTGCCTACTCCAGCAGGTACAGAGCACACACCATCTGGTTCCCTAGCCGTCAGAGTCTGGGAGCTGCTACTGGGAAGAGGCAGCCCAAAGTCTTTCCAAGAGGCAGTTGGAAATAATTTGCCCTAGTTTCTCTGTGGATTCCGCCACCAAATTGCTGTCCTCAGGGAATTCACTGGCTAGGACCCAACATTTAGTTCTTCTCTTGGGGGCAATGTGGAGGGGCTTTGGGTGCTGTGCTAAGGACACTCAGGTTTGGTCAAACAGAGATGAGCCCAGCTAACTGCCCCACTTCTTCTCCAGCACCACTTCAACCTCCTTCAAGCCCCGGCGGTCAGAGAACAGCTACCAAGATTCCTTTTCCCGCCGCCATTTCTCTGCATCTTCAGCCTCCACGACCGCCTCTACTGCCATCTCAGCCACCACTGCAGCCACTTCTGCATCTTCCTCCTCTTCCTCTTCATTGTCCTCATCCTCCTCATCGTCCTCTTCCTCATCGTCCTCTCAATTTCGTGGTTCTGACTCAAACTACCCAGCATATTATGACAGCTGGAATCGCTACCAGCGCCATAGTTCCTACCCACCCCGCCGGGCAACTCGAGAGGAGCCCTCCGGTGCCCCTTTTGCCGAAAACACAGCTGAGCGTTTCCCACCTTCCTACACCTCCTACTTGCCCCCTGAGCCCAGCCGGCCTGCTGACCAGGACTACCGGGCTCCTGCCTCAGAGGCTCCACCCCCAGAACCTCCAGAACCCGGTGGAGGCGGGGGCGGCGGCGGGCCCAGCCCTGAGAGAGAAGAAACTCGGACCTCTCCCCGCCCAACCTCACCTGCCCGTTCCGGCTCCCCAGCCCCAGAGACCACCAATGAGAGTGTGCCCTTCGCTCAGCACAGCAGCCTGGATTCCCGCATCGAAATGCTGCTGAAGGAGCAGCGCTCCAAGTTTTCTTTCCTGGCCTCTGACACAGAGGAGGAGGAAGAGAACAACAGTACGGGCCCTGGAGCTAGAGATACAGGGATCGAGGTGCCTTCTGGGTCAGGTCATGGGCCCTGCACACCCCCTCCGGCCCCAGCTAATTTCGAGGATGTGGCACCTGCAGGGAGTGTGGAACCAGGAGCTACCCGGGAGTCTCCTAAGGCCAACGGACAGAACCAGGTGAGGCTGGGGTCAGCCAGAGGAGCTACCTGGGCTCTGGGAGGCAGGGTTGGGTCTTGGGGAAGAGGAAAGGGAACCAGACAAAACTGGGCTTTGAGAAAAGCCCAGGGAGTAGACAGAAGCTTTCTGTGACTGTCCTCTGCATCCTTACAGGCTTCTCCATGCTCTTCTGGAGAGGACATGGAGATCTCCGATGATGACAGGGGTGGCTCACCCCCTCCGGCCCCAACGCCCCCGCAGCAGCCTCCGCCTCCTCCTCCTCCCCCTCCTCCTCCTCCACCCTACCTGGCTTCCCTTCCCCTTGCTTATCCTCCCCACCAAACTGCCTACCTCCTACCCCCCCGACCTGATGGGCCACCACCCCCTGAGTACCCCCCACCACCCCCGCCCCCACCCCACATCTATGACTTTGTGAACTCCCTGGAGCTCATGGATCGACTCGGGGCTCAGTGGGGAGGGATGCCCATGTCCTTCCAGATGCAGACCCAGATGTTAACTCGGCTCCACCAGCTGCGGCAGGGCAAGGGATTGACTGCTGCCTCGGCTGGTCCCCCTGGTGGGGCCTTTGGGGAGGCCTTCCTCCCATTCCCACCACCCCAAGAAACAGCCTATGGCTTACCCTATGCTCTGTATACACAAGGGCAAGAAGGCCGAGGGGCATACTCCCGGGAGGCCTACCACCTGCCTTTGCCTATGGCAGCCGAGCCTCTGCCCTCCTCCTCAGTCTTGGGAGAAGAGGCCCGGCTGCCTCCAAGGGAGGAAGCAGAGCTGGCTGAGGGCAAGGCCCTACCATCAGCAGGCACCGTGGGCCGCGTGCTGGCCACTCTTGTGCAAGAGATGAAGAGCATCATGCAGCGAGACCTTAACCGCAAGATGGTGGAGAATGTGGCCTTCGGAGCCTTTGACCAGTGGTGGGAGAGCAAGGAAGAGAAGGCCAAGGTGAGACTAGTGCCTGGGGCTGGGGAGGCCTGGGCCTTCTATAGGCTGCACAGGTCAGAGGAGAGAGATGATGGAGGGAAGTGGGGAGTGAGAGTGTGGGTCCTCAAGGGAATGCCCTGGCTGGGCAGAGGAGGTTGCAGCACTGAGCAGCAGGCACGCATAGGCCTGAGAGGCCAAAGAACTTTGTCCTGGTTCTGTGGCTTGCTTGTGGTGGACAAGGCCCTTAAATCTCAGTGGGCTTTAGTCTTTTCATTTTGCCATTTGTGAAGTGGGAATAATAGTAGCTATTTCATAAGGTTGGTGGGATAAATGAGTACATTTTTTTTTTTTTT
>VBSM01002153.1:34176518-34195403 GCA_008086735.1 Cheirogaleus medius | reverse complement strand
AAAAAACAAACAAAAAAAAAGATGCTATCAGAGACATGAGTAGATCCATAACTGTAGTGAGCGAGACTGGGGTTTTGATATGGGAGCCTCAGATACAGTGGTCTCACGCTCCCCAAAATGCTCCTTCCTGTGTTCTCTGCCAGAGATGGCATTTCCACTTACCCAGCCACTCAAAGCAGATGGAAAGCTGTCCTTGACTTCCTCCCCATCACAATAATGCCACCATGTTCTGAGCATCCACCGTGTCCCACTCACGATGCTGGTAGCTCCGGTAAACCTCCCAACCTCATTATCCCAAGCATACAGATCAGGAAACTGAGATTTCAAATGGTTAAATAATATATCCAAGTTCACAAGGTTAATAAAGGGCAGGGATGGGGCTCTTGTTTGCATCTTTTGATTGCAAAGCCCAATCTTGTAAGACCACAATGTTGTCTTTCACCTGGACCATGAGAACAGCCTTCCTTCCCCATCTTCCCACTGGAAGCCCCTTTCGGTCATGTCCATCTTCCTCCCCAGCCTCTGGTGTGACTGTCCCCAAAACAAATGAGATAATGTCAACCCCCAGCACCAACACCTCCAACATCCCCCGTGGCTTCCCAGATTACACTCAAAAGCCTGCTCTGGGCTTTGAACCCACCATCATCTCCTCTGCTCTCCGGCCACTTCCTTCCTGTTCCATGGGCCTCAGGCCTTTACCACACCAAGGAATCACAGGCTCCAAACCCCTCTGAGTCTTTCACTGCATGTTTCCTCTATCCAGAATACTGTTTAGCCCCTTCCCTGATAGTCAGACTTCTTATCCTTCAAGGCCAAGTTCAAGCCTCTCCCAGGAGTCCAGACAGACACCCTCACTAGGTATGGGCTGAGTCTGCTTCTCCACTAGCCCAGACTGGGCCTGACTCATGTCTGCTTCTCCCGAGTAACCAACACAGGTCAGGCACAAAGTAGATGCTCACTAAAAATCTAAGCGAATGAATGAACGGCATATTCCCTCACATCTTTACCCAGGCATTAAGACAAATAAAATAAGCTCCACAAAGGCAGAAGTTTTTGTCTGTTTTGTTCATTGCTGGTTCTCCAGTGGCACTATGGCACCTGACACATAGTAGATGTTCAATAAGTATTTGTTACATGAATGAATGAGGGAAAGGTGCACAGCTCAAATCTGGCTGCAGCTCTTAAGGCAGACGCAGGCACGCATGGTGTGATGACAATGCTAATTCCTCTCCTTGCTCAGTGATTTTGTGCTCATCACATCCATGATCACTTGAAATCTACCCAATAACCCTACAAGGTGACTTCCCTGGATTGTGTACCAGCTTCCTATGCAACAGTCTCTCTCTCTCTCTCTCTCTCTCTCTCTCGATGGAGTCCTGCTCTGTCACCCAGGCTGGAGAGCAGTGGCCCTATTACAGCTCACCATAGCAGCCTCAAACTCCTGGGCTTAAGTGACCCTCCTGCCTCAGCCTCCTGAGTAGGTGGGACTACAGGTGCACACCACCACGCCTGGCCCTAGTGGACTTTTTTTTTTTTTCCTGAGACAGAGTCTTGCTCTGTTGCCTGGGCTAGAGTGCCGTGGCATCAGCCTAGCTCACAGCAACCTCAAACTCCTGGGCTCAAGCGATCCTCCTGCCTCAGCCTCCCGGGTAGCTGGGACTACAGGCATGCACCACCATGCCCGGCTAATTTTTTCTGTATATTTTTAGTTGGCCAATTAATTTCTTCCTATTTTTCAGTAGAGATGGGGTCTCGTTCTTGCTCAGGCTGGTTTCGAACTCCTAACCTTGAGCAATCCACCCGCCTCAGCCTCCCAGAGTACTAGAATTACAGGCGTGAGCCACCGCGCCCGGCCTCTAGTGGACTTTCTTAAGATTCAATATAACCAGGCCAGCCAGGGCTCAGAAAACTCCCCTGGCTCCCCAATACTCAACTTCCTAACCTGGCTTTCCACTTAGGCACGCGTCACCATCCCTCATGCACCCTCTTATTCTGTCCAAGTTATTTTCCTCATTTTCCTACCTCTGTGCCTTTCCTTTTGTTGTTTGTGTCCCTGGAACACCATTCCCTCTCATATCCCCAAGACCAACTCCTACTCTTCCTTCAAAGTGTAGCTTCTGGAGTCTTCCTTGACTCCTGAAGCTGGAGAGAAAGCCTCCTAAATACACAGAGTACCGGGCCTCTTTCCTGGAAATTCTGATTCAGTAGGTCTGGCCTGGGGCCCAGGAACCTGGGTTTTTAGTAATAACTTCTGGCAATTCTTTTTTTTGTTTGTTTTGTTTATGAGCTGAGTCCTGGGTGCAAGTCCCACTGCTCAGGGAAGCGCATGGCGTGAGGGGACCTGCTCTGGCAATTCTTATGGTCAGTCAAGTTTGGGAACTACAATGTATTAGGTAGACTAGGCTAGGTTATGCTATGTAACAAACATCCCCCCAAAGCTCAGTGATACAACTAAGGTTTATCTTTGTGGTGGGTTTGGGTTACTTCCCAGAGCATCTGCCCTGAAGGAAGACTCAGTGCTTTAAGGGGAGAAATTTATACATAGCTTATCAACTTGTAGGGCTCCGAGTTCCTCATGTTTGAGGACCCCATGTGATTAATCTCTGCTTCCCTATGGCACCTGGCACAGGACCTGTCACACCTGTTGGACTCAGGAACAAAAGAATGAACACTCATTTGACCTATCCAGCCATTAACCAGCAAGTATTTACCAAGGCCCTGCTCTTTGTGCCAGAACATGCTCTGGTGCTAGACAGAGATACAGTGGTGAGTCTACAGCCATACTACCCTGAACATGCCTGATCTCATCTGGTCTCGGAAGCTAAGCAGGGTCGGGCCTGGTTAGTACTTGGATGGGAGATACAGTAGTGAGCAAAGCAAACATTAATCTAGTCCTCGTGAGCCAGTTACTTAATTTTTCTAAGACCTAGTTTCCAAATCTGTAAAATGGCTCTAATATTCACCCCTCAGACGTGGTGTGAGGATTTAATGGGAAAATGAGCATGGAGGCCATTTGTAACCTGAGAATCTTAATTCAAGCAGATGTGAAAGAGCACTGTTATCCCTGTGTTTGTGCGTCCCTTCCTGTTCCTCCACCCCTCACATCCAGTTTTCATGTTTCATTCATTAGGCCCCTAGAATCTGCTCACACATCCCTCTCCTCACTACTTCCACCGCCCCTCAGGAACCTGTAAGGTGAATATAAAGTTAATAACTTTAATAACGATGATGGCAATAGCTAATTCTTATACAGTGCTTATCAGGTACCAAGCTCTGTGTTAAGTGTTTTATATGTATTAAATCATTTACTATTCACAATAACCATTTGAGGTTATTGCTATTATTATCTCCATGTATAGGTAAGGAACTGAAGTACAAAGAGTTTAAGTAATTTGCTTAAGGCAGAAGCAGGGATCTGTTCCAGATAGAAATTCCAGACTATCAAACCTCTTGGTCAACTGGATTTTGCCTCCCAGGGGGCTCCTTCCAGCCTTTTCTCTACCAAAACCAGAGTCAACGTTGTACAGCAGAAACTGGATCACGGCATTGCCTTTGCAGGTAGAAGTTAGGAAAACCAATGTCCTTGCAATATTGAGTTTTCCTATCCATTTATATGGTACATCAATCCATTAATTTAGGACTTCTTTAAAGTCTTTCAATAAAGTTTAAATTTTTTCTCTCATAAAGGATATGAACACAGGCCGGGTGTGGTGGCTCACGCCTGTAATCCTAGCACTCTGGAAGGCCGGGGTGGGAGGATCACTCGAGGTCGGGAGTTCAAGACCAGCCTGAGCAAGAACAAGACCCCGTCTCTACTAAAAATAGAAAGAAATTAATTGGCCAACTAAAAATATATGGAAAAAATTAGCTGGGCATGGTGGCACATGCCTGTAGTCTCAGCTCCTTGGGAGGCTGAGGCAGGAGGATCACTTGAGCCCAGGAGTTTGAGGTTGCTGTGAGCTAGGCTGACTCCACGGCACTCTAGCCCAGGCAACATAGTGAGACTCTGTCTCAAAACAAAACAAAAAAACAAAGGATATTAACATATTTTTAAAAGATGTATTCTTGGGTACTATAGATTTCCATAAATGGTATTTTTACATTTCCTAAGAGTTTGTTGTTATGATTTATAAAGGTAATATATTTTAAGATATTTCTCTTACTCCAGCAAACTTACTCCACATATAGACAGAACCAGAGAACAGGAGTGATCTAGGACCCACCTACTCCCTCATTGCCCCTTCCAATCTGCAACTGAGTCCGACAGACTCCATCTCTTTAAAGCACGTTCTATCCCCAGCTCCAGGCCTCAGTGTAGGTCTCTTTATTTTTGGCCTGAGTGATTCCCAATCAACCTTCACAGAGCCAGGGCTACTGCCAACCCTGACTGCACCTTTGTGCAAATTAGAAAAGGGTGTTCTACCTCATGACACTCTACCTCCATCTGTCAGCTAATTGTTGTAATAAATATTCACATTCACAATGTGTGCCCCTCTGGTGTGGTGCTTCATGTAGTGCACACTGGCGCAGCCATCTGTGGTGGTCTGCATGGCCACCAATGGAATCTTTGTAAAAGGAAAGTTTGGTCACAGTATTCTGTTATGGACTGAATGTGTCCCCCTAGAATTCATATGCTGAAGCTCTAACCCCAAAGTGATGGTATTAGGAGATGGGGCCTTTAGGAGGTAACTGGGCTTAGATGAGATCATGAGGGTGGAGGGTTAAAGGAATGATGAGATTAGTGCCATTATAAAAAGAGGAAGAGACACCAGAGCATCCTCTCTTTGCCATGTAATGACACAATGAGAAGGCAAGAAGGCAGCTGTCTGCAAACAAGGAAGTGAGCCCTCTCCATGAGCTGAATCTGCTGGCACCTTGATCTTAGACTCTTCAGCCTTCAGAATTGTGAGAAATGTCTATTGTTTAATCCACTCCGTGTATGATAGTTTGTTATAGCAGCCCAAGCTGACATATTCCTTGGCTTAAAATTATTCAGAGGTTCCCTTTTACCATTCTTTCTTTAATATAATTTTTTAATAGGTAGTACTTTCATGTATATAAAAGTCTAAATAATATAAAAGATGTACAGTGAAATTCTTACTCTAACAACTGTACTAACTACCTTGTTCCCATGAACCACACCTAGGGAACCACTTTTATTAGTTTCTTATATAACTTTCCAGAATTACTTTATGAGGATACACAGCAAATACACACAAGCACACACACATTTTTTCACATACAATAAACATGATACACTTAATCTGCACCTTGATATGTACACATATATATATTTTTAGAGACAGGGTCTTACTCTGTTGCTCAGGCTAGAGTGCAGTGGCATGATCATAGTTCACTACAACCTCTAACACCAGGGCTCAAGCAATCCTACTTCCTCAGCCTCCCAAGTAGCTGGGACTATAGGCTTGAGCCACCATGCCCAGCTAATTTTTTTATATTTTGTAGAGACGGAGTCTCACTCTGTAGCCAAGTTAGTCTCAAACTCCTGGCCTCAAGTGATCCTCCAGCCTTGGCCTCCCAAAGTGCTGGGATTACAGGTGTAAGCTACTGCACCTTGATATTTAACTAATGAACATTTCATATTTATATGTAGTGAGGTTCCTCATTCTTTTTGACAGCTTTGTACCTGGTGATGGACAAGTTTATGATTATTGCAAACAATACCCAGTGACTAACATTGGATGTATGTATCATTTCATACATATGCAAATGTGGTGAGCTAAAATTCTATTTATGATTCTGTTTACTCACTCTGTGTATTTTTTTGTGAATGGTCATGTTCTTCGGCTATTTTTTATTGAACTGTTCATCTTTCTTATCAATATGTGGGACCTCTTTAAATAGTAGGAAGATTAGCTCTTTGTATAAGAATTGCAAATATTTTTCCCAGTTTGTTGTTGTCTTTTGATTTTATTTATGATTTTACTTATGTTTTTTGCCATGCAGAATTTTTGTGTATGGACAAATGTATTAATCTTTTCTTTATAGCTTCTGAATTCTGAGTTGGAGTTGGAAAAGTCCTCCTCACTCCAAGAGTTATAAAGGATTTTGCCTATATATTTTTTCTAGTATTTTAATGAAGTTTATCCAGACAAATTACATGATCCATCACCTTTATAATAAAGTTCGAGGCCAAAATTATGGCATGGGTGACCCACTGTCACCCACATGGAGAGGAAACACAGGAGGAAGAGAAGCTGATTTAGGAGGTTCTCAGGAGTAAGTGATGCATCTTGTTTGGGACACGCTGAGCTTAAAATGCCATGGACCTCCAAGAGGGGATATCGAGGAGGCAAGTGGATTCAGGAATCTGGAGTTCAGAAGAACATTTTGGGCTGGAGATATCCATTTGGAGGCTAGCATCTGAATGTCAGTTAAAGCCACAAGACTATGTACACAGTTTGAAGAGAAGAGGGGCTCTGATGCAACTCTAGGGAGTGGTCAAGTTCCGGCCTAAAACATGCTCATGGGGAGAGAACTATAGTGGCTGCATCTCCATGGCTCTTAGGACTTGGCACAGAAACAGCCTCAGCGATGTTTGTAGGGTGAACTGAGGCCCTTAGGTGAGATATATGTGGATATCTTGACTCCTGGGGACAAAGCAAATAGGGAGGAGGAGGAGGACCAACAGTCTCTGCAACAGTCAGCCCCAGCCCAGCATGTGTGGGAGAGAGACCCTGTGACAGGGGATGGGAGAAGGTTCAGTCTGACAGGCAGTCTGCTCCCTCCTCCCCCAGATAATCTAAGCAAGGCATCAGTAGGTGGCAACGGTGTCCCCAGTGGTGGGTGGAACTGGGGAGCTACCCCTAGCTGGTATTTTCCTTGGATCATAGTGTAGGGGTTAAGAGTACAGACTCTGGAGCTCCATTATCTGGGTTCAAATCCTGGCTATGTCATTTACTAGGTCTGTAACCTTGGGCAAGTTACTTAACATGCCTCAGTTCCCGCCTCTGTAAAATGAGGACAGTAATGGTACAAATCTCATAGAATTGTTGTGATGATTAAATGAGTTAATATTTTTAAAGTGCTTATATTAGTGCCTGGCACATATAAATGCTATGTAAGTATTAAATGAAAAAGAAATAAATTCATTAATTCATGAATATTTATCAACCAGCTTCTATGTGCCAGGCCCTATTGTAAGTGCTGGGGACGTAGCAGTGAATAAGGCAGGTGAAAATCTTGCTCCTCGTGAAACTTACATTCTAGTTGTAGGGGAGAGTGGCAATGACAGACAGTATGTAAATAAATAAACACAATGAGTGAGATGAGCAACGTTTGGGGGATGGTCATGCTTGAGGCTCTGCCTCAAGGGGGGAGGGGGGATGGGCAATATATGTAACCGTAATATTTGTACCCCATAATATGCTGAAATAAAAAAAAGAAAATTATAAATAAATAAATAAAATGGGTGAAATTAATATTAATAATTATTTTAACTAATGTAATATAGCCAAAATATTTCAACATGTATGATATATAAAAATACTGAAACATTTTATTCTAAATAAATAAATAAGCAAAATATGTGGCATGTTAGGTCCAAGTGGAGGTATGAGAGATGTGCATGAGTTGGCAAGGCCACTAGCCTAGGACCTTGTATGCAGTGGGGCTCAGGAGATGGAAGGGGGAAGGAAGACCCTGGACAAGCAGCAGAGTGGAATCCCTGGTAGAGACACCAGCTGCTGAAATACTTAGAGTAACAATCAGGATCACCATTATATAATGGCAGCAAACACATATACAGCACTCTTCCATACCTAGCACTATTCTATTCACTTTACATATATCATCTCATTTAATTCTTACAGTAACCTATGAGTTTGATACTATTATTATTACCATTTTTTCAAATGGGAACTGAAGCATAGAGAGGTTAAGTAACTTGCTTCATAGAGTTAGTAGGTTAATAAGCTGGGATTCTAGCCCAGGGCATCTGGCTTCAATGGTGGTAGGACTGGACTTGCAGGTAGAGGGGACAGGACAGTTTGCTAAACCTCAGGACCAGGTAGGACCAACAGATAGACCAGGGTAAGACCAACAATGGCTCCAGCAGTCATCCCCAACCCAGCAGGCATGGGAGAGAGACCCTGTGATGGGAGAAGGTTCAGTGGGGCAGGCAGTCTACTCCCTCCTCCCCCAAGATAATCCAAAGCAGGGCATCATCAGGTGGTTTCAAGTCCCCAAGGGTGGGTAGAACATGGGGAGCCACCCCTAGCTGGTATTTTTCTTGGATCATAGTGTACTGTTAAGGAATATACACCCCCCAACACCTACATAGACTGAAGGGAATATCTATCCCTGTACCACTTACATACCCAAGACCCAATATACATAATATGCACTTTAAGGCTGCTCAGAGGGCCTGGGAGGAACAAAGTGTTCAGCTCTGGAGAGCTCCATCCTTAAAGCCAGTCTCCCCAAATGGCCTCTGTCCCCTCCACACACCAGCACAAGGCTTTGAGTCCAGCCTCCTGTGACCTTAAGTCACCATTCCAAAGCCCTGTGATCCTACCTAGAAACCACAAATGAAACACTGAATATCACAATCCTGAGAAGTTTAACAGGCACTAACAACTCCAGGTTGCCGCTTGGGAACAAAAAGTCAAGACGTCAAGAGGCTAAGAACCAGAGAGAGGCACATGGAACTGATGGGTCCAGAGAGAGCTGGAGTCCACAGTAAAACCCCAGAGACGGGGGAACCCTCAACAGTTTACAAGACCCTTCCATGTCCTTCCTAACTCCACCTGATATTGTTCAATTCCTACCTTAGGCAAGGCAGAAATTACCTAACCATGTTGTCAAAAGGAGAAATTGAGTCCCAGAGGAACAATGAATTATTTAAGATCACACTCAGGACAGCAATTGAGTTTCCAACCTCATAATCATTGAATTTTATTTTTTAATTTTCTTTCTTTCTTTTTTTTTAATTTTTGCTTATAAGGAAATGGAAGTGGAATCATTGAATTTTAGAGCAGGGAACACCCATAAAGATGATCTCCCCATCTTCCTACTGTTACCCATTGTACTGACTAGAGATCAAGGCCCAGAGACAAGAAGTGACTTTCCAGAAGTCAATAGCAAGTCAGTCACAGGAATTTAGGTTTCCTGATCAGGGCATATCAGAGAGGGACCATTCCTTTCCTTGCTTGAACTTTCTCATAAGCTTCCTGGAAAGAGCCTTGGGATCCTGGAGACCTAATATTCATTCCTGGGTATGCTGAGACTCACTGAGTGACAGTGGGGACTTCTATAGAATGTAAGTTCCACAAATGCAGAGATTTCTCATATAGCTCCAGCCCCTAGAACAGTGTCTGGCCCATAATATGTGTCCAATAAATATCTGTTAAATGAATACATGTCTAGAGGGCTAGGGTTAGGGAAGTGTCACAGTGAGACAGCTTAAAGCCTACAGAAGACCAGAGAACCATGAGCTTCATCTTCAAATATATAAAAGGCTAAAATGCTGTCCTTGTTCACAAATATTTATAGAAGGCCCATTATGTGTTAGGTACTGAATTAGGTAGTGGGGATTCAGTTAAGAACAAAGTTATGCCCTGACCTCAGATGAAAGGTAGGGGTTGGGGGCTGTAAGTGAAAGGGAAGCAACCTACTCAATATAATACAGACACTTTTTTCAGCCTCAGCTGCCCTTAAATGGTCTCGCTGCTCAGAAGGTGATGAGTGCAGCGGGACTGCAGTGTACAAGGAGGGCGCCAGCCGCCCACCTGTCAGAGGCTGCGCCAGGAGTATGCGGAAGAAGAGATTCCTGGTTTGGGTGAGGTCACTTCCCACCCCCAGATTCCCTGCCTGCAAAACTCTGCAATTCTCCGACGCTTAAGACTCTGATCTTATTATTTCCTGATTTTCAAGGTCCCATAATACTGACAGCCCTAAATTCTATGTCGTTAGTCTGCCCACAGCCTTGGACTCAAAAGAAAGGCGAGATCAACAAGAGTCCTGCCTCAAAAGATCTCGGGGTGGTCGGGGCTCCCCTCCCCACCTTGTGGGGACTGTGGGGGCGTAGCTCGGACGCCAGGGTGCTGGGGACGTCGTGAGGAGAAGGGTGTCCCAGAGACGGCGTTGACAGAGCCAGGACACGTGACAAAGCATCACGTTCTGCAGTCCGCGAGGCTGGAACCGGGCCGGTCACGTGAGGCGGGGGGGGCACCATGGGGTGATGTGAGATGCGGGTCTCTCAGATTACGTATAAATGACGCATTCCAACCCCTTTTGGCAACCAGATTTCCGTTGTTGGAAGATGCGACTGTTCCGGTGAAGGGGGCGGGTTCTCATGGCCAGGCAGCTTCGCTTCCGGTCGGGGCGCAACAGCTTCCGATTTTCAACCTCCGCCTCTCCCTCCGGCGAGGAAGAGACGCGCCCCCATGCGCATGCTCCTAATCATCCCAGAGGGGCGGGGCTGAGGCTACAGGAGCGGGCGGGGGGGAGAAAAGGGAATTCCAACCTGTGGAACCCTGGGGGGTCCCCGCGGTCTGCTCCTTCTCATTGACTGTGGGTGGTGCAACGGACGGAGCCACTGGCGGCTCGTGGGGGTGTTGGAGTCCGCAGGGTGAGGGAGGGGAGTGTCAGAGTGTGAGTGGGATACGGGAATTCCAAACTTAGAACCTTGAGGCCCTCGGGGCTCAGGCGCCGGGAAAAGGGAGCTCAGGCCGCCATGCGGGACAGGACCCACGAGCTGAGGCAGGTGAGAAGTCGGGGCAGCAGGGTTGGGGACCAGCGGACGGACTGAAAAGCAGGACTCTTGGTCTTCGGGTCAGGGAGGGGTGGCTGATGGCCAGGAAGGAAAGTCCCGGAAGCCTATGGGTGCTGCGGGCGAAAGCTGCAGCAAGGAAGTGGTGTCAGTGACTGTGTCCCTGGCAGGGGAATGACAGCTCGGACGAAGAGGACAAGGAGCGAGTCGCGCTGGTGGTGCACCCAGGCACGGCACGGCTGGGGAGTCCGGACGATGAGTTCTTCCAGAAGGTAAAGGGCTGGGGTCTTGTACTGGATTCGCGAGGGGGCAGGAGGAGCCAAGGAGCAGCGCGGTCTGGAGTATTCCGTATCTCTTTCAGTCCTCTCGGTCACCCTCCCCAGGTCCGGACAATTCGGCAGACAATTGTCAAGCTGGAGAATAAAGTCCAGGAGTTGGAGAAGCAGCAGGTCACCATCCTGGCCACGCCCCTTCCCGAAGAGAGTGAGTGAAACCCCGGGAGCAGAACCTATGCTCAGACCGAGGGATTGTGGGGGTTGTAGTTTCATGCAGGTGGTGCCCAGGGTGGTTTGTTGAGGTAGGGTCTTCTTTTGGGGAGTCATGGTGTTCTCTTATTCAGGCATGAAACAGGACCTGCAGAACCTGCGCGACGAGATCAAACAGCTGGGGAGGGAGATTCGCATGCAGCTGAAGGGTGAGCTCCTGGAAGCTTAGACAGAGCCTTCCCTCTGATTCTGCCCTGTTCCTGGTATATCTGGGGAGTATGTGGCCAGTGATATA
The DNA here is from genome assembly GCA_008086735.1 of Cheirogaleus medius. Lineage (NCBI taxonomy): Eukaryota > Metazoa > Chordata > Mammalia > Primates > Cheirogaleidae > Cheirogaleus > Cheirogaleus medius. Next base: position 34,183,891 of record VBSM01002153.1, on the reverse strand, counting down.
TCCAGGTGATACAGCCGGCCTGGATCTAGACTCTCTGTCTCCTGGCTTCCAGTACATCGTACTTTCCGTAACACATAACTGCCTCTCAAGTTTCTTTATTTACAATGAAACCACTGCTACAGTTCTTGCTGCCCACTGTGTATTCTTTGGGCAGGCAGATGAGGGTTTTCTTAGGAGACCTCTGCATACCTGTGGGAACCCACTAATGTAATGCAAAGAAAAATAAATTGTCTTCTGTCAGAGGCTCAGAATTAGTCATTTTATGATAAATTATATTTCCCTTACTCCTATGGAGACAAGCACCTCCCTATCATGTGCCTGGGATATGGCTCTAGCCCTGTGTCCTGGTCCACAAATAAGTTTCAGAAGTCATAGGTCAACACCCCCTCCCCATACTTTTGTGTCTTCCCACAGCCATAGAGCCCCAGAAGGAGGAAGCTGATGAGAATTATAACTCCATCAACACGAGAATGAGAAAAACCCAGGTGGGTTTGTTTTTTCCAGAAGTAGGACATTTCAACAAGTGTTTCATAAATCATGTTAGATGGCAGATGAATGAAGGAGGGGGCCTTAGAAATCAAGTCCAACCTGATGATTTTCCAAATGGGGAAACTGAGGCTCAGAGAATAAAAGAACTCACTCAGGGTCAAGAACCCAAGTCTCCTGATGCTCAATCCATTATAACATCCTGCCTGCTTTTCCTGCGTTCAATGAGAAGTTGCTGTGTCCTCAGATATGACCTAGGCTTGGCTGTGGGAGACATGCTTTCCAGGAGCTGAGATGAGGAGTTAGGGTTGAATAAGGGACAATGACATTACTCATGTAGGACTTGGTGGGTTAATGGCTCTGCCCAGGGAAGGAGAGGGAGAGGTCAGAAATGACTGGCAGCTTTCCTGCCTATGTGATAGGGACATTCTCAGCTCCACAGGCAGAATTCAAGAAGTCAGGAAGAAGCTGGGTGCAGTGGCTCATGCCTATAATCCTAGCACTCTGGGAGGCCGAGGCGGGAGGATCGCTTGAGCTCAGGAGTTCAAGACCAGCCTGAGCAAGAGTGAGACCCCCGTCTCTACTAAAAATAGAAAAAAAAATTAGCCAGGCAACTAAAAATAGAAAAAATTAGCCAGATGTGGTGGCGGGGGCCTGTAGTCCCAGCTGCTCGGGAGGCTGAGGCAGGAGAATTACTTGAACCCAGGAATCTGAGGTTGCTGTGAGCTAGGCTGATGCTACAACACTCTTGCCCAGGCAACAGAGTGAGACCCTGTCTCAAAAAGAAAAAGAAAAAGAAAAAAAGAAGTCAAGAAGAGGGCAACACTGACAAGGAACTTCCCTGGGGTGACATATTAGTAAGGAAGTTTGAAGTGAGCTGACAGGCCCCTCTGGGAGCCCAGTGAGGAATGGTTTGGGGTTCTTGGAGGTCAGGGTTGGCCCAAAGCTCAGCAAAGACACCGGAGTGGAGGCGGAGCAGTTTGGGCATCTTGAATGCATACAGCTGAATCCAGGAGAGCAGATATATCTTTGAAGAAGTAACTGCATGAAATGAGCACATTTAAGGCATCAGGAGAAGGGACAAGGCAGGGCAAAATACCCTAGAGCAGATGTTTCAGGTCAAGGGCCCAGGCAGGCCTATTACATCTGGGCAAAATGCTGATCGCTAACATTGAACACGCTTCTAGTCTAAGCAGCAAGGTTGGCACCAGCCGGAATTCAGCAAATGCATGTTGGATGCCTACTGTATGCCTTGGAGAGCTGTTCAGGATACAACAGTTAACCAAAGATCCATATCCTCATGGAACTTACATGCTCGTGGGGGGAAACAATCACCGTAATACATAAGTAAATTATTTTAGAATGCAACTAGTATTAAGGAAAAAACAGAGGAAGAGGGATTGAGAGTGCTGGGAGAGGGTAGGGTTGCAATTTAGGTGGAGAAAACTTCATTCAGAAGGTGACAGTTGAACAAAAGACTTACAGGTGTTGGTGGGGAGTGAAGGTTCTAGGCAGGACTGTGGGCTCTGTCCGAAGGAGTGAGGAGACCCCTGTGGATGGAGGGAGGGAGGGAGGGCAGGAAGAGTGGTCAGGAGGAGGAGGTAAGGGCAGAGAGATGATGGGGGAAGGAGCAGATCATGAGGCCAGGTAGACCCTGGTAAGGGTTTTGGCTTTTACTCTGAGAGAGATGGAGGAGCCTGTCAAGGTCATCAAAAAGTGGTTAAGGCAGCAGGCGCCTCATAACAGCTCATGCCATTTGCTCACCGTACTGTGGGGATGCCAAGGCCAAGACGGGACTGGGATGCCCCCCAGGGTACCCAGCCTGCATTCTCCATCTTCAGCATGGGGTCCTGTCCCAGCAATTCGTGGAGCTCATCAACAAGTGCAACTCTATGCAGTCCGAGTACCGGGAGAAGAACGTGGAGCGGATCCGGAGGCAGCTGAAGATCAGTGAGTGGTGGCGCCCAGCACATGGGGTCAGGTAACCTTGACCCCGCTCTGAGCCTGGCCTTTCCCTTCACAGCCAATGCTGGAATGGTGTCTGACGAGGAGCTGGAGCAGATGCTGGACAGCGGACAGAGCGAAGTGTTTGTGTCCAATGTGAGTGGTCACAGCCAGCCTGCCTCTACTGTGCCTCCCATCCTCTCTGAGGCCCAACCGTTTCTGATTAAGGGAATCCTGAGGCCCAGAAGAGAATTAATTAGCATTCCTAAAGTCATTCATCAGGTTGTAGGCCAGAGGGCTGCTCCAGAAGCTCACTGGGAACTTCTGACCTGCTGCTGGTCTCCCTGTAAACTGTCCTCTCACTCCTGTCCACCCCCTAGATACTGAAGGACACGCAGGTGACTCGACAGGCCCTAAATGAGATCTCGGCCAGGCACAGTGAGATCCAGCAGCTTGAACGCAGTATCCGTGAGCTTCATGAGATCTTCACTTTTCTGGCTACTGAGGTGGAGATGCAGGTGGGTGCCCCAGGCAGCTGCCAGACTTGAGACCATGCTCTGTTGGAACCACCAGCCATGACTATCAGCCTTACTTCTATACTTAGCCATACCCCCAGAATTGTGCCCCCCTCCACAGCTACCCAGATGGCCATCCCTTTATACACAGCATCCCCCCATCCCCCACCTTGAGCCTGTGCCAGGTATGCCCTGACCCTGGCTCCTCCCCCACCAACAGAATCTACCCTTAAACCTTGAAGAGCACCAGTCAGAGATGCCCCTTAGAGAGTCTGTCTCCTAAAATCTGTACAAGGTTGGGGTGGGGGTTGGTTGGTTGGTTGGGTTGAGATGAGTTTTTAGCCCTGCCTGGAGGAGCTGTCCTCTATTGTACTAAAGTCAGTGCCCTTTTGCAGCTGGGAGTTACAGGAAAGAAATCTCATTCAGTAGGAATACCAGGACCTGAAGGCTGGTGGTGCCAGGAGGAGGCAGGGAGTAGGAGGGCTTCATAGCAGCTGGGAGACAGGCCTAGAAGAATGGGTACATTCAGACAGATTTGTGAGGGGACAGAAGTTGAACGTCTGTGAAAGGTATGAGCCCTTTGAGGCACATAGCTCCAAGCCACCACTGCAGATAGAGTTGTATGAGACAAGGAAACAGGGCTGGAAGGGGGCTGGAACTATCCTTGCAGTCTGAACTTTTGTCAGATCTAGTCCTACCTCTGTCTCTGTTAGTGCAGTGGCTTTTCCCCTGCCTGTAGTGTCCTTCAATCATTTGGGGCTGGGTGAACAAACCTGCTGTTGGACCCCCCCACCCTAGGGCATCCCTACCTCCGCAAACCACCCTGTCCTCTGTAGGGGGAGATGATCAACCGGATTGAGAAGAACATCCTGAGCTCAGCAGACTATGTGGAGCGTGGGCAGGAACACGTCAAGATAGCCCTGGAGAACCAGAAGAAGGCGAGGAAGGTGAGCCTCCCACTCTAGCCCCAGCCCCAGGTGGCCATGAGGGATTTTCCCTGACCCCTCCTCTCCCACAGAAGAAAGTCATGATTGCCATCTGCGTGTCTGTCACTGTCGTCATCCTGGCGGTCATCATTGCCATCAGCACACTGGTTGGATAATGTCACACGTTCTTGGTAAGATACTATGGGTCTGCCCTGCGTGCCCCATCCCTGGCCCCAGCCTTTCCTCCTCCCCTCAGACCCTCTTCTCCCTCCTTCCCTTGTAGGTACTGGGAGCACCAGGGACCCAGGGCCTGGCCTTCTCTCCCAGCAGCTGTGGGGAGCAGGGCAGAGCCTCCAGCCGGACCCCCTTCCTCACACTGGCCCCTGTGCAGAGGGGCAGATGGTTCTTCTGGGGTTGGCAGCTGCTCATTCATGGGGCCTCCCTCTTCGGGCCATAATGTCTAGGGGAGGGCCTGCAGCATCCTGTTTGGCTGGGACATGTGGTTTTGTAAAAAATTAAAAAAAAAAAAAAAAAGAGTTGGATACCCCTGTGCATGTGTTTTCCCAGAAGGGCTGGCCCAGGGCCTCTAGTATCCAGCCTCCCACCTCCTGGCCATCCCTCGGGCCAGGCTCAGCCCAGGCAGGCTGGGTCAGACTGCCCTAGGTGTGTGCCTACAGCAGGCTGGCTCTGCCCTTCTACTCTCCCATAGGATGGGGGGAGGGCGATACCCACATCTGGCTCTCGGCTCAGTTCTGCCGCTGGAGAAAGACCACTGTGAGTACCTATCCCTGAAGAAATGAGGCTGACCAGGCCAGGCTGGGACACGGGTTAGGTGGTGTGTGTGCGGGGGCATCAGTGGGCATTCCTGAGGCAAGAGGAAGGGGCACCATGGAAAAGTCATTAATTGAGGCTGTTGCTTTGGATACAGCGGGCAGGGAAGGTCTGGTCTCAGAAAGCGTGACATTTATTTGAGTGGAATGCTAAGTTAGAAGAAGCCACTTGTGGGAAGGAGCAGGGGAAGAGGTTGCCAGGTGGAAGGACCGGCAGACCAGGCCCTGAGACTGGAAAAAAGCCATTGCCTGTTATATATAAGAGTCCGGATAGTGAGCCAGGGACCCAGATCTGCACGCCTGGTTTCTAAGGGCTTATCTGGCTGAAGGAGGTAACAGAGGAACTAACCCTTGTTTTTTTCTATAAGGCACCTGAGCTCCAAGCCCTGACTAAATTTCTAAGTGTTCCTAGTCCTGATGCTGAATTTCTGGAGCGGGATGTGGCTCGAGTCCCCTGACACTTGATTTCAGAGGGAAACCCAGCTCTTGAATGCGAAGACTGGTTGGAGTAGGGTGACGCTTGGCTCTGACCTCGAGGTCTGGGAGTCATGTACCAGCCGCCCAGCCCCGTCCCACTTTCGGTCCCACAGGCCCTTGCTGATCCTGCTTTTGCTGCCACTATGGCTGCTCCTGGCTGCCCAGCCCACCCTGCTGCCCGTGCCGCACATGCATGGGCGCTAGGGTGACATTAGTTGAGGAAGGGCTGGACTAAATCTGGATGGGCCCCTAGACCTGGGCTAGAGGCGGGGCAGGAGGGCGGGGCCCGGTCATTTTATACTCTGCCCCCATCCAAGGCTGACGGCAGCCTGCAGCTCCCTGCCATGGTCCTGGAGTGCTGGAGCGGCCTTGAAGCGCCAGCAGCTCAGCGAGCAGTGTATGGGGCATGGCTTGGTAGCACCTGGAAAATGACTGGCCAAGGACCTAAATGTTGTCTCTGAAGAGCAACGGGATTGGTCTGTAGGGCGTCCTGCCTCAAACAGCACTTACGGCTAGGATGCTGATATGGGTGGGGCCTCAGCAAGTCGCAGACGCACCCAAAAGTGGTTGGATTACAGGACTCAAGGGGCATGCTCAAACCTCCAAAGACGCCTCGCGTACGGAGGGACTGGCAGGGACAGTGCGTCAGGGACCTTATAGGAAAATGTTCCACGTTCTCACAATCTAGTTGTCCACCCGATGGGGAAGCTGCAGGGCCAGGCAGATCCTGCCCCAGGACAAGACTGATGTGGACTCAGGGTCTCTGGGTTTCTCTGATTATCTATCTGGTACCCTGCAGCCTGCTTCTCCAGCAGAATCCCATCCTGCTGGCTGGCTTTATCCATTCTCTCACCTCTGCCTTCACAGTGAAATCGCAATATCCCTGGCACCTACCGGGATCTGATAGAGACTTTCAGAACCGACTATGCCACATCTGTGCAGCTGGATGTCCATGTGCAATGTGTGCCTTCTTGGCCCCGAAGGGCAGTACAACCCCTGCATGGTAGCTCACCTGTCTCACCCAGGAAGCTGTCTAGAACCTCCTTTAAGAGGTGGCTAGATGGCCAGGTGGGGCCTCAGGTGCCAGGCTCAATGGTTGGAATTTTTCCTGTGGGCTATTGGCACCCATGGAAGAGTTTTGAACAGGTGAGTAACAAATTTGGAGCAGACCTGGTAGGCAAGCGGACAAGTGGACTCATGCTCTGGAGATTTCACAGGCTCCCCTGCGTGTGCCCCTTCCCAAGGGAAACTGGCCTTATGTGGTACAAAACACCACAGCAGAGCGTGTGTATGTGGTAAACGGAGGAGTGGCCGAGCTCAGGGATTGACATCTCTGTGGCAGATTGTATGACTGTTGCTGAGATTGACGGCCCTTCTCTACCCGGCCCTCACTGTGGGAGCATTATACACTCATGCCCTGCTACAACAGGCTTGGCTATAGGACTTGCTTTGGCCAACGGAATATGAGCAGATATATAAAATACCACTTTCGTATAGAAGATTTAAGCACCATCGAGTAGACTGGCAGCTTCCCTTCTCTTTTTCCTCTGCCCTGAGCCTGGCAGTTTCCAGATCTAGACTTCTCCTTCAGCCTGGAACTCAGAATGAAAATGACATGAGGCTAGGCTATCGCCCACTTGTCAAATGATACATGATGTAAGAAATAAATCTCTCTTGCTGTGAGCCATTGATACAGGGAGGTTGGTTGTTACCACAACATAATTACTCTAAACAAACTGTTACAGAATTAGTACCCAGAAGGGGCTGTTGCTACAATAGAAAATAAGCCTCAACTATGTAACATGGGCTTTGAGCCCAACAGTGGCTGAGGAGGACACTATCCTTGGAAGTTGGAAAGAGGGTGACTTGTGTTATGCAGTGGGGAAGCATTTGGTTAAGCTGTAAGCTGGGAATAACTGACTCTAATAATAACCAAATGAGCTGGGGCCTCTAGGCTAAAAAACTAGGGAAAGAGAATATTAGTAGCATGACTTGGCTGCTAATGGTGCATTTGACAAGTTACTAGAAGAAAGAGATGACTCAGAAAATAATTGGTCAGTTTTTAAGCAGAAATGGAAGAGAATATAGAAGCTCCAGGCAAGTGATCAACATTTTTAACCAGTAAAAGATACAATTGATGGGCCGGGTGCGGTGGCTCACGCCTGTAATCCTAGCACTTTGGGAGGCTGAGGTGG
>VBSM01002153.1:34166351-34176418 GCA_008086735.1 Cheirogaleus medius | reverse complement strand
AAAAAAAAAAAGAGCAAAGCCCAAACTGGCCTTAATGCCCACACTTGCAAGCAACCACAACGTAATGGGTAGTGAGTGAAAATCCTGTATTAGTTTGTATATGGGTACAGCCGCATATAACAGAGACCCAAATTAACTGTGGCTTAAATGAGATAGGAGCTTATTTCTCTCTTATATAAAATTCTGAGTTAGTACAGTGGGTCTCCACGAAGTCATCAGGAGCCAGGTTCTTTTTGTCTTGTTGCTGCTCCATCCCTAGGGCATTGCCCTCACCCATGAGGTCCAAGATGATTCACCACGACTTCCACAGTCTGGCCCTTGTGCAGGCAGAAAAGTAAAGGGGATGACTTGTCCTTTCCCCTAAATTGCATGATTCAGAAGTTGTACAAATCGTTTCTGCCTTAATCCCATTAGTCAGAATGTGACCACGTGGCCACATCCAGCTGAGTGTTGTTGAGTAGCTTTTTGCCCAGATGAGAGTTTGGTTACTCTGGTGAAGGGGGAATGAATACTGAGAGACCACCAGCAGTTGCAGCCACACAGTAGGAGCATTAACTCATCCCAACTACATTAGTTTCCTATTACTGATATAACAAGTTATTATGAACGTAGTGACTTAAAACTACACACATTTATTCTCTTAAGTTCTGGAGGTCAGAAATCCAAAATCAGTTTTATTGAGCCAAAGTCATGGTGTCAGTAGGGCTGTTTCCTATTGGTGGCTGTGATGGAAAATCCATTTTTTTTTAAGCCTTTTTCAGCTTCTAATGGCAGCCTGTATTTCTTGGCTGGTGGCTCCATCCTCCATTGGAAAAAGCACATCAACCCAATCTCAGCTTCTATCATCACACCACCTTCTCCTCTGACTCTTATTCTTCCTGTGTCCTTCATCCGAGGACCCTTGCAATTACATAGGGCCCACCCAAATAATATGGGATAAGCTCCTCATCTCAAGATTATTTATTTAAGAATGAATGAATGACAGGGTCTCACTCTGTTTCCTAGGCTGGGGTGTAGTGGCATGACTGTAGCTCACTACAGCCTTGAACTCCTGGTCTCAAGTGATCCTCCTGCCTCAGCCTCCCTAGTAGCCGGGACTACAGGTGCACACCACCATACCTGGCTAATTTTTCTTATTTATTTATTTATTTTTTAGAGATGAGGTTTCACTATGTGGCTCAGTTTGGTCTCAAACTCCTGGCCTCAAGTAATCCTCCCTCCTCAGCCTCCCAAAGTGCTGGGAGTATAAGGTGTAAGCCAACACCTGGCCAAGATCCTTAATCACATTTTCAAAGTCCCTTCTTCCATAAAAGGTAATATCTTTTCCCGTATAAGGTAAACTTCATGGATTCCAGGGATTAGGATGTGGATATATTTGGGGGGCCATTATTCAGCCTACCACATCATCCCATTCCACATTTAACTCATTAATTTATTCATAAAAGATTGAGCAAGACCTGTGTGCCAGGCATCATGGCAGGTGCTGGAGAAACAGAGGGGAAAATACAGACAAGGCCTCTGCTTTCATGGAGTTTATATTCTAGTGGAGAGGACAAGTAAATAGGTAAGGTATTCTAAAACTATAACATGTATTATCAAAAAATTAAGCAATGTGATTTAACAAAAAACAAGAGGGAGTTGGAGATGGCTGTTTCTAATAGGTAGTTAGGGAATGGAATGGCTTCTTAGGAAAGTTGACTAATCCAAGGAGCAAAACCGAGAGTCAAGAGAGCAGAAAAGATCCATAGAGTAGTGGTCTCCAAACTTTTTGGCACCAGGGACCAGTTTCATGGAAGACAATTTTTCCATGGACTGGGGATGCGGGGCTGGAGTGTTGTGGGTGGGAGGAATGGTGGGAAGCTCGGGTGGTGATGGTCGGCTCATTTCCTAACAGGCCACAGACCAGTAATAGGCCATAGCCTGGGCATTGGGGACCGCAGCCATAGAGGATTATTTCCAGGCCTGGAAACCTAAAGGAATTTTCCTAGCTGGATTTTGAAATTGATTTGGATTGATGACTCCTTTTTTTCTTCCATTTTCCCCCCTTTTGAACCAGAATGTCTATAACTGTTATCCTATGCCTATCCCACCACTTCATGTTGGGAGCATGTGACTTCTTTAGTTACACAGGTCCACAGATGGGGAAGAATTGTGCTTCAGGATGGATTATTCCCAGAGCCTCATTTGCATCAGATGATTAGTGATAAGCTTTGAGACTTTTTTTTTTTTGAGACAGAGTCTCACTTTATTGCCCAGGCTAGAGTGAGTGCCGTGGCATCGGCCTAGCTCACAGCAACCTCAATATCCTGGGCTTGAGTGATCCTTCTGCCTCAGCCTCCCGAGTGCTGGGACTACAGGCACGCGACATCATGCCCGGCTAATTTTTTGTATATATATATTTTTAGTTGGTTTCTTTCTATTTTTAGTAGAGACGGGGTCTCGCTCTTGCTGAGGCTGGTCTCGAACTCCTAACCTCGAGCGATCCGCCCGCCTCGGCCTCGCAGAGTGCTAGGATTACAGGCGTGAGCCACCGCGCCCAGCCAGCTTTGAGACTTTTGATATGATGAGATGCTGGGGACTTTGACTTGATGCTGTAATGGGATATTTTTTGTTTTTATTGTTTTTTGAGACAGGGTCTCACTCTGTTGCCTGGGGTAGAGTGCAGTGGCATCATCATAGCCCACTGCAGCCTTTTACTCCTGGGCTCAAGTGATTCTCCAACCTCAGCCTCCCAAAGTGCTAGGATTACAGGTGCGAGCCACCATATCTGGCCAGATATGAATCTTTGAGGGCTACAGGGTGAACTGTGGTAGGCAAAATAACAGCCCCTGAATATTCCATGCTCTAATCCCTATGAATATATTACTTTACATGGCAAAAGGGACTTTGTAGGTATAATTAAGGTTACTAATTAAGGTTAATGAAGGTTAAAATAGGAAGATTATCTTGGATTATTCAGGCGGGCCCAGTGTAATCACATGAGCTCTTAAAAACAGAGAAGTTTCTCCAGCTAGCAACAGAAGACAGAAGGAGAAGCCAGAGAAATTTGAAGCAGGAAAAGGGCTTGATGGAGGGTCCCCAGCCAAGGAAGATAGATGTCCTCTAGAAGCTCAGAACAACCTCTGGCTGACAGCCAGCAAAGAAACAGGGACCTCAGTCCTATAGTCAAATGGAGCTGAATTCTGTTAATAACATGGATCAGCCTGGAAGCGAATTCTATACCAGATTCTACAGATAAGAGCCCATGTTGGCCAGCACCTTGACTTAGCCTTGTGAGACCCTAAAAGAGTACTCAGCTGAGTCTGCCTGAACTTCTGACCTACAGAACTATGTATGAGATAATAAATGGGTGTTGTTTTAAGCTGATAAATTTGTGGTAATTTACTATGCAGCAATAGAAACCTCATATAGTAGTGACATTTGAACTGAGACTTGAATGAAGAGAAAGAGCATCATGAAGGAATCTAGGACAATGGGTTCCATCCCATCCCCAGAGAACAGCAAGTGCCAAGGCCCTGAGGCCATCGTGGCTGGAGCTGCTGCATCGAAGGAGTAGGTAGGCGATGAGGTCAGGCTGGGATGGGGACTGAAAGGAAGGCAGGCTCCAGGGGAGGGGTTTCATTTGCTTGGGGAGGGGATGATGGCCACAGTCCATAGTACAGACTTAGGGTTGACACCATCAGTGCTTGTGCTGGCAGCAGAGCCTGTGGTTTTGCATTTCCCAGATCCACTCACTACCTGAGACAGCCTGATAGGGAACTGGAAAGGGAAGGGAAGTTGAGGCAGAAAAAGTGTGAGGCCAAAAGTCAGACTGTCTGGACATTACCCAGATAAAAAACTGGACAAAGACATCACAAGAAAAGAATATTACAGATCAATATTCTTATGAATATGGATGCAAAAGTCCTCAACAAAATACTAGCAAATGAAGCCCAGCAATATATAAAAAGGATTATACAGCATGCCTAAGTGAGAGTTATCCCAGAAATGCAAGATTGGTTTAACATCCAAAAACCAATTAATGTAATACAGAATATTAATAGAATAAAGAACAAAAGCCATGTGATCATCTCAATAGACACAGAAAATACATTTGACAAAATCCAACACCTTTGTATTATAATAATGAAAAAAAAACAAAAAACAGGCTGGCTCATGCCTATAATCCTAGCACACTGGGAGGCCGAGGTGGGAGGATCACTTGAGCTCAGGAGTTCGTGACCAGCCTGAGCAAGATCGAAACCCTGTCTCTACTAAAAATAGAAAAATTAGCCAGGCGTGGTGGCAGGCACCTGTAGTCCCAGCTACTCAGGAGGCTGAGGCAGGAGGATCACTTGAGCCCCGGAGTTTGAGGTTGCTGTGAGGTATGATGACACCACTGCACTCTACCCAGGGCAACAGAGCGAGACTCTATCTCAAAAACAAACACAAACAAACAAAAACTTCAAAAACTAGGAGTAAAAGGAAACTTCCTCAACTTGCTAGTTGTCAAAGGGTATCTATGGAAAACCCTCAGCTGGAGTCATACTTAATGGTGAAAGATTGACTGCTTTTCCCCTGCGATCAGGAACAAAACAAGGATGTCTGCTTCCACCACCTCTACTTAACATTGTGCTGAAAGTTCTAGCCTGGGAAATTTGATAAGAAAAAGAAATAAAAGGCATCCAGATTGGAAAGGAAGAATTAAACTCTCTATTTACAGATAATATGATCTTGTACATAGAAAATCCCAGTAATTCACACATATAAAACTATTAGAGCTATTAAATAAGTTCAGCAAGGTTGTAGAATAATGTACAAGAATAATGTACAAGAATAATGTACAAGAAAATAATATACTAAAATATATTTCTTATCACTAGCAATGAAAAATCCAAACTGAAATAAAGAAAACAATGCATTTATAATAGCAATAAAAGGAATAAAATACTTAGATATAAATTTAACAAAATAAGTGTAAGGTTTATACACTGAAAACTATAAAACTTTTTTGAAAGAAATTAAAGATCTAAATAAATGAAAAAATATCCCATGTCCATAGGTCAAAAAATTTAATATTGTAAAGATGGTACTATTCAAATTGATCAATTGATTCAATGCAATCTCCATCAAAATCCCAGCTAGCTTTCTTTTCCGGGGGGGGTGGGGAGGCAAAAATTAACAAGCTGATCCTAAAATCCATATGGAAATGCAAAGGATCCAGAAAAACTAAAATAATCTTGAAATAGCAGAACAAGTGGAAGGACTTATGGGTCCTGATTTTAAAACTTACTACAAAGCTACAGTAATAATTAGAACAGTGTGGTACAGGCAGGGTACGGTGGCTCATGCCTGTAATCCTAGCACTCTGGGATGCTGAGGTGGGAGGACCACTTGAGGTTAGGAGTTTGAGACCAGCTTGAGCAAAAGCAAGATCCTATCTCTACTAATAATAGAAAAATTAGCCGGGCATCCTGATGCAGGCCTATACTCCCAGCTACTCAGGAGGCTGAGGCAGGAGGATCGATTGAGTCCAGGAGTTTGAGGTTCAGTGAGATATCATGACGCCACTGCATTCTACTCGGATGAGAGAGTGAGACTCTGTCTCATAAAAAAAAAAAAAAAAAAAGACAGTGTAGTACTGGCATAAGAATAGAAATATATCCATGGAATAAAATTGAGAGTCCAGAAATAAACCTTCATGTTTACAGTCAGTTTATTTTCAATAAGGGTGTCAGGACAATTCAGTGGAGAAATAATAGTCTTTTCAACAAATGCTGATGGGATAATTGGGTATCCACATGCTAAAGAATGAAGTCAGATCCCCACCTCAAACCGTATACAAAAATTAGCTCAAAATGGATCAAAGCCCTAAATGTAAGAGCTTTCAGCTATAAAAGGTTTATAGTTTATAAAACTTTTATAAATGTATAACTAAGTTATAAACTTTATAAATATTTATCAGACTTTTAGCTATAAAACTCTTAGATGAAAACATGGGCATAAATCTTCACAACCTTAGATTAGGAAATGGTTTCTTAGATATGGCAGCCAAAGCACAAGCAACAAAAGAAAAAATAGAGAAATTGGACATAATCAAAATTAAACACTTTTGTGCTTCAAACAGCACCCTCAAGAAAGTGAAAAGACAATCCACACAATGGGATAGGATTTTCGCAAATCATAAGGAACTTATATGTAGAATATATAAAGAACTCTTACCACTCAGCAGCAAAAAACCCCAATTTAAAAATGGGGCCGGGCGCCGTGGCTCACGCCTGTAATCCTAGCACTCTGGGAGGCCAAGGCGGGAGGATCGCTCAAGGTCAGGAGTTCGAAACCAGCCTGACCAAGAGTGAGACTCCGTCTCTACTAAAAATAGAAAGAAATTAATTGACCAACTAAAAATATATATACAAAAAATTAGCCTGGCATAGTGGCGCATGACTGTAGTCCCAGCTACTTGGGAGGCTGAGGCAGGAGGATCGCTTGAACCCAGGAGTTTGAGGTTGCTGTGAGCTAAGTTGACACCACGGCACTCTAGTCTGGGCAACAGAGTGAGACTCTGTCTCAAAACAAAAAACAAAAAACTACAAACTTCACACCCACTAGGATGGCTATACGAAAGACAGATAACAAGTGTTGGTAAGGATATGGAGAAATTGAAACACTCATACCCTGTTGATGAGAATATAAAATGGTGCAGGCAGTTTGGAAAAGAGCCTGACAGTTCTTTAAATGGTTAAACATGGAGTTACCATTTGACCCAGCAATTCTACTCCTTGATTTATACTCAAGAGAACTGAAAATATGTCCACACAAAAATCTGTACATGAATGTTCATAGCAGCATTATTTAGAATAGCCAAAAATGGAAACAACCCAGATGGCCATCAACTGATGAATGGATAAACAACATGTGGTATATCCACACAATGGAATATGATTTGACAATAGAAGAAAGGAAGTACTGATACAAGCTACACAGTGAATGAACCTTGAAAACATAATGGTAACTGAAAGAAGCCAGTCACAAAAGACCAAATATTTTATGATTCCATTTACATGAAATGCCCAGAATAGGCAAATCTATAGAGACAGAAAGTGGATCAGTGACTGATTAGGGCTGAGGGGTTTTGGCAGAGGGGGAATAGGAAGTGACAGCCAATGGATATGGAGTTTCTTTTAGAGGGATGAAACTATTCTAGAATTAGATTGTGATAGTTGCATACCCTGTGAATATACTAAAAACCACTGAATTATACTTTTTTTTTTTTTTTTTGAGACAGAATCTCACTCTGTTGCCTGGGCTAGAGTGCCGTGGCATCAGCCTAGCTCACAGCAACCTCAAACTCCTGGGCTCAAGCAATCCTTCTGCCTCAGCCTCCCGGGTAGCTGGGACTACAGGCATGCACCACCATGCCCGGCTAATTTTTTCTATATTTTTAGTTGGCCAATTAATTTCTTTCTATTTTTTAGTAGAGACAGGGTCTTGCTCTTGCTCAGGCTGGTTTCGAACTCCTGACCTTGAGTGATCCTCCCGCCTTGGCCTCCTAGAGTGCTAGGATTACAGGGGTGAGCCACCACGCCCAGCCTGAATCATACATTTTAAATGTGTTAATTGTAATGGTATGTGAACTCTATCTTAATAAAGCTGTTAAAATAATTTTCTAAGAAGTCAGACTGTCTGGGTCCTCAGGGAGCACAAACTGGGTGGGGTATGGGATGCCTGAAGTATCAGAAAAGGGAGACCAAAGGATGGGTTCTCTGTTCCCAGAAAGGGTTATGGATCCCTTCTGAACATCCATGGACCTACTTTTTCCTTAATTGTAGGTAGAGACCAAGGGGTATCTGTTGCTTAGCATATATGGTATTTTTGTGCCAATTTTTAAAAGAGCCTCCCCCATTCCCAAAATAAACAATCTGTTCAAGGTCACAGTAAATGTCGGTAGTAACCAAAGTCCTCCTACTTCCAATCCTACAGTCTGGTCTGTTTCTTTGCTGGACCACATCAGACTTTGGTCCCAACCTGGGGGAGACCTGGAGTGAGTCAGTGCTTGTCCTGCTCTGGAGAGAAGGATGAGCAGTAAGTGTCTTTGGCCAAATTGATGCCCTCTTCCTGTAGCTGTAACACTCTAGCCCCTGCTGTTGCCATGTGGCTCTTGTTCTGCTATGGAGTCCAGGAGTGAAGAACCCTTCTAAAGCTAGTGTCTGAGGGCCTGGGCATGACAACGCTAAGGCCCCTCTGCCACCAAGGGGAAGCCTGCTATTTTTGCTCTTGGTGCTGACCACCTGGTGTACCAGTCCTGGGCTGTGACGACTGCTGCAATGTCCCCCATGACTGGCATATGAGCCTGGAGATGGGCTGCCCACTGGTCACTCCCTGATGCTGCCAACTTGGTGGCCTTGAGATCAGAACACAAGAAGGAGCTTCTGTGGCCTTTGGGTTTGTTTCAGCTTATAAGTGGGAAAGGTCCTGGTGGCTGGAATTTATAACCCACAATCAGTTCTTGAGTATCCTAGAAATATTCTATGAGAATGTGAGCACTTATGTGTAATTTGGCCCAAAGGGGAGTATACTAACCACACAGCTTTGCACTTTGTTTTCACCTGATGTATTTTTTGGATATTTTTCAACAACATAGATTGATAGGCCTCACTTTTTAAAAATGGCTGCATAGGGTATTTCACAGTGGCTAGCCTTATTTAATTAGTCCTCTACTAATGGACATTTAGGGCATTCCCCTAAATGTTGCTTTGTGGTTTGTTTTTTGTTGTTGTTGTTGAGACTGAGTCTCACTCTGTTGCCTAGGTTAAGAGTGCAGTGGTGTTACCATAGATCACTGCAACCTCAAATTCCTTGGCTCAAGTGATCCTCCTGCCTCAACTTCCTGAGTAGCTGGGACTACAGGCACACACCACCATGCCTGATCGATTTTTAAATTTTTGGTACAGACAGGGTCTTGCTATGTTGCTCAAGCTGGTCTTTAACTCCTGGGCTCAAGCAATCTTCCCACCTTGGCCTCCCAAAGTGCTAGGATTACAGGTGGGAGCTACCATGCCCGGCCATTCCCCCAAATGTTATCACAAAGTTCACTGCACTGAACATTCTTCTAGCTTCAATTTTGCTGCAAAAGTGAAAAAAGAAATCTATGGTATAGTTTCTGAGGTATACTGGGGGTCAAAGGGTATGTGCATTTAACTTTTTGGTAAGTATAATCAAATTACCTTCCCAAGAGGCTGTACCAATTTACACTAAATGTAGGGCCTCATTTTTGGTCTTTGAAAAATTACTTAAAAAGTTGTATAAGCTTCCGGAGTATGGATACAACTGGAAAGTTATTTGTCTACCCTTTTTCCACTGATCTGAACAATTGCCTTTATCATACACTCAATGCATAGAAATATCCAGGGTTGTTTTTGACCCCTCTCTCTCACTCACCAATTGATTTACTTGTGCTGGTAAGTAAATTTTTCCCCCAGTGCTTTGGTGTTTGATTATCTAGTATGTCAAAGACAACTCCTCTACTGTTTTAAAAAAATTGTATTGATACAAACTGAATTTTCAAGCTCATTAAATAATCCGTTGGGAAGGCAATGAATTTAAGGATTAAACTGGGGAGAATCCACATCTTTCACAAATGAGCCTTTCCATCGAGGTACATGATATATGTCTCCATTTACTTGGGTCTTATCTCATATCCTTCAGGCCAGAGAGTTCATTTTCTTCATGTAGGTTTTAATCATTTCTTGTGAGGTTTATTCCTTTGTGGTCTACGGCTCTTGTTGTGAATGGGAATCGTTTTTTGTCCAAGTATATTTTCAAATTTGTTATTGCAGCATGTAGGAAAGGTACTATTTTTTTTTAAGACAGAGTCTTACTGTGTTGCCTAGGCTGGAGTGCAGTGGCCTGATCATAACTCACTGCAATGTCAAAATCTTGAGCTCAAGTGTTCCTCCCAGTTTGTACCACCATGCCTGGCTAAGATACTAATTTTAGCCTCAGCTCATTATCTGTAAAAAGATAGTAGTACAGGTGGCTCACGCCTGTAATCCTAGCACTTTGGGAGGCTGATGTGGGAGGATTGC
>VBSM01002153.1:34137010-34159181 GCA_008086735.1 Cheirogaleus medius | reverse complement strand
AAAAAAAAAAAAAAAAAAAAGAGGGTTTTCTTGATCACCTCTCTTAATACTATCTTTACTCTGTCCAATCACTCTCTATCACCTCCTCTTTAATTTCCTTTATGGTGTCATCTGGATAAAACTCCTTGCAAGCTTAACAAGGGCCAGGTGTCATTCTAAGCATTTTATGCATGCTACTCAAGCTACTCAAGCTAATCTCATAGCTGCCTAGAACTTTGTTATGGACTGAATGTTTGTGTCTCCCCCAACCCAAATTCATTGAAACCCTAACCCCCACTCTGACTACATTTGGAGATAAGGCCTTTATGCAAGTAATTAAGATTAAATGAGGTAATAAGAGTAAGGCCCTGGCCCAAAAGGATTAGTGTTCTTATAAGAAGTGACACCACAAAGAATCTAACTAGTCACAGTCACAGCTAGTATTTAAAGCCAGGTGGTCAGACTCCCAAATTTCTGCACTCTGTTCCCTGACTATTGCTTTGCTAGCACTTACACGTCATATGGTTTGGTAGTTAATTGTTTGTCTCCAACACCAGAGTCCATTCTGGCAAAGAGCCAGGAAACTTTGACTATCTGCATCCTCCAGACCCAGAACCCTGTTTGGTGACCCAAAACAAAAAGAAGGAATCAACCTCAGATGCAACTGGAACCCAGGTCTCTATATAGCCTCTGCCTCTCCCATAGTAGGAGTCTGTGTGAGAATGTCCATCAATAACTTTTTTTTTTTCCGAGACAGGGTCTCTCTCTGTTGCCCAAGCTGGAGTGCAGTGGCCTGACCATAGTTCTGTAACCTCAAACTCCTGAGCTCAAGCGATCCTCCTGCCTCAGCCCCCCACGTAGCTGGGGCCACAGGTGTGCACCACCACTCCTGGCTAATTTTTCAAATTTTTTACAGAGATGGGGGGGGGTCTCACTATGTTGCCCAGGTTGGCCTGAACTCCCAGACTCAAGCAATCCTTCCTACTCAGCCTCCCAAAGCGCTGGGATTACAGGTGTGAGCTACCATGCCTGGCCAATAACTATTGATTAACTGAAATTTTCTGCCTTTCCAAGTTCACAAGGTCCAGCTGTTGCTCCAATGTCCCACAGTGGGCTCGCCCTTGTGGTGATGGAACTCTGTCTTTGCTTCACTACTGTCTTAAGAGGGGGATGAAGTTCTGCTCTCACCAGGGACGCAGAGATTCAATTCCTAAAAAGCTTAGGCTAGGACCCTGGGGCAGGAACGAGGTGAAAAAGGAGTCATCTCAGTCTCCCCATCTCTACACAAGTAGTCACCACACAAGCCTCATAGGCCATGAGAGATCTGGTGGTTGACAGAACTGTGCAGAGGTGAGTGCTAATTATCTCCTAGGCTTCCAACTTGGTCAGTCAGTTCACAACCTGATCCCAACCTACTTTCCAGACTCAGCTAGAGCAGCAGTGTCTCCCTCCCAACAGCGATCTAAGCTCCAGCCACTTCCCACCCCTATATGAAATTCAATTCCCTCTTCCTTAGGAGTCCTTGATTGCCTTATCCCATGGGAAAACTCTTTTACATCCTTCAAATACGCTCTTTCTCCAGTGCCCTTAGGTGTACTTAGTACTCAGTAGAGGTAAGGCCCCTACGGCGCTCTGGGCCTCAGTTTCCTCGTCAATAAAATGGGGCCCCTGAAGCATGAGGGAGTTTGAAGGGCGTTAGGGCCTATGAGAGGCGCTGATGAGGGTCCGCCTGCAGAAATCCTGCGCTCCTTGCTCCCTGCAATTGCTCCTCTCTCCCTGCAATTGCTCCTCCCTCCCTGCAACCGTCTATTTGTCGGCACCCCAGCTAGGCAGGCGGCCCCTGCAGGGCAGGAAGCTGGGCTGACTAGTTTGGTTATAAGCCCTCGGAGAACCTGGCAAGAAGGAATGATGGAAGAATGAGAGAATGAACAAATGAATGGACGGAGGGCCGAATGTGGGACAAAGGCTTGCAAGATGGCGTTCTTTAGGACCGCGGGAGGGGTGGCCAAGGCCTCCCGGCCGGGGAGGGGAACCACAGGCACCTGGGACCTTGCTAGGCAGGCCGCGCAGCTGGGACAAAAGCTCGCAACATGGCAGGCTCTAGGACCCCAGGGCCCGCACCGCGCAAGGTCGGCAGCCGCGCTGGCCGAACCTAGGCGTCCGCAGCAGCCGGCCAGAGGAGACAACCGGCGGGTTCTAGGACCTGCTGGGCCCGGAGCCCGCCTGGGGCCGCTCACCACCCGCCCCGCCCGCGCTGCTCGCGCCGGGCCAACCCAGTCTACCCTAGGCGCCCACAGGGAAACTGAGGCTAGCTTGGCTCGCGTCCGCGCGAGGGCCATCAAGGGCCCTCGCGGCTTCCTGCAGGCGTTTCCTACCTGAGCGGACTTGGGCTGGCTCCGTGGTGTCAGCGGCGGCTTCTCGCTCTGATGGAGCCCGGGACACTGCTAGAGAGGGGCCGGCGCTAGGACCCAGCGGGGGGAGGGGCGGGGCCCTCGGGCAGGCGAGCGGAAGTGAAAGGAGCTTTCTCGGCTAGGAAGGAAAAATTTACAGGGGAACCTCCAGCCTATGGTGGCGGAGAGATATCTTGCAAGAGGTCTCTGGGGGTGCTAAGGGTAGGAGACGCCGGGCAGGTTGATAGTATGCACCAGGCTATTCCTAGCTTGGGAAGACCACCGGAAGTGTTTCCAAAAACTAGAAGGTGGGAAGACAGCAAGGCCATGCTCCAGCTTCGTAGTACCTAAATCCGCTTATATTCCACAACATTTCCTTTAATAGCGAGGAGTGGATATAATGAAGCTTCCCCCATCTGTCTTGGGAGGAGTCAGGGAGCCCCCCGAAAATTGTCAGCAAAGTACTGTGGCCAGGGCTGCAGAATACTTTCTTCCTTCTGCGCTTATTCAATATGCACCGAAATGATTTTTAGCAGCCCTTGCCGGAAGTGTGGCTAAGGTAGTGCGTAAAAGCTCACCTCTGTGACCTACGTGGGCGGAGCCAGAGTCAGGGGAGCTAGAACCCAGCGCCGGAAGTGTGTCTGTGTGGAAAGGCTGCTTGGAGGCGGGACAGGAAGTGTTCCCAAGGCGGAAGTTTCTCGGGGAAGCTTTTGCACCTAGGACACTTCCTGTTTCCTAGTAACAATAGGAAGTGTAGTGTCCGCGGAGCTGGGGGTAGACTCCTGGCTCGGGCCAGCTGCGCCCTCTTCCTTCTACCTCTTTCCTCCTCCCCCTTCTCCTTTCCGTCTTTTTCTCCTCTCCCGCCTCCCGGGAACCCTGGCTGAGTGTGCCTGTGTGGGAGCGCGAGAGCCTCCCCACAGCCACCCCTTGGGGCGCGCGGCTGCAGTTAGGGTAAGCGTCCCAGTGCGCAGGCGCGCTCCTGTTCAGGGTCCCCAACGGACGCGCCCACGGCGGGAACAGAAGGGGCAGCCGGTGAGAGGTAGGGGGTCCTCAGAGGAAATTGGCAGAAGAGATAAGTGAGGTCAGAGGATTTCATTGGTGGTTGATTATGGGCGGGGACTCTTTGTGAGGTGAGAGTTCAGAGGGGCAGGTTCAGTGAGGGGGTTTAGAGTTGGGGATAGCAATTGTGTTGGGGTCCCATGGGAATGAGGAGTCAAGAGTTGAAGAAGGACAAGGTGATGCAGGTGGCACGAGGGGCTGCTATTGAGACAGTAAGGACTTTGGAATGAAGACTGCCTCAGTGGGTTTGCTTATGTGTAAACTGTGGTAACAGGCATTGCAGTGTATTGTGAGGATTACTTGACACAAAGAATATATTTTACTTAGCACAGTGCCTGGCACATGGTAATACTCGGCATGAGTTCCTGTCGTCATCATCAGTATTAAGAGAGGGAGTAGAAAAAAACGTGAGAAAGAATGATGAGGGTAAGGTAAGAAGCCATGGGAGAGAAAAAAGTAGGCAATGAAGTGAAAGTCCAACTTGAAATGGGATAGGATTTCCAAGATGAAAGATAGTTTGGGTTTGGGGGAAGTAGGTAGAGGAAGTGGCCAAGAGAGTCTTTTGGAAAGGAGACCTTGTGATGCTGAAAAGACTAAGGGAGGCGGGGGAACAAGCTAGCCCTTTCCCTGAAGGGGACTTTTCACCTCTCCTCTCAGG
Source organism: Cheirogaleus medius (assembly GCA_008086735.1). NCBI lineage: Eukaryota > Metazoa > Chordata > Mammalia > Primates > Cheirogaleidae > Cheirogaleus > Cheirogaleus medius. Next base: position 34,155,095 of record VBSM01002153.1, on the reverse strand, counting down.
TCCTCAGTTGTCAACTGGAGAAAGTATCTGCTTTTTCAGTGCTTCTAGGCTACTCTGTTTAGCTGAAGGGTGAAGGAGGAAGGATTGGACTTCTCTTGTTGAAAGGTCTAAAAAAATGGTTCTGGTTTCCTTTTAAGATGTCACAGGAAATTTTGTTTGTTTCAGAATTATAGAGAGCACAGGGTTAGGGACAGTAATACTTTTTGGATCTGGTCTGAGGAACATGATAATTAATACATGATCTCTGATCAGAAGTAGGTTTTTTAGGACAAACTAGGATGGACATTAAAAATTTTAAAAAAATAAAAAGAAGTAGATTTCATCCCTTAGTTTCCTTATCTATACTTCTAGGGATGGCTTAACCCTAAGTAGGTCCCATTTGGGGAAGCTTATGCACAGGGAGGCCTTAAATGATGGTGCCTCCAGGTTAAATCAAGTAGAAAGCAGGTCCCTGAACACTGATGTTTGGGGAACCTCTCAGTGGCCTCAGATGAACTTCTTGCTCAGAGAGCCAAGTGGCAAGGTTAATTTAGGTCTCCCTTTTGACCACTGCCCCCTTTTCCTAGGCCTTGGCCCCTTCACCAGAAGAAGATGCTGCTGCCACCTGTCTACTCCTGAACTTTCAGGTTTCTGCCACGTTACCCCATGGAGGACACGCCCCTCTCACTCAGCTGCTCTGACTGTCAGCGCCACTTTCCTAGCCTCCCGGAACTGTCAAGGCACCGAGAACTGCTCCATCCATCTCCCAACCAGGACAGTGAGGAGGCTGACAGCGTCTCTCGGCCCTACCGCTGTCAACAGTGTGGGCGGGGCTACCGTCACCCAGGGAGCCTAGTCAACCACCGCCGGACCCATGAGACTGGCCTTTTCCCCTGTACAACTTGTGGCAAGGACTTCACCAATCCCATGGCTCTCAAGAGCCACATGAGGACTCATGCTCCTGAGGGCCGCCGCAGGCGTAGACCCCCACGCCACAAAGAAGCCACTCCATGCCTCCAGGGTGAGACAGTGCCTACTGACTCCTGGGGCCAGAGGCTTGGCCCTGGGGAAGACTGGGAAAACCAGACAAAACATACCGAAGAGACACCCGACTGTGAGTCTGGACCTGACCACAGGGAAGCTTCAGGTACTTGGGAAGACCCATCCACTGGACAAAGAGAAGGCTGGGAAAGCCAGCCAGATCCTAGGGAGGGTGCAGAGGGCTGGGGGCCTGCAACCAACTCTGCCAGAGCCCCACCTCTCCCCACCCCAGCCAGCAGCCTTCTTAGCAATTTGGAACAGTATTTGGCTGAATCAGTAGTGAACTTTACAGGAGGCCAAGAGCCCACTCAGTCCCCTCCTGCTGAGGAGGAGCGGCGGTACAAGTGCAGTCAGTGTGGCAAGACCTACAAGCATGCTGGGAGCCTCACCAACCATCGCCAGAGCCACACCCTGGGTGTCTACCCTTGTGCCATCTGCTTCAAGGAGTTCTCTAATCTCATGGCTCTGAAGAACCACTCACGACTCCATGCCCAATATCGGCCTTACCACTGTCCCCACTGCCCTCGTGCTTTCCGGCTCCCCCGGGAGTTGGTGGAACACCAGAAGTCCCATGAGGGTGAAAAGCAGGAGCCACTGTGGGAAGAGAAAGGGATTCCCACCACCAATGGGCACATAGAAGAGAGCAGCCCAGACCAGCTCTGTAGTACGCAGATGCTGAATGGCTCCGGGGAACTCAACACTTCTGGGGAGCTGGAGGACAGTGGCCTGGAAGAATACCGGCCTTTCCGCTGTGGGGACTGTGGGCGTACTTACCGCCATGCTGGGAGTCTCATCAACCATCGAAAGAGCCACCAGACAGGTGTCTATCCCTGTTCAATCTGTTCTAAGCAGCTGTTCAATGCGGCTGCCCTCAAAAACCACGTGCGGGCTCACCACAGACCCCGGCAAGGAGTTGGGGAAGATGGTCAGCCATTAGTGTCGCCAGCTTCCCTGCTGTTGGCTGACAATGCCCACAAAGAGAAAGAGGTCCCCATCACCATGCTGGACCATCGGCCCTATAAGTGCAATGAGTGTGGTCGGGCTTACCGACACCGAGGGAGCCTGGTGAACCATCGCCACAGCCATCGGACAGGAGAGTACCAGTGCTCACTCTGTCCCCGCAAGTACCCCAACCTCATGGCCCTGCGCAACCATGTGCGGGTACATTGCAAGGCTGCTCGCCGAAGTGCAGACCCAGGAACTGAGAGTCCTCCCAGCCACCTCAAGGTAAAACTCCCACCTGACCCAGTGGGAGCAGAGGCAGCCCCACACACAGATCAGGAGCATGTGTGCAAAAATGAAGAAGAAGCCACTGATATCCCCCCAATAGCAGATAGGAGAGCACCCCAGATATGTAGCATCTGTGGGATGCTATTTGAAGATGCCAAGAGCCTTGAACATCATGGCCTGACCCATGGGGAAGGGGAAAATAGCAGGACAGATACCAAGGTGTCGCCTTCTCGGGCATTCGCCTGCCGAGACTGTGGAAAGAGCTATCGTCACTCTGGTAGCCTTATCAACCACAGGCAGACCCACCAGACAGGGGACTTCAGTTGTGGGGCCTGTGCCAAGCACTTCCACACCATGGCTGCCATGAAGAACCATTTGCGACGCCATAGTCGGCGGCGGAGCAAGCGGCATTGGAAGCGGGCCGGCAGTACTGGTGTGGGGGGAGAAGGCAAACTGCCGTCAGGGAAGAACTGGGCCCAGGAGTTGGAAGACCATGAGAGTCTGGACTCTCCCCAAGACCCTTCAGGGGAAAGTCCTTGTGGGGCCAAAGGGGAAAATGGTAGGGACTGTTTGCAGGCTGAATCTAAAGGGGACAAGTGTGGGCTTGAGAGGGATGAGTCTTGTTTCCAGGGTGATAAGAACAGAGGCACTGAGGAAGGACTAGAAAGGAAGGAGGCCTGTTTCCTTGACAACTTGGATATTCCAGGCGATGAAGAAAGCAACGGGACTTGCTTCTGTGATGGCCTCACTGGGGTGGACAAAGACCAGAAACCACTCACTGGCCAGCCCCATCCCTCTTCCCACTCTGCTGAAGTTGTTGCCGGCTGGCAGGCTGAGGATGCTCACAAGTGTTCTGATTGTGGGCATTCCTTCCCCCATGCCACTGGCCTGCTGAGCCACAGGCCCTGCCACCCACCAGGCATCTATCAGTGCTCCCTCTGCCCAAAGGAGTTTGACTCTCTGCCTGCCCTACGCAGCCATTTCCAGAACCATGGGCCCGGGGAGGCAGCCTCAGCACAGCCTTTCCTCTGCTGCCTCTGTGGCATGATCTTCCCTGGGCGGGCAGGCTATAGGCTTCACCGGCGCCAGGCTCACAACTGCTCTGGCATGACTGAGGGCTCAGAGGAGGAGGGGGAAGAGGAAGGAGCCACAGAGGCTGCCTCTACTGAGAGTCCACCACTGCAGCTCTCGGAAGCAGAGCTGCTCAATCAGCTGCAGCGGGAGGTGGAGGCGCTGGATGGAGCAGGTTATGGGCACATCTGTGGCTGCTGTGGTCAGACCTATGATGACCTAGGGAGCCTGGAGCGTCACCACCAGAGTCAGAGTTCTGGGACTAACACAGACAAGGCTCCCAGCCCCTTGGAAGCATCAAGTGATGCCACAGAGATGGTTGTAGATGGTGTCTTGGAGGGCACAGTGACTTCTGTCTCTGGAGAGGATGGAGGCACAAAGTCTGAAGAGGGAGTAGATGCCACAGTGGTCGACAGCCTCTGCGTGCAGGGTGGTGAAAGTTTGCTAGAGGCTCAGCCCCGCCCTTTCCGCTGCAACCAGTGTGGCAAGACTTACCGCCATGGGGGCAGCCTGGTGAACCATCGTAAGATCCACCAGACTGGAGAATTCATCTGCCCCGTCTGCTCCCGCTGCTACCCCAACCTGGCTGCCTACCGTAATCATCTACGGAACCACCCTCGATGCAAAGGCTCAGAGCCCCAGGTGGGGCCCATCACAGAAGCAGGAGGCATCACTGAGCCCCAGAACATGGCAAAGGAGGGGCCAGGGCTGGCAGAAGTAGATAAGCTGCAGGAAAAAATTAAAGTGGAGCCCCTGGAGGAGGTGGCAAGAGTGAAAGAAGAGGCATGGGATGAGACCACTGTGAAGGGGGAGGAGACAGAACCGAGGCTGGAAACTGCAGAGAAGGGCTGCCAGACTGAGGCCAGCACTGAGCGGCCCTTCAGCTGTGAGGTGTGTGGCCGGTCCTACAAGCATGCCGGCAGCCTCATCAACCACCGGCAGAGCCACCAGACTGGTCACTTCGGCTGCCAGGCCTGCTCCAAGGGCTTCTCAAACCTCATGTCCCTCAAGAACCACCGGCGCATTCACATAGATCCCTGCCGTTTCCGCTGCAGTGAGTGTGGGAAGGCCTTCCGCCTTCGGAAACAGCTGGCCAGCCACCAGCAGGTGCACGTTGAGCGGTGTGGGGGTACCCGAAAGCTGACTCGGGAAGATCGTCCCTTCCGGTGTGGGCAGTGCGGACGGACCTACCGCCATGCTGGCAGCCTCCTGAACCACCGGCGCAGCCATGAGACAGGCCAGTACAGCTGCCCCACCTGCCCCAAGACCTACTCCAACCGCATGGCTCTGAAAGACCATCAAAGGCTACACTCAGAGAGTCGGCGGCGGCGGGCTGGGCGGTCCCGAAGGTCAGCTGTGCGCTGTGCCCTCTGTGGCCGTGGCTTCCCTAGCCGGGGATCTTTGGAGCGGCACCTGCGAGAGCATGAGGAAAAGACAGAACGGGAGCTGGCCAGTGGTCTGGGAGGCCCAAATGGCACAGAGGGCAGTGAGGGGAACCTGGCCAATGACCAGGTTCTAGGGGGCCGATCAGGTGGAGTTGAGTCAGTACCCCAGCTGGAGGACAGAGCTGTGAGGCCAGGGGAGCACAGTCAGAGCCCTGTCAGGCCAGCAGATTCAGAAGCCACAGAACCACTGTCCTGGGGCATGGGGAAGGCAGATGGGTGGCAAGGAGACAGAGGACTGGTGAATCATGAAGGAGGTTGGGTTTCTCAGGGTCAAGTACTGACCAAGTCAGCTGAATCAGAGGACAGTGTCCCCAGGAGTCCTTGCCACCTTGGTGACAGCCAGTCCAATGGACCTAGTCTCAGTCACATGGATAGCTGGGACAATGAAGACAACAGTTCTCAGCTTCAGCCAGAGAGCCACCCCTCTTCCTGCAGCCAGTGTGGCAAGACCTATTGCCAATTGGGTAGCCCCTTGAACCACCAAAATACCCACAAGACAGACCGACACTATTGCCTGCTCTGCTCCAAGGAGTTCTTGAATCCTGTGGCCACTAAGAGCCACAGCCACAACCACATAGATGCCCAGACCTTTGCCTGCCCTGACTGTGGCAAGGCCTTTCAGTCCCACCATGAACTGGCCAGCCACCTGCAGGCTCATGCTGGGGGCCATAGTCAGGTGCCAGCCCAGACAGAGGAGGCCAGAGGTCCCAAAGCTGGAACTGTGGAGGACAAGGTGAGTCTCACTGGTCAAGGGAAAGCCCAGGACGCCCCATCAGAAGCCCCCAGACCCTCAGGAGAGAATGCTGAGAGACCTAGTGGAGGGCAAGGAGCAAAGTCCACAGTGGCTGAAGACAAGGAGCGGCCCTTCCACTGTGCCCAGTGTGGGCGTTCCTACCGCCATGCTGGCAGCCTGCTGAACCACCAGAAGGCCCACACCACGGGACTGTATCCCTGCTCCCTGTGCCCCAAACTTCTACCCAACCTGCTCTCTCTTAAGAACCATGGCAGGACCCACACGGACCCCAAGCGCCACCGCTGCAGTATCTGTGGCAAGGCCTTCCGGACAGCCGCCCGGCTGGAGGGCCACGGGCGGGTCCATGCACCCCGGGAGGGGCCTTTCACCTGCCCCCATTGTCCCCGCCACTTCCGCCGCCGAATCAGCTTCCTGCAGCACCAGCAGCAGCACCAGGAAGAATGGACAGTGGCCAGCTCTGGTACGGGGGCATGAGCGGGCTCTGGCAAAGGATTAAAGGGTCCTGAAAGGAGGTGGGCACACAGTGGAGGGTGAAATCAAGTCCCAAGGTGGGTGGGGAAACGCAGAGTGAGATGAGAGAGTCATGTGGATCTCAAGGCAGCTGGGGGCTTGAATGTGGAGTGACAAAACTAGTGTGAGGATGCCGCCTTTGCAGCAGCTGAGGTCTGCACCTCAGGTCAGATGGCATGGTGGGTTGGGGCGGTGCTGGGGTGGGGGGTGGTCAGTGGGAGGGGCAGCTGCTTGGGCTCCTCAGCTTTGCTGTAGCCAAAGAGAAATGGTCTTTCTGTTTTGGGGGGGAGGTAGCTGGGTACAATCTGGCTACCACATCTGGAAACCCTCCTGCTTCAGCCAGTAAAGTAATGATTTCCAGAAAAAGATGGAGCCTTTGATTTGGTGTAGGTTCTGTTTTCCTAGAGTAGGCAGGGAGCCAGGGAATGAGGAATGGGGCATGGGCTTTATGGCTTCACTGCTGACTTGGCCACAGAAACTGGGTCACTGGTTGGCACCCAACTCCCTGTCCCTCTTCCTACATCTTGTCTCTTGTCCTTCCTCCTCTTTTCTTAAAAACTAGACCTCTGTTCCTTTCCTATCAGTATTGCCCACGTCTCTTCTCCTTCTCTTTATTCAACCCCTTTCTTCTTCTCCCTTTGCTGCATGTTTTTTTTTAGGATCCCACTAAACCACCCTTTCCACCTTCACTCCCGCTGTGCACCTTTACCTGGGGGACTGAGTCATAGATAATTGTTTGTTTGAAGCCCAAGCCCAGCTGTAGCAACAACAGTCATTAGCCCCTATCTCACATCCTCTATCAGAGGATCTCTGTAGAATGGCCTCCGCCCTGCCCTGTTGCAGGAAGAGGCTGTGGAGGAGTGGGGCAGCCTGTTCCTTCAGCAAACCCTGGGCCTGCTTTCTCTCCACTTACTGTAGAGAGGAGGACCCATTCCATCTAGCAGCCACCAGGAGTGAGTGTACCTGAGACAGCAGGCCCTTGACCCTGAGACAGTGGCCCTTGTCAGGGAAGGAGGGGATGGTGGGTGAGAGTCCCCTGAGAGCTGAAGGGATGGCTTTCAGGATAAAAGATTTCTTGTGACCTCAAGGGAAATGAGTGAGGAGCCAGGTAGCCACAGCTGGGAAAATAATTGGGAGTCCTAGGATTCCTGGGTTCTCATACAGGCCTCTGGAGCCATGCGTGGGCAGGGGGAAGTGGCCCATAGGGCTGGTGGGGGGGTTACAAGCTGTGCGGGGTCTGCCCCCTCAGTCAGTGACCTCCTCTCTCTCTCCCCAGGAGTCCCAGTGGCACCAGCGGCAGGCAAAGGGGACTTGTCCTTGCCCCATCCACCCACCCCCACGACCCCTCTCCTGGACCCTTCACCCCAATGGCCTGCAGACCTCAGCTTCTCCCTCTGAACTTCAAGTCTCCAAAGATCAGAATATTAGGGAGGGGGTGCAGGCAGGGAGGGGCTTGATCTCCACGTTTCTCTCAGGAGTAGTTTGGGCATCCCCATCTCTTCTCTCCTCTCCTTGTGTGAAGAGGACCCAACTCTGGCTTCTTTCCCACGAAGGAGGTGGGGCATTCCTCATGTCCCTGTCCTTGAAGGACTTTTCCCCTAGCCTTTGTCACCATGCTCTTCCTGGTGCCAGTGTCTGCCAAGATGCTGGGCCACCCTCACCAGCCAGATTCCAACACCAGGGAGAGGCAGATTCAGAGCGCCATGAGTGGGAATGTTGCCTGTGGAAGGGGAGACTTTTGCTACAATTTGTAACTTATTTTTTAAAGTCTATTTTGTAACAATTTATTTAAGTTTTAAAAAAAGGAAAATTGCTCCCCCCAAAAAAAGAAATTTTCAAAACATGTGCCTGGCGTGATTGTATCTGAGAGGAGGAAGGGTAGGGAAAGCTGGGGGTGCCTGTGTCAACAGCAGGGCTGGTGTGGGAGCATCACAGGCGGCATCCCTGTCCTGCAGGGTGGGGGATGCGGGCATCTGGTCCTGGGCAGGTTTCTGCCCACAGCCACCTGGGCTTTGGGGCCTGCCCCTGTGGCTGGAGCCACACATGGGTCGGGGATGGGGAGGGACAGGGGCGGTGAGGCAGGAACTGCCAAGCTGTGTTCTCATGTCCTGCGAACAGCCCAGAGTTGTCCATCAGCAGCTGGCTGGTTGGCCTGTCAGGGAGAGAAAGGAAGGAGTGGGGTTAGTTTCATCCTCAACTTTGCTCCCTCCCTTGAAGGAATAGGATCTGTCTTGGCCCCCATGACAGATGGGAGAGAGTGCGGAGGCTCAGAGAGGTGAGAAGCCTGCTCCAAGTCACACAGTGAGAAAAACCAGGATTTGAACCCCACCCAGGGCAGCCAGAGGTGCCCAGAGCAGTGCTTTCCCTAGACTGAGAGAGAAGGTGTCTGGAGAGGAAGGGTCTGGCAGGGAGGCCCCAGGGCCACATACTCATGTTAGCTAGGCAGCTTCCAGTCTCGGCCTCAGGCTCTGGCTCCTCAGCGAAGTAGACCTGCCAGTCCAAACTGCTGATCCAGTCCTCATAGGCCGGGAGTGCGGCGAAGACCGCGGGCCTGGCAGGGCCTTGGCAGGCATCTCCAAAGCTGTGTAGCCCAGCCAGGAACCATGTGCCCCTCACCTCATGTACCAGTGGTGCCCCGGACAGGCCCTGTCAAGGTCAGGTGACACTGGGTGACTTCCACTTCCTCCCAGGCAGCTGTGGGGTGCAGCAGAGGGGCTAAGGGCTGAAGCTCTGGCTGTTTGGGGGCTAGTTAGCAAAAAGCCTAGTTTCAGGTGAGAGGCAGGCCTGGAGGCCAATCCTGGCAGGTGTCTTTGTCTCTCTTTGGTTTTGTTTTTCTCGAGATGGGGTCTTGCTCGGTTGCCCAGGCTGGAGTACAGTGGCATGATTATAGCTCACTGCAACTTTGAACTTGTGGGCTGAAGTGATCCCCCTGCCTCATCCTACCATGTAGCTAGGATGCCCAGATGTGCGTCTCCATGCCCAGCTAATTAAAAGAAAATATTTCTAGAGATGGGGTCTTGCTGTATTGCTCAGGCTAGTCTCATACATCTGGACTCAAGCGATTTTCCCACCTTAGCTCCACCCCCAAGTCACTAGTATTACAGGCATGAGCCACCACACCTGGCTTAGAAGGTTTCTTCTTGAACTACAGGGTGAGGAGTTGCCAGGGGTCTGTTGGGTAAGGTTTGGGGGACTGGAGCTCACCTCACATTGGGGCAGCTCACCCACTGCACTGGTACACACCATCCCTGGCAGAATGGGGCTGCCATCACCCCCAGGAGCTGTGTGTAGCCGGCTACAGGCCCTTGGTCCCAGCAGGGTCACAGGCACTGTCTGGGGGGAGCTGATTCCTGTAGGGCAAGGGAAAAGACCCAGCTGCCTCAGCAGCCTTTAGGCTGGATGGACAGCTCCCAGTGGCCCTGGTCCTACATACCTGCTCCTTGGCGGGCCAGCCCTAGGACCCAGCCACGTTCTGCATCAGGCAGGTGGTGGTCAGCGTAGGGCAGGCAGAGGGGCCGCAGATCGGGGCCCAGTGTCACGGGCTGGGCCAGTAGCAGGAGGGCCACATCATAGCCCCCCTCTGGGTGGGTATAGGCACCATGGAGGATGAGTTGCTTCAGGCCCCACTCCTCTGGTCTGGTCCCCAGCCCTACACTCCACTCCTCCGGGCTCTGGCGCCTATGTAGAGGCAGCATCAACAGCACTTGGTGACAAAGCTGCCATCGGGCAGGGGCACGAAGGAGAAGGATACAGGGCTTACCCAATGAAGCAGTGGGCAGCAGTCAGCACCACCTCCTCTGACACCAGGGCTCCGCCACAGGCTAGCTTTCCCTGGTACTTCAGCCTGGCATCCCAGGGCCATGGGGAAGGAGCTCCTGCTTGGGGACCTTCTCTCCTCAAGGACCCACAGGCTGAAACAGACGCATTACATCAGCTGACTTCCTGTTAAGTGCTCACTGTGTGCCAGGCCCTGTGCTGAGTATAGACTTCCTACTTTCTATTCAATTCTCTCAATATCCTTAATGTTTTTACCCTCATTACTGAAGGTAACCAAAGTTCCAGAGAGATTGACTTTCTAGCTCTGTAACCACAGGCAAGGAGCAGACTTGGGATTCAAAAGCCAGGGCCTGAGCTTTTAACCCACGTGGTCTCACAGGACTCCATCCCAGCCTCATGGAATGATCCTACTCACAACTCCCTTGCCCCACCCGTCTGTACCCTCCAGGCTGGGACTGGCTCCAGTATTCCTGGCTCATTAGTGCTTCCCTTACCATCAAGATAATGACTTCCCTCTCAGAATTTACTTTGCATTGGATTTGCATGTCACTTAATGCCAGAATTCTGATTGGGAGCCCTGTCCTGTCCAGTCTCGCTGGGTCCCTGCCTGGAAGCTTGCAGCTTCCCCCAAATCCTTCAGTCAGGTTTCAGAGATTCCTCTTACCTAAACTCCAGAACTATGAAGTTCCAAAGCGCCTATATCTCTCAGCTCTAAGGGGACTGTTCTCATCCCAGGGGCTGAAAGGGGCCTTAATAGCATCCCGTTAGCCCCTGGCAGCCTTGGCAGCATGCCGACACCCTGTATCACTTCTCTATTCTGAACTGATGTTTATTTCACGGTGGCTTTCACCTACATGTCCTACTCCCAGCACCCCCTGCTCATACCTACACAGCTGTCCTCATCACTTGTCTCCAGGGTCTCTGGATTCTGGGTCAGGAAGGCTGCGCCCTGAGCTCGAGCCTGCAGCCAAGAGCTGTGAGCAGCCATGTCGGTCAGCAGCACAGGGGTGTCCTCCTGGGCACAGCTTGACGCGAAGCTGATGATCCCAGCCTGAACCCAGCGTCCATCAGGCTCTCGGCACAGCACAGGGCCCCCGGAATCTCCCTGGAGCCGGGCAACAGAGCCAAGGACAGACACCTGAACCCAGCCTTGCGCAGACTACCCTCTGACTGCAGCCCTTCCACCCATCTCTGTGGGTCGAGCCCCCAGCCCAAGGCTTGGCCCCTTCCTTTATGCTCCCTTCCCCTTTCCTCCCCATCAGACCTGACAGGGCCCCTGCACCCCAGGCTGGGCACCCCCACACAGCATCCCAGGCCGGGCTGGGCTGGCCAGCAGCCGTTGGTGCAGGCGGTTGTAGAGACAGTTACATGTGGGGCGGCTGATTAGGCGCAGGCGCAGATTCCGCAGGGTCCCAGGAGCTAGTAAAAGAGAAGGGGCTGGGGCCAAAGTCTGGGCTCTGGGAGGCAAGGGAGCTGGGACAGTTGGGAGCTGATACTGTGTGACCTTGGGCAAGCAGAATGCCTCTCTGGGCTTCAGTCTGGGACAGCACTTACCATCACTGGTATCCTGATCCCAACCAGTGGCCCAGCAAAAGGTTCCAAAGGGGAAGCGATGGACAGGTTGGGGCAGGCAGAGGGGTGTGTGGGTTGTGGGGTGAGCGAGCTGCAGCAGGGCCAGGTCTGAGCCCTGGCTGTAGTGGTTATAGGCCCTGGGCAGCTGCAGGGCAGTCACTCCCACCTCTTCAGCCCCTGGGTCCGGCCCCTCACGCTGCACAGAACCCAGGACGACTGACCAGGAGTTCAGTTCTGTTGTTGCAGCCCTGGAAGGGGAAGGACAAAGCCCAGGCTGTTGAGTGCCAGGGGAGACAGGGATACCATGGGAGATAGCACAGGGGGAAGATGGGTCCTTCCCTCCTGTCAATCTCAGTTTTCTCATTTGTGAAGCTTCTACTGTGAAAGGTTTTTGTTAAGATTAACTTGATAATATGATTCTCAATAAATGGTACTTTATTGTTATTCTAGGGGCAGGGGCCAGTCTTGTGGGGCTTGGAGACAAATTGTCCACCCCCAAAATCAGAGACCCTGCCTGTCCCCAACCATGACTCACTTTTCAAAGCAGTGGGCAGCAGTGAGGACCCAGGTGTCTGCCACCAGGGAACCGCTGCAGATGTGGACTCCCTGCTTCCTCACGCTGGCCTGCCAGGGCCACTCCCCAGGTACTGTGTTGCCCTCGTGAGGGTCGGGGGGACCAGGACCACGCTGTCCACAGGCTGTGGAGAGGAGGGGGTCATGCTGACAGCAGACCCTTTTCCTGACCTCACCCCAGGCCCAACCCAGACCCAAGGAAGGCCCAGGGCCCATGTCCCCAGAGCTTACCACGCTGAGCTGCTTGAAGACCTGGGAAGAGAGAGATACAGGTGAGACCTGGGGGAGGCTCACCTGCCTGGCCCAGGCTTGCTGGACGGGGTGGGTAGTGGGGTGGGCCCTGGGTCTTTGACCATGACTCCATGGCTACCTCACCAGCCCTTCCCAGAATGAAAATATTTATGTGAGGCCAAGAAACAGCTTTTATTGGAACCTATTCAGCACACACTCAGTAATTAGTTCTCCTCCCTCAGCTGTGCTCAGCACTCCTGGGCCTGAGAAGCAGGGCTTGGGGTTCAGCTTGGGCCCAGGCCAATCCTCCTCCAGGCTTCAGAATCCCCAACTCCTGCCCCCGCCGCTGAGTCAGGGGGACAGCCTGTGTATGTGCAGAGCATTAGCTTAATTGTCCCCTAAGCCGTGGAGGCCTAAAAGGAAGGATTAGAGGCCTGCGTCATGTCTAAGTCGGGGAGGGCCCCAAGAAATTGAGACCTCACCCCTGTTCTAACGACTCAGATTCCCGCACCTTCCCAGAAACCGCCAGAGGTCCTCCCAAAGGGTCTGTGCCCTGCCTCGTCCCCTTCACAGGCACACACAAATACACCCATGAAACATCTGGGCCAGGAGAGCCGAGAGACAGGTCGGAGGTAAAGAAAGGGAGACTGAGGCCAGGGGGCCCAGAATTTGCCTGAGGTTGTTCTGTAAGTAGCGTCAGACAGGGCAGAGGGTACGTACACAGGCAGCACCACACACAGACACACAGGCAGCTGTGGATAGTCCCTGCACACACAAACGGTAACCCAGCCCAAGAAAATCCCACCTGTTTTGACACAGGTGGCCACATATTCCTCTCCACAGGCAGAGCCACATGCAGTTACATCGCCACAGGCAGACTGGTGCCCCGAAGGCAGGCTCCCCCTTGTGCACCAAGCTGCGGGCACTGCTGGGGCAGAGGGTGGCCCCTGCACCCTCATCATAGCACTCTCACGTCCTTCACACAGGTGGCTTACCCTCTATGAGGACCACCACTCCCAGGATGAGCAGCCCTGGTCCCCAACTCTGTTTCATGCTGCCGCACTCAGCCGCCTGTGCTCTGGTTCTGAGAGGCCACCTGGGTCTCCCGGCTCCACCTCTGCTCCGCCCCCAGTTGGCCAGGAGTCAGGTGTCATTGCTTTCCTGGGCTAGCAGGGAGCCAGCAGCTCCAAGCTCTGGGGCTGTGGCTGTGTGACCCTGAAGTGGTCTCTATCTGTCTCTGGGCTTCAGCCATGGAGCCAGAGTTCCCCTACTTACTACTTGAGTGACCTTGGAGAGTTAAGCTATCTGTGTCTTGCCTAAAAAATTCAGAGTTGCTGCAAATGTGAAAATGCTTAGACTACAGTCTGGCATACAGCAAACTCCCTCCCAGCCTGGAATCATTCCCACCTTTCGTTTCAGCTCCCAGCCATTCTCCCAGGCCAGGGCCAAGTGGGTTTCACATACTTTCTCCCCGTGTCCACGCCAGAGGCAGTGTGTGCAAGGTTGGGCATTGAGGGGTGGGGCCCTGTGCTGCTTACTGACCACGGGCCTTGGCAAACCCCAGCACCTCTCTGGGCCTGCTGCCTTCTCAAGAAATGGTTACAGTGGTGCCCACCTTTCTTGCAAGTGTTGGAAGGCTCTCAGTCAGGTGGGAAGAAAACTCAGGGTGCTTCCTTCGTCTCTTCCTGACTCCTAACTCAGGCCAGCCCAGACTGTTCATGAACCCTGACCCCAGCACGAGGCAGCTGTGGGTAGGGTGCAGGGGTCCTCAAACTTTTAAAACAGGGGGCCAGTTCACTGTCCCTCAGACCACTGGAGAGTGCACACCGTGGGCCCGGGATGAGTCGGCTGCTAAGCAGGACAGGCAGCGGCGGCAAAAACACCCGGCGGGCTGGATAAATGTCCTCAGCGGGCCACATGTGGCCCGCGGGCTGTAGTTCAAGGATGCCTGGGTTAGAGCATAGTCGCTGGAGCCAGAGGACTCAAGTGGATTCACATCCTGAGAGCTTCCTGACCACTGGCACTAGCTGCGTGATCTTAGGCAATTTACTCAGCCTCTGTGTATCTCAGTTTCCTCATCAAGATACTTTCCTTATAAATGGCTATAAGGACTAAATGAGTTAACACAAATTCTTTTCTTTTCTTTTTTTCTTTTTGGAGACAGGGTCTCACTCTGTCACCCAGGCTGAAGTGCAGTGGAGTCATCATAGCTCACTGCAACCTCAAACTCCTGGGCTCAAGTGATCCTCTTGCCTCAGCCTCCTGAGTAGGTGGGACTACAGGTGTGCGCGACGCCCAACTAATCTTTCTATTTTTAGTAGAGACGGGGTCTTGCTCTTGCTCAGGCTGGTCTTGAACTCCTGAGCTCAAGCAATCCTCCTGCCTCGGCCTCCCAGAATAGTAGGATTACAATGTGAGCCACCAAACCCAGCCTAACACGGGTTCTTAAACAGTGCTTGGCATGTGGGCAAATGCTCAGTACATGTTAGGAAAAGAAAAGAAAACACAACCTGGCCCTGGTCCTCCAGAGCTGCCAAGACTGGCTTGGGATGGTAGGTAAAGCAGCTGGAAGGGTTAAGGTTAAACTGTAGGAAGAACTTCCCAGCAATCATATACAGAACCAGAAGGGCAGCTTGACCTTCCAGGAGAGGAAGGAGGCCTGGCTCCGGTGGGCAGCAGGAACAAGCTGCTGGCCTATTTCCTGGGGGTCGGGGCTGATGTTGCCCCAGGGCTTGCTGGCTCCACACCAGAGATGGGATTAACCATAAATCACCCTTCCAAGCAAGCCTTCTAATTCTCCCTCTGACTCACATCCTTCCCAGTTCCAGAGAAGGCAAACACTTGGGGAGGCCCAACACCAGGATCACTGGCAGACAGATGGTTCAGACTTGGCCACTTTATTTAAGAAATTTTATTGCTCAGAACCTTCCCTCCCTGAGCAATGGCAGCAGCTTTGGAAACCAGCCCTTGAGGACAGAACCAGAGGCACTGGGTGGAAAAAAGAGTGAGAGCATGGCACACTTGGTCCATTGTCTTGTGTTTGGGTATGGCAATGGGGAGGGCTGGGAGGGGTGTATCTAGAAGGCCTTCTAGGGACCCAGGTATGTCCCCCTCGGGCAAGGCTTACATGCCAAAGCAAAGCAGACAAGGTCAACCTGGCTTGGGGTGAGGGCTCAGTGCCCCTTAATCTTGTCCTGGGGTTTTTGGATGCCCCGGAAACTTAGGAACATCAGGCCCACATTGATGGCATAGGTGGTGATGCAAACGAAGCAGAAATCATAGAGTACGAAGAACAGGATCCAGGCCAGGTAGACAGAACCAGCCAGAGACACCAAGGAACTCAACACCAGCAGGATAGAGGCCCAGCGTCCCCGTAGGCAACCTGCAAGGCAGAAAAGAGTAAGGCATGGGCTTCAGGGACTGGCCAGCTCTAAAATACTGCTCTGACTCCACGGTGCCACCCAGACAGCAGGAGCTGCTGAGGAAAGTCTCTAAAACAAGAGGCTTTGCCAGGTCCCTCCAAGACCTTGGTTCCCCTGTCTGTTCAGTGATCCCTGGGACCAAACAGGGAATTTTCCTGTTGAGCTCTACATGAGATGAAAGACATCCTTGGATTCCCTTCAAAAAGGAATTTCTGAGTCTTTTCCACAATACTGGGGTCCTAGGGCATCTTTAAGGGCCCTTCAGCCTCTGATAGTATCTAAACCAACTGAAAGACTGTTAGTTCCCGCCCTGCCTCCTCGCCCCCAGGATGCTCAGTGATAAGCAGCTAGCTGGCTGACAGTTGTCTGGGCCACCAGGACTGTGTGGGATGGGGCTAGGCTGGCCAAGGGGGATGAGGCCTGTCATGAAGGGGTGGGGCCACTTACCTAACAACAGCTGTAGTGTGTAGAAGAGGCAACCATATATGCTGTTGGATTGATTGAGGACGCTGTCCTGTCCCAGCACGTGCTCTACCAGCCCAAAGCCCCGGCCCCACCTGATGGTTGTTGTGATAGGGGATCCAGGTTAGGAGTGTCAACCTAGTGCCCTGGACCCAGCCCTGGAAAGGTGACTTCCAGGAGGCCACCTGGACTTCCCCTATTCCCATTCCCCTCTCCCCCCAGTCCAAGGGTCGATGACCTGGTGCCTAGCACCTTTGGCCACGTCAGCTTTCCATGTCACTGCCCCTATCGTCCCCAACCCCCAGTCTAAGCCTGGCCATGGCTCCTCCATAGGCCCCTCTTTTCATCCTAGGCCTTCTATGATTCTTAAAGATGGCAAGGCTGAGTTGACCCTGTTTTACAGAGTTACTAGAGCCTGGGAACCCAGGGGAGATTCTCTTTGCCCTAGAGACCCACAGATCTCCAGCTCCCTAGCCACCCACTCTCCTCTGTATTCCATCCTCGATAACCCCTGGCCTTCAAGCACAGCCAGGTCTAGCCACCTTGTCCCCAGGCACAGCCATCACCAGCCCTCGAGTGCCATCCTAAGACCACCATCAGTCCCTACGTGCTACCCTACCTCCCTCCTTTTTCCAATCACCGTTATTCTTTGGCATCGGATCCAACTGCGATTCCCTAGAATAACCCCAGTCCCCAGCACTGTCTGGCCCCCTTCCCTGCACTCCTATCTGCAACACCCCCTCCAGCAGCCCAGCTCCCAAGTGTCTGTCCCCGGGCACCCCGATTTCAGACTCTAGAATCTTCTAGCAACCTGGCCTCCAAGCACATCTGGTCCCTGAGGCCCCGTGCCTTTCATTCCCGCGCGCACCTGGAGGAGAAGACGCGCGAACAGCTGATGGCGGTGCCCACGTCGCAGAGCGCCCGGTAATCTCGGTCCCGGGCGCGCGCCGCTTTCACGTGCAGCGCGTAGAGAGAGAGCACTAAGCCTGCCAGGCAGAGCGCAAGCCGCACCCATCCGGGGCTCCCCCAGGTGGTGCCCATAACTGCAGGTCCCGCCCGAGGCGCCAGCGAGGAGAGCCCCAGCCACGGAGCAGGGGCGGGACAAGATATGGCCACACCACCCCCACCCCTGTGGCTGGGGCGATTGGCCTGCCAGGTCTCCTACTCCATGGTTCAGTTGGTTGTCCTAGGACTCAACAGGCGTGATGGCGAGGCAGGAAAACAACGAGGAACGCTGGGACTGGTAAAGCGTCAAGGGAAGGTGGGTGATCACTGACGAGGCGGCCGCCGGACATGACGGGAGTTGTAGTCGCCGCGGCTGCAAGGCAGCAAGGGAAATGGAGTCTCCAGAGTTTTAAAAATGATATTAATGTGAGTGACAGTATTTCACGCTGACTCTATATAGGCTAAGCTCAGTGCTAAGCTTTGGAACATCCAAGACCAGGGAATACTGCGATCCATTCAGGGACCAAGCATCTCTGAAATTATTTCAGACACCATTGGGGCTAAAACCTCCTGTCCTCCCAGGTTGCTCAGCCATTCCCTCCCGCCTCACCAGTGCTTCCTGCCTTCTCTCCCTTAAATTCCCACCGCTACTGCCTTGGCCACACCCTTGACAGTATCCTAACCTTTCTACTGTGCAGTGCCCACTTGGCAAAACCCGAGCCTGGATCGACTCAACAGTCATCCCTCCTATCCAAGCCCCCTGTGGGCCAGCTGAACGCTTTCCTTCACAGACATCCCATCTGCTGCTGGCTTATCTATTCTACACCTTCAACCTCTCCATCCTTGCCATCTGCACTGAAATTTGTTTCTCTTTCCCATCTCAGAAGCAGCAACAAATCTCCCTTCACTAAGAGTTCCTTCATCAGAGTTCGAGGCTGCAGTGAGCTATTATAATCATGCCACTACACTCCAGCCTGGGTGACAGACAGAGGGAAACCTTGTCTCAAAAACAAAAAAGTCTCTGGGAGGCCGAGGTGGGCGGATCACTCAAGGTCAGGAGTTCAAAACCAGAG
>VBSM01002153.1:34106176-34136910 GCA_008086735.1 Cheirogaleus medius | reverse complement strand
TCTTAAAAAAAAAAAAAATGGAAGTCACAATATTTTTATGACTTAGCCTCAGAAGTCACACACTGTCATTTCTGCATTATGCTATTACGTCAATTCTGCCTTATTCAGTATGGGAAGAGAGTTCACAATGGTATGGATACCAGGAGGTAGGAATCATTGAAGATTTACTGTTGTCCAAATCACCACAAAATTATGGCTTAACTATAATCTCACCACTGCGCTCCAGTGTGGGCGACAGAGCAAGACCCTGTCTCAAAAATATACATACATGTATATATTATGGCTTAAAACAGTAACAATCATTTTATTTTCTCATGTAGTTTTTATGGGTTAGGACTTTAGGAAGAGAATTTTGGCTGGGCAGTTCTAGCTCATGCAATTGCAGTCAGATGGTGGCTAAAGCTGTAACAATGAGAGGCTGAAGCAGCTGAATGATAATTGAGCATCTCTCTCTCTCTCTCCATGTAGTCTCAGGACCTATCCATGTAGTCTCTCTGCATGGACTAGTTTGGGCTTCCTCACAGCATGGCAGCCTTGGCGTTAAGCTTCCAAAATGGTCCTCAATGATTTCCATTTCCTCGTATTCATACCATTGTGTAGTCTCTTCCCACACTGAATGGGGCTGAACTGACCCAATAAGATAATGACAAAAGTGTATAACTTTTGAGACTAAATCATAAGATACTGTGGCTTCCATCCTGCTCCCTCTTAGATACTCATTCTACAGGAAGCCAGCTGCCATGTTAGAAAGGCACTCAAGTAGCCCTAGGGAGAGGTCTACTTAGTGGGGAACTAACATTTCTTTTTTTTTTTTTTTTGAGACAGAGTCTTACTTTGTCGCCCAGGCTAGGGTGAGTGCCGTGGCGTCAGCCTAGCTCACAGCAACCTCAAGCTCCTGGGCTCAAGCAATCCTTCTGCCTCAGCCTCCCGAGTAGCTGGGACTACAGGCATGCGCCACCATGCCCGGCTAATTTTTTCTATATATTATTAGTTGGCCAATTAATGTATTTCTATTTTTAGTAGAGACAGGGTCTCGCTCTTGGTCAGGCTGGTTTCGAACTCCTGACCTTGAGCTATCCACCCGCCTCGGCCTCCCAGAGTGCTAGGATTACAGGCGTGAGCCACCGCGCCCGGCCAAACTAACATTTCTTGCCAACAACCGGCATTGGCTTGCTGAGCATGTGAGAGATCTACTTTGGAGGTGGATTCTCCAGCAGCAGTCAAGCCTTCAGGGGACTGTAGTGTTGGCCAACATCTGGACTGCACCTCATGAGAGATCCTGAACCAAAACCACCCAGCTAAGCTGCTCCGATATTCCTGACCCAAAGAAACTGTGTGAGATAATATATGTTTATTTGTTAAGATGCTATGTTTTGGGGGTAATTCATTACACAGCAATAGATAATAAATATAGGGCAGTCAGACTGCACACATGGCAGCCTGCGGCTTCAGCACATGCGCTCTAGGTAGCCAGGTGGATGCTACATCATCTTTTATGATCTAGACTCAGAAGTCAAATAGCATCTCTTGCACTGTAATCACAGCTCCAAGGGGAAGGAACATAGACTCCCTTCACCTCCTGATGCAACAAGTGTCAAAGTCATATTATAAGAAGTTCATGTGGGATGAGCCATATTTGGAAAACACAATGTGCCACCACATGGGGCAACATTATCTCCTCCCATGTCTTCCCTTACTACCCATAGGTCACGATGTCCAAGCTCTGACCTAAGCCCAGATCTCTCTTCTGGGCTCTAAGCCGTATAGTAGAACCATGTCCTGGATGTCATCATCTGGATATCTTACAGACCTATGAGATGCAACACACCCCAACTGAACCATTTATCTTCCCCAAACTTGCTTTTCCTCCTTGGTCTCCCATTTTAGGGATACCCTCTCCATCCACCCAAGCCACCCATCTTGGACTATTCTCTCACTCTCACTCCCCATAATCTATGCACACCACTACCCTGACCCAGGCTATCATCACATTTCACCTAGATAATTGCAATATCCTCTTTGCTGGTCTCCCAAATATAGTTGTACTCCACACCAAGATCCATTCTCCACACAGAAACCAGAGTTATCCTTTATTTATTTATTTTGTTTCATTTTTTTCTTTTTTTATATAATTTTTTCTTGTTATATATTTTTTTTTCTTTGTTTTCTTTCCTACTTCTCAACACTGTTGCATAGAGTTATCCTTTAAAAAATAAAGACGTAGGCCGGGCGTGGTAGCTCACACCTGTAATCCTAGCACTCTGGTAGGCGGAGGTGGGAGGATTGCTTGAGCTCAGTAGTTCGAGAGCAGCCTGAGCAAGAGCGAGACCCTGTCTCTACTAAAAATTAGCTGGGGGTGGTGGTGTACACCTGTAGTCCTAGCTACTCGGGAGGCTGAGGCAAGAGGATCACTTAAGCCCAGGAGTTTGAGTTGGGTGAGCTAGGCTGACACCATGGCACTCTAGCCTGGGTGACAGAGTGAGACTCTATCTCAAAAATAAATAAATAAATAAAAATAAAAAATAAAGATGTAGTTTTGTCACTCTCTGCCTTTTAGTAGCATCCCATTTCAATAGCTCCTAGAATAAATACCTATGTTTCCTTAATTTATTTAATAAGTGTTTATTTGGCACCTGTTATTTACTAGAGATTGTGTTTAGGGGCTTGAGATAACTCAGTAAAGCAGACAAACATGCTTTGTCTTACATTGTAGAAAAGGAGGGGTAAATGAGTAATTAATATAACAAACAAGTAAAATACATAGATAGCATGTCATTGGTGATAAGTGCTATGGACAAAATAAAAAGCAGAGTGAGGAGAATGGAGGTGATTGCAATTTTAAATAGGATGGACAAGGTGGGCTTCATTCAGTTGACATTTGAGCAAAAGCTTGAAGGAGATGAGGGCACGAGCTATGTGGATATCTAGGGGAAGGGTGTTCCCGGCAGAGGGAACAGCCACTGAGAGGCCCTGAAGTGGAATGTGCCAGTATGTTCAGTGAACAGGGAGGCCCGTGTGGCTGGAGCAGAGTCAATGTTGGGGGGTGAGGGCCGAGAGAAAAAAGAGGCAACACGTCTTTTAATCCTTTTAGGCCTCAGTTCTTGCATCCATAAAATGAAGAAAATATTACCTACCTCAGAGGGCTGTTACAAAGATTAAATTAATGCATATAGAGCCATTAGTAGAGTGCCCCACCTACACAGTATTCCGACACGGGGCTCGTGAGGTGCGTGTCCGGCCTCCGCCGCCGGGGGCAGCAGCGAGTTTGGGCCGAGCGCTAGCCAAGTGCGCAGGGTCAACTGGGGTGATGTTTGCCAGACGCCTCCCGCCTGTGTGGCTGCCACAGCTGCCTCCTCCCAGGCGGTTCCTGTGCACGCTGCGGCCACGTGAGCGCCCAGCTCTGGCGCACACGAGCATCCCGAGTCCTTTGCTGCTTTGCGCAGGGTGTCCTTCCTACCAGGAGCACCCTTCCCTCTCCCTTCTTCCACGGGCTCCAGCCGTGCCTGCCTCCCGGGCAAGTGGCCTTCCTGGCTGGAGTCTAGGATAGACTCCAGATTGCCAGGATGCTGCAAAGAAGGGGTGGGAACGGTATGGGGGTGAGGAGCAAAGAAGAGGCCCAGAGACTAAGGGAGCCCCTTTCCCATGGTCTCTTCCCCCAGGTCCTAAGGCGGTCCAGCCATGGTGAGCAGTCCCACCTCTAAGTTTAAAGACAGCCTCCAAAGATGTCGCCTGCTTAACACTTTTTTTTAGTTAAAAAATTAAAAAAAATTTTAAAAAAATATTTAGAAAATATATAACCTCAATAAAGAAAAATCCAATCAGTACAAACACACGCACTAAAAAGGTGTATCTCCCATCACCTCTTGCCTGGATAAAGTAATTATCTTCTCATTGGTCTCTCTGCCTTTGGTCTCACCAACCCCCACCCTCCCAATCACTACAGCCAGAGGGTTCTAAGGAGTGAGCCCAAGAGTTAAAACCCTTTAGTAGTTCCTAACCGCCTCAGGACAAACTCAGACTTCTTACCTTCCAATGAGCTGCTGGCCGTCCCTTTTAGCGCCTCCCCTTCCTAGATTCCACATGGCTCCAGCCATAGCCACAGATCATCCAGGCTGTTCTCTATCCTGTCACACCCTTCCCACCCTGGCTCCCTCACCTGGCCAAGTCCTACTCATGCACCTGTACCAATGTCCCAGTCCCTATCTGATGTTTCCTGTGAGGCCCTCATCATAGCTGATCACACTGAAACTGTCTTCCTGTCCAGGGCAGGGAAAAGTCTATTTATTTGACTTGACCCAAACTCTTCTGGGGCAGAAAAGTCACCCAGTCAATGTGACTTGCATTCATCATAGGTATGAATGAATAATGATAATGATAATGCCTAACAATTATATAGTGCTAATTCTATGCCTAGCACTGTTCTAGGCACTTTTGATATATAAATTCATGCAATCCACACAACCCCACGATTGATACATCCTCATTTTACAAATTAAAGCACTGAGCAGTTAAGTAACATGCCCCAGGTATTAAGGGTCTGAGCTGGGGTTTAAACCAAGCAGTTTGGTTTCCCATAAATGAACCAAGAACTGGAAGAAGAAGGTCAGAACCTCAAAGAATCAGGTAGGGTTATGATCTGGGGGCTTTACATCTAAGGGTCTTCCCACCCTCTACGTTTTGCTCCTAGGGAGCCCATGTTATATAGTGCAAGAGATAGAGGCCCAGAGACACCACAGATGACTTCAGGAGCCCTGTGGAGGGAGCAGTGCTATTTACCTGGGGGTCCGGGAGCAGGGTCATAGTTGGGAGGGGCGGGCGCCGGGGTTGCGAGTTCTCAGTGCCAAACTACAACTCCCAGGAGGCATCGGGCATCCACAGCCCGCGCCACGTCACGACGGCAGAGGGCGCAGGCGGCTCGGTTAGCCCGGCCGCTCGGCTGTTTGGGCCGTTCTGGTCGGACCCGGGACCTGGCTCTGGCCCCGAGGTAAGTGGAGTAACCCGCCCGCGCGAACCCTGCCTGCGGAGGCTCCGCAGCGCACGTCCGCAGCGCACACTATGGCGCGGGAGCGCGCACAGGCGGGGCTGGCATACCATATGGGGGGATCCGGGCGGAACCAAGTGACCCCCCCCAGAGGGAACTCGGAGACTCCTGCCCACACCTTCGATGTAGCCAACCCTGGGGGGGGGGGCACAGTTCAGTGTGTCGCACGTATGCTAGCTAGGCTCCCGGGGTCCTGGGTCTGAAGGCGCTGGGTAGGGGTCAGCCCCGCCCCGTGAACGAGGGTGCCCAGGACCAGAGGGAGCCGGGGCGAGGTTTTCCCGCTGTGTGGGTCCGAGGGTCTCCTCCTCCGCAACACCACCAGAGAGTGCCTCAGGTTGAAGAATAGAAAGCAAGGTTGTCCAGGCTTGGCCTGTGTGTGTTTGGGGAAGTGACTGAAGGGGAGGGCAGAGATTGCCCAGGTCTGTGGATATGGGTGCCCACATGGAGAGGTGGTGCGAATCATCTGGATTTGGATCCTTACAACTACCCCTTCCCGCCCCGGTAGATGGGAGCTGCTCACCGGGGGCTGAGCTTGTCAGCATCCTTGACGGGCCCTCGCCCCTGAAGTCAGAGAAGAGCCCCTGCCCACCCACACTCCCTTTCCCCGTTCTGGGGTCGCCTCCGTCCCTTGAGTTCTCAGCCCTAGCGGCCGCCCAGTCCGACAAAGGAGCAGGACAATGATACTGGCATCGGTGCTGGGGAGTGGCCCCCGGGGCGGGCCTCCACTCCGGCCCCTCCTGGGGCCTGCACTCTCGCTCCGGGCCGGCTCAACATCAGCTACTGATACACACCACGTAGAGATGGCACGGGAGCGCTCCAAGACCGTCACCTCCTTTTACAACCAGTCGGCCATCGATGTGGCAGCAGAGAAGGTATACAGCTGGGGCAGCGAGCCCAGGGTCAGGAGTTGGAGAGGGTATCCAGGGAAAGGGTGGAGCTGATGTGGGATGTTGGAAGTCCAGTGCTCAAGGCCCATCTGCCTCTCTAGCCCTCAGTTCGCCTCACTCCGACCATGATGCTCTATTCTGGCCGCTCTCAGGATGGTAGCCACCTCCTGGTAAGGTTCCAGCCCTAATTTTCCTCTTGGCTCCTGGAGCTTTGGGCCAGCCACTCAGGTCCCAGCCCTGCATTCCCTCCTCTTTTTCTTCTAGAAAAGTGCCCGGTACCTGCAGCAAGAGCTACCGGTAAGGATCGCTCACCGAATCAAGGGCTTCCGCTGCCTTCCTTTCATCATTGGCTGCAACCCCACCATACTGCACGTGGTAAGGTAGAAAGGACCTTAGATCAGTGTGCTCACTTCCCAAGAGGCAAATGGGGAGTCTGGGGCCCATAGTGGCAGAGTCTGGCTTGCTTAAAGGTATCAGGGCCATACAGGATTCAGCCCTAACCCTTCAGAGGCTAAGGCTGCATATTCATGGAGGCTGGAAACGGCACAGTGGGGGTTTGAACCACATGAATTGGTTTGGGTGGGTAGTCAAGGGTGGCTGTTTTTCACCCGGTGCTGGTGGCAGCCCCATGAATTCCCACTCTTCTTCCTTGCAGCACGAGCTGTACATCCGTGCATTCCAGAAGCTGACAGACTTCCCTCCGGTGAGGGCTGGGCCAGAACAGGGTGAGGGGCTGAGGAAGTTAGTGTTGGGCCACCTGTGCTCATGACTCTGTGACCTGCAGATCAAGGACCAGGCAGAAGAGGCCCAATACTGCCAGCTGGTGCGACAGCTGCTGGACGACCACAAGGATGTGGTGACCCTCTTAGCTGAGGGCCTGCGTGAGAGCCGGAAGCACATACAGGTCCTGTCAGCGGAGGAGGGGGCCAGGCTTGTTGAGGGGGCTGGGAAGGGGAACAGGGTTCTGAAGCCCCACTCTTTACAGGATGAAAAGCTTGTCCGATACTTCTTGGACAAGACGCTGACTTCCAGGCTTGGGATCCGCATGTTGGCCACCCATCATCTGGCGTTGCATGAGGACAAGGTAGGCTTTGGGGCCTGAGACCCAATTGGGAATAGTTAGTGGGACAGGGAGACTAAGCTCGGGATCTGGGCCAAGGGCCTGGGGCAGAGGCTTTGGGGCTGCTGCCTTCGGGCAGTTCAGAAGTTGCAAGCATTTGGTGGCTGAGGTGGGGGTGAAGGTGTTACTAGTCCTGAGTTTCTTTCTTCTGCCAGCCCGACTTTGTTGGCATCATCTGCACTCGTCTCTCACCAAAGAAGATTATTGAAAAGTGGGTGGACTTTGCCAGGTGAGGCCAGAATGGCTAAGGAGGCAAATGTCAGGGGCAGGCACAGCTTGAATCTGAGCCCTTGCCTGGGGCAGGGTTTCTCAACCTTGACACAACTGACATTTTGAGCCAGATTATTCTTTGTAGTGGGGGGGCTGTCCCACGCATGTTAGGATGTTTAGCAGGATCTCTGGCTTCTACTCATTTGTTGCCTATCATATCCCCAGTTGTGACCAGCAAAAATATCTCTGTACATAGCCAAATGTTCCTTATAGGGGCATAATTGCCTTCAGTTGAGAACTGGTCTAGGGCAGCTGTCTGAACTCTTGTTCCTATCCACAGACGCCTGTGTGAGCACAAGTACGGCAATGCCCCCCGTGTCCGCATCAATGGACATGTGGCTGCCCGTTTCCCATTCATCCCTATGCCGCTGGACTACATCCTGCCTGAGCTGCTCAAGAATGCCATGAGGTGGGCCAGCTGGACATGATGGGTGGGGGGAAGACAGGAACTGGTGTGCCACCACTTACTGGTCTTTCTCCCCACATAGAGCCACAATGGAGAGTCACCTAGACACTCCCTACAACGTCCCAGATGTGGTCATCACTATCGCCAACAATGATATTGATCTCATCATCAGGTTTGCCCTGAGTGGGAGTTGGGTTGGGGTGGATGGAGGTTCTGGGCTCTGTTTCTGACTTGCTGTAGGACCCCTAAGCTAGTACCTGCCCCACTTTGGGGCTAGGTCCCTTGTCAAACAGGATTTTCTGAGATTGCCACAAGCTGGGTATTAATGGATCTGAGGCCAGCTGCAGGCCCCAGGGCCCTGCCTCTGCCAGTACCTGAGGGGACTAGAGTTGGGAAACAGAAGTAACCAGTCTAAGATGCTGGGCTGAGAATAAATGTCAAATCCTGTGAGAAGGTATAAGCAGTCGGGCCCCCCACCGCTCTAGGCAAAGGTGGAGATGGAGAAATGTGGCTTATACAAACAAAGCCCAAGGGTCTAGGTGGACCACATTCCACCTTTGAATGGAAGGGACAAGAAGGCAGATTTAGAACTGTCTGCCTGGAAGGTAGTGAGCCCCCCATCAAAGCTTGGCAAGCCCATGTTGTTGATATCCTGCCAGGATTTCAGATCGAGGTGGAGGAATTGCTCACAAAGACCTGGATCGGGTCATGGACTACCACTTCACTACAGCTGAAGCCAGCACCCAGGACCCCCGGATCAGCCCCCTCTTCGGCCACCTGGACATGCACAGTGGTGGCCAGCCAGGACCTATGCATGGGTGAGGCCCCACCTGGCCAGGATGGAGGGGTGGGGGGCCCCAGGATACTCAAGCCTCTGAAGCCCCCTGTCCTATCCCCCTGCCCACCCCCAGCTTTGGCTTCGGGTTGCCCACATCACGGGCCTACGCGGAGTACCTCGGTGGTTCCCTGCAGCTGCAGTCCCTGCAGGGCATTGGCACAGACGTCTACCTGCGGCTCCGCCACATTGATGGTCGGGAGGAAAGCTTCCGAATCTGACCCCACAGCCCTTAGCCTGCTCGCCTGCCCAATCTGGGCCACACTCCCTGCCAGAACCTTCTGGGTCAGGCAGGGTACACAGTCTGCTCCACATGCTGCTGCACCTTGGGTCTCAGGGCCCCAGATGGACTTACATGGCGCTGGGCACCGCTACTCCTCGATAGGGTCCACTGCTTCCTTGCCTCCAGGTCTTGGAGGAGAGGGAGTGGGGACCCCTGAGGCCTCCAGCACCAGCTCCGTCATTCTCGTTCCTGGGGAACCCCCACTTTGACCTGTTGTTTGTTATTAAAGTTCACATTTTGAATGCCCTCTTGGGCCCTGTGTGTGGAGAGGGCAGGTAAGCTTTTGTTTCTGTCCCCATTCAGGTCCCTGGTCCCTGGATTTAAATTGTTCATGTCCCAGTCTCTTAACTGTCCTGACAGCCTGGCAGACCAGGAGAAGAATTAGTCCTCAGTCTTTTGTATGTTTAATTTGGTGGGAGTAGGAGTGACTTTGGCAGTTTATGCAAAGGCCTTTCATTCATCTAACAAATGTTTCTGGGTCCCAGACAATATTGAAAGGTCAAGTTGACCCAGCTGCAGGCCTCAGTTCTGACTCTTCCCTTCCTGGCAGTCACAGTTTCTAGAGGGAAAAGTCACCAGACAGGGCAACCTCCTGAGGCACCTCAGTAAGGTTAAAAATACTACATCTGCTGCTGCTGCCAAGGAAAAGAACATACAAGGTTGTGCCCTGGCAGGCTCCAGCAGGGACTGGGTGCCCCACCACAGAGAAAGGTGGGGCCCAGGTAGGGAGGGCCAGGGACTTGGGTGAAAGGAAAGGGCTCCAGATAGCAGGTAGGCTCAAAGGTTAGACTTGAAGCAGAACTCCAGATAAAGTCTTAGGTGGGAACACCCTACCCACCTTGCCAGGGAAGAAGAAAGGCCTGTCAGTGGTGCAGAACCTTCGGCATTGGGGCCACACATGGCCTTCTGGATCTTTGAGTGTGGCTTTTCACTGAATCCAAACTTCACAGAATAAATAATTTGTTCTGTGAATTTTGGATTCCGTCAAGGGGGGCTGTACTAGGGGATCTGGAGGGCCACATGTGGCCTTGAGGCTGCAGGTGCCCCACCTCTTCTGGAGGCCAAATGGCAGGTGGTGGGAAACCACAATGACTTGCTAGACTGAAAATCCTGCTGGCTGCAGGGCAGGGAAGTGAGGCTGGAGAGGTGGGCAGCAGTCAGAGGGTAAGGACCTTGGAGCATGGGCTTTATCCTGAGTCAGTAGGGATCCATGGATGGGTTTTAAGCTAAGAAGGGATGTTTCAGGATGGATTCTCTAGAAGCAGACTCTGAGAGGATTTGTGTCCATGTGATTTGTTAACAACATGCTCCCAGAAGGGCATAGGAAAAGCAGGAAAAGGAAGAGGAGGAACCCAAACAAAGATCTCAGACAGAAATCCAGAACCTGTTAATTATGCCTCAGAGTTGGAGGCTAGAGAGTTAAACTCTCCACAGTCACTGATTAATTCCTCCATTTGACAATCACTGGTTAAAGTCAGTGTGGGGTAGGCAAAACAGCTCTATTAGCCTGAAGGCAGTTCTTCAAAGAAGAGCCTCTGGGGCTGGCCTTTGAAAGCACATCAAAGGTAATCTGGCACACAGAAACAACAAAAAGAAATCCTGGAGATCTGGGTGGAGCACCTACATTGTGCTAGGAGGAACTGGCAGATTTGCACATTGGAAGCATCATTGGTGGCCAGTGGATTAAAGGGAGAATAGTGAGGAGGCTGATGCACTGACCCTGATCAGGGATATACAAGCCCTAGGCTAATCCTTAACTAGAAAGGACCTCATCATTATCTGAAGATGTCAAGTGAAATCAAAAGTGAGGCACCAGGCCAGGTGGGGTGGCTCACACCTGTAATCCTAACAGTCTGGGAGACCCAGGCAGGAGGATCACTTGAGCTCAGGAGTTCAAGACTGGCTTGAGCAAGAGCAAGACCCCATCTCTACTAAAGATAGAAAAAATTAGCCGGGTGTGGTGGTGATTGCCTGTAGTCCCAGCTACTCCGGTGGCTGAGGCAAGAGGATCACTTGAGCCCAGGAGTTTGAGGTTGCTGTGAGCTACGCTGATGCCATGGCACTCTAGCCTGGGCAGCAAAGCGAGACTCTGTTTCAAAAAAAAAAAAAAAAATTGAGGCACCAGCACCCTGGGTAGGTGCAATAACAATCTTGAAGATAGGGTGGTTGGAGTGGGAGAAGGCATTAGAATTAGAATTTTAATTTTTTTTTGTTTGACTTTTATTTCTTATGTTGCCAGACACCTGGCATTCACTGTCCGCCCCCTCTCCCCTCATCCCCAACCTCCTTCAATTCCTCAAAGCCAAATTTACAGCACTTCTCACTGCCTCCCATGGATTCCTAACTCTCAGATATTTCTTGATCTGTAACCTTTGAGCCCCATCTTCAGGCACTGAGCATTCCACCCCCTCTTAGAATTGTTTCTAAGCCCAGTAACCAAATTATTAACATAAATCAAACAAGATTGCGTACCTACCCTGTCTCACACTTTGCAATACACTTGTATATAGATAAGATAGTTTAACCTTTAGTTTATGGTTGATATAGTTATACATGGCGTAGCCACTTATATAGACAGTTGTCCCTTGGTAACTGAGGGAGTATTGGTTTCAGGGCCTTCCGCAGATAACTCAGGTCCTGCAGTCGGCCCTGCAGAACAGCAGATAGGAAAAGCCAGGCCTTTGTATCCGTGGGTTTTACATCCAGAGAATACTGTATTCTCGTTCTGCGGTTGGTTAAATCTGCAAATGTGGAACCCGCGGATACAGAGGGCCAACTGTATATGGTTTATATATAGAGATATTTATGGTTTAAACTTTGCTCTCAGAGAATCCACAAACTTGTACACCTTACCCAGAGGAGGGTCAGAACTCAAGATTCCTCACTCACTGTCAAGACGCTCTTCATTGTATCCACTGCCTGTGGCTAGTTTTCTGTGCAGGAGACATGTGGTTTTGGGGGCCTGCTCCTTCCTTTAGAAAGTCTTTATTTTGTGAAGATGATTTATTGGCTGCCCCTGGACACACTCGTTCTGCTTTCCCCACCCCAACTGTATCTTTTTCCAACACTGAACAAGGGAAGCAGTTTCTTCAGCCTTCAAAACGGGTGACCTGTGTTAGACTGGCGCGAGCGAGCAGCGCAGGGGTGGGTGTTAATTCCCGGCTCCCAATCCTGACGTCAGACGACCAGGGAGGCCGCTCTGGCCGCGCCCCGTTCAAGTGTGGGCGGAGCCCCTGAAAAGAAGCACATCTAGGCTTCCTCAGTCGTCAGGGCCTTTACAAACATTGAACTCAGTCACCACATGTCTCCTCTCTTCAACTCCAGGGTGCAGCCACATTTCCACACAGAAAACCAGGGACTCCAGGCCTTCTGGGAGACGGCCGCACAAGCCAATAAGCTCCTGCTACGTCACAGACCCCCACCAGCCCGAGGCTCCCGCTCCCTGCGCTGCTGACCCGGAGCTGAAAGAGCTGCGTGGCGCCAGATTCCGGCGTCACTTCCACCACCGCGATGGCGGCACAGGGATCTGCGGCGGCGGTTGCGGCAGCGACTACAGGGGTCGCGGGGGAGGGCGAGCCTGGGCCCGGGGAGAATGCGGCGGTCGAGGGGACCGCCCCGTCCCCGGGCCGCGTCTCTCCGCCAACCCCGGCGCGCGGCGAACCGGAAGTCACGGTGGAGATCGGAGAAACGTACCTGTGCCGACGGCCGGACAGCACCTGGCGTGAGGGCGGGGCCCAAGGCCAGGGGGCGGGGCCGGGTGGGCAGGTTCTCCGGGGCCGAGAACTGAGGGCTGGGAGCCATGGGGGGCGGGGCTTGAGGAAAGAACGCGGAGTTGCGGGCGCTTTTTAGACCTGCGGAGTTAAGCAAGGCTATTACCCTCGGGTTATGCCAGTCCCTGCCTACCAACCCATCAGTCAGACGAATTCTTCTAAACATTTATAGAGTTCCCATTCCACTTCCTTGTCCAGTCTTAGGCTTCATTCCATTTTCTTGGTAACCCTGCCTCCTAACTGGTCTCTTTTGCGCCTTCCTCTTCCATTTGTCCCCTGTGGCCACCAGCAGAGAGTATCTTCCGGAACACAAGTTTCCCCTTCCTTTACATTGCATTGCCTTCCCTCATCTTCAGAATAAACTCCAAACTCCTTAGAATGGTATTCATTTTTGTGACCGTTCTAGTTTCTAGCCACCCCTTAGCAAAGGCTATTGCCAGACCAGAGCACACCGAACACCGTAAAGACCATGTGCCTTTTTAACTACCTGTGTCCTCTGCTGGAAATGTGTTTTCTTCCCTTCCTCCTTGATCACCTGGCTAGCTCCTACTCATCCTTTTAACTTCGTATCCTCTGTGATGCCATTCTTGACCCCCTTCAGGCAAAGTGATTTGTTCCCTTATGTGTGTTCCTGCAACATTTTTTTCATACCTCAGCCATAGTTTTTGTAACATTATGTTGTAATTTTATGTCTATGTCTTCCCCTATCATACTGGAAACTTCTGGAGGGCAAGACGTCTTGTGATTCATTGCTGCGTCCTCTGTACTTAGCAACAACATTGCATAGGGCCAGACACGCAGTGGTTGCCTTACTCATTTATTGAACGATCTACTAATTGTCATGCAATGTGCTAAAAATTTTGGAGGCATTAACTCACCCTCTGAGATAGGCACTATTCTTATTTTACAGAGGAAGGGACTGAGGCTCAGAAAGTCAAAATAACTTGCTCAATTACATACAGCTAGGAAGTGGGGAACTAGAATTATATTTAAACTCAAGCTATCTTAATTCAGAGCTAGCTCTCCTGACCTCTGAACATATGAATGACTGAGTGTATGTAGTAAAATGGGCATTGGATTTGGAGCCAAACTTAAACTGAGCTAAATATTAGGTCTTACCACTTTTTAAATCTATGACCCTGGGTAAGCCTCAGCCATAAAATAGTTATAACAGCCCCAACATGGTCCACTTCAGAGGGTTGTGGCAGTGATTGAGTAGAATGGCAGATGTGAACAGGTGACCTTAGCTTAGGTGTGGCCCTGGAATCTGGAAACTGCTCCTCAGTGTACAGGATTCCTGTAATTCCAGCCTTACCTTCTTTTCTGATGATCCTGTCCTTTTTCCTTCACAGATTCTGCTGAAGTGATCCAGTCTCGAGTGAATGACCAGGAGGGCCGAGAGGAGTTCTACGTACACTATGTGGGCTGTGAGTGGCTTGGTGCATTTGGGCTTGGTTTGGGGGGAGAGGGGTGGCAGGGCAGTACCCTCACAGCCCATCCTCACAGTTAACCGGCGACTGGACGAGTGGGTAGACAAGAACCGACTGGCACTGACCAAGACAGTGAAGGATGCTGTGCAGAAGAACTCAGAGAAGTACCTGAGCGAGCTGGCTGAGCAGCCTGAGCGCAAGATCACTCGCAACCAAAAACGCAAGCATGACGAGATCAACCATGTGCAGAAGGTCCGCATCCCTTCCTTTCCCCAGGGCCCAGGAGGCCCAGCTGCCTCCGCCATCTCCCTTGGGCTTCTTGGGCCCCACTGCCAAAACCACAGCAACTCCCATTTTTAAGTTCCCATGGTGTGTCAGGGACTTTACCCACCTCCTCTCATTTGCTTTTCACAGGTAAGAAAACTAAGGCTCAGAGAGGGCAAGGGCTTGGATATTCTCATAGTGAGCAGATGGCACAGCTGGGACTGGAACACGGGCCTCCTGCACTGGTAGCCTCTTTTCTCTCCTATTGGCTGTATCGATTGACAAAATGACTTGAAGTATAAGGGGAAGGAAGAGATTGCAAGATATTGGGCACTTGGTATTGCCAAGCAGTGTGCTAAGTACTGTACATATATATAAGCTCATCAAATGCTCCCTAACAGTTGAGCAGCACAGGAATAATTATTTCTTTTTGTAGATGAGGAAGCAAACTCAGGGAAGTTAAGTAACACACCCAAGGTCACACAGCTAGTAAAAGGGTGGGCTGGAATTAGAATAATGATGTCAAATATTTATTGGCCTGTGAGCCAAAGTACTAGGTTAAGTGTTTTAATACATGATCTCATGGACATTCCACAGCAACCCTGTGAGGCAGGAGATACTGTGCTCAGTGTACAGAGGAGGTGTAGATAGGTTTAGAAACCAAGTCAGGAATTAGATCTACCAACTGATTGTCCTACTTCAGGGCCTGAGCCTTTAACTATGATTTTGGCTTTGTTTTTGTTTTCCAGTTTTTTAAATAGTTGATGTATAATAGTTGTACATATTTTTAACCATGATCTTTATACATCCTAGAAACTCAGACTGTTTATCTCCAAAACCTGCATGCTTTTAGCCAACCTAGGCTGCCCCTGAGGGTTTACTTTCCTCCCACTCTGAGCCTCAGCTTCTTGGTTATATAAAATAGGGAGTGCAAACCAGAATAGGGTTTATCAAGGTATTCAGGCATTCGTTTGTTTCAAACATTGCATTCATTCTTCTGAGCTCATCCATTCAGTGGGTGTGACCAGCTTTTAAATTTTAAAAGTGGAAAGAAGAAATAGAATAAGATAGAAAATATCGGAGTGCATTACACTTTATTAAGCGTAAGTATTGTTTTGAGAAGCTTTTGTTTCACATACAGATACATGTATGTATATACACAAACATGTCAACTGGTTTACAGTGCCAACTGCAATTCCTACTGTGGGTATGATTAAAAAAATTTGAAATACCCTAAACTAGAAAAACAACTCAGGATCTAAGGCAGCACTATCTACTTGAACTTCCTGTAATAATGGAAATGTTCTATAGCTATTCCATCCAGTACCGTAGCTGCTAACCACATATGGCTGTTGAGCACTTGAAATGTGTTCAGTATGCCTAAGAATTAAAAAATTTTAAATTGTAATTAATTTAAATGTAAATAGCTGTGACAAGTAGCTACTCTATTGGACTAAGATTCTATGACTATCCTTGAGTAGTTTGTACTGAATGAAGATGGACCTCTAAGCTGGCAGTCAGCAGGGTGGATGATAATGGCCACTGGTGATAAAATCAAAGAATAGATAATAAAACAATCAGCCAGTTAACAGTCAGCAAATTTCTTCAGAGTCTAATATCTAGTTCTAAATAAATTGTAACATTGAAGAAAAGTAGTGTTTTTGTAGTTCTTTAATGCATTTGCAGAAGAGGATTGTATTTTGTGAGAGCCGGAAAGTATGTTTTAATGAGTTGTGTTAGGAGGAAAATCTTTTCTTCCCTTGTCTTTGCAGTAGTTAGGCTCGGAATTGGACAGACCAGGGGCCCATGCCTAACCCTGCTGAGTACCAGTTATGTGACCTCGGGCAAGTGACTTCATCTCTTCATGCCTCAGTTTCCTCTTTTGTACAATGGGGATGATGAGCACTCTTGTTTAAGAGGCTAATTGTGAGGACTAAATGAAATAATGTCTGTGGAGTGCATGGCACTCGAAATAAACGGCAGCTCACTGCTCCCCAAGGGCAAGTGACCTCACCTCTCCCTGTTGTTTACTAGTCTGTAAAATGGAAATAAGAACACTCTATCTACGGGTTACTGAAAGGGTTAAATGAGGCCACATAGGCAAAGTGCTTTGTGGAGCAGGGTTCTAGGTTAAATCCTGGCTGCTTCTCCCTTCTCAGCTACAGGGCAAGGCCACAGTCCACTCTGGTGTAGGTCATAGGCCTTGGGTCCCTTCTCCATTGTCAGGCCGTACCTGGTTCCTCCCACAGAGTCTGGCCTAGGAACAGAATGTGCTGTGAGTGTGACGTGACCTTTAGACTCAGCTTTCTAAGGACTTGGAAAATAGGGGAAACCAGATATTGCATTGTTGACCACTTGTCCCCTGACCTGGGAAGGAGGGAGTGTTTTCTGGACAGGAAGAATCTAGATAGGCCTCCTGGAGGGGCTGGGAAGAATGTTGAGCCTTGAAGGACAGGAAAGAGTACAACAAAAACAAAGACACATGATAGCTCACAAAGCCATGCTCTGTCGTGGACTCACCTGACTCGTGCTCTCTGCCAGGTTGAGTAAGCATTTTCTGGTGGTAGTAAGAGAAGGAAGGGCATTCTCAAGGTGGCAGGAACTGTTTGTACAAAGCCATAAAGGCCAGGAAAAAAAGGGTGTTGATAGAGTGAATTTGAGGGGGCTGAGACTGGAGGCAGGGAATCTAAGGAGTCCAAGTCAATTGTCCAGACTTGAGATGGGGCAGCGACTATTTGGAGTGAGAGAAAATTCCAGAGAGTGACCAATTCCAGAGATGTTAAGGAAGTAGAGTTGACATCCAGTGTATTAGGACTTGGCCACTGATTGCATGCCAGGCTGAGAGAGGGAGGAGTCTTATGGGCAGGCCCAGCTATTGATCTTGGGCATTTAGACCAAGGGTGATGTTCCCAGTGAGATAGGGTACCCGGGAGGAGGAACAGAGGTTTGCAGGGAGGAATGTTGAGATGTTCTGGACATCTAGAGTCTCATATTCGTGTGGGAGGAACCTCTGGGAGCAGTCCCATGGGCAGGTAGCTACCTGGGACTGGTGCTCAGGAAATACCTAGGTACATTGGGGAGTTAATGGGCCTGGAAGACAAGATCCATTATTTCATCTGAGTCTCACAACAACTTTGGCAGAGCTGGATTGCCCCATTGTACAGCTGAAGCTCTTATCAACCCAAGGACTGGAACCTGATCCTAGCCCTGTTCATCTGACAAAAGGTCCAAACTTGGGCATCAAGATGTCTGGGATATATGGATGGGCAGGCAGATGGGAGAGGGGCTTGGATCAGCCAGCTTCAGAAGCAAATAAAAGAAGTTAGCTATTTCTGTGGTTATTGTCATTCAGGGGATGAGGTCTGGAATACAGCAGGGAAGCATTGTGGGTTTGGGGACGGGACGGATGGCCTGATTATTTCTGTTCACCCCTGTCCACATCTCTTTGCCAGACTTATGCGGAGATGGATCCCACAACAGCAGCCTTGGAGAAGGAACATGAGGCGGTAAGCAGGGTCAGGGGCCTGACTGGAGGTGCTCCCTCCCCCTTCTACCCACTCAACCATGCACTGTCCCCACCCCCACCCTACCTGCAGATCACCAAGGTGAAGTATGTGGACAAGATCCACATCGGGAACTATGAAATTGATGCCTGGTATTTCTCACCGTTCCCTGAAGACTACGGGAAACAGCCCAAGCTCTGGCTGTGCGAGTACTGCCTCAAGTACATGAAATATGAGAAGAGCTACCGCTTCCATTTGGTGAGGCTGGGCTGGGCCTGGTGAGAGGGGCAGGCGTCAAGGCTGAGGTCAGCTGAGCCAGCAGCACCAGGGAAGAGAGACAGGTCCAGAGGAGCTGAGTACAAGGAAGAGCTGCCCAAGGGTCAAGAGACCTGGATTCCAGGCCTGGCTTTGTCATTGCTGGCAGGGTGACCTTGGGCAACTTGCTGCTCCTCTCCAGACCTCAGTTTCCTCTTCTCTGGAATAGGGACAGTAATCTCTGTCCTTACCACTTCCTCGGGCCCCTTGCCCTTTATCACATGTTTACCCAGGCCACCCCAGTGCCAGGCTCCTTGGTGCAAAAGAGGAAGCAAACAGAGCTCCTGAGCAATGGGACCTTAAGGTGTGGACAGATGGGAAGAATTGGTACACAGGGGCTGCTGGGAATGGAGCGCTCTCCTCGGTAGCACAGTGGGCTGTTTCCCAAAGCCTGTAATCTGAGGCAGATATATGCAGTTTAGGAAAGCCAGTGTCATGGACGAGTGCCTTCTAGGGCCAGGCCGACATAGACCTGAAACCATCTTGCTGTGTGATAATTGAGCAAGTTGCTTAGCCTGTCTGTACATTGGTAAATTAGGATCTCTCCTAAGATTGCTGGGAGATTACAAAATGTAGGTTGAAATGTTGAGTAGGGGAAACAGAGGCAGAGACTTGCTTTAAGCCACACCATGGTGGGGTGGGGAGGTACCAAGCAGAGAACCTCTGGGTCTCAAGCCTCTGTTCCCCTACACCGTCCCCCAGGGCCAGTGTCAGTGGCGGCAGCCCCCTGGGAAGGAGATTTATCGCAAGAGCAACATCTCTGTTTACGAAGTGGATGGCAAGGACCACAAGGTGAGCTGGTGGCCAAGGGACTGTGGTCAGAGGTGGGGGAAGCACTGGGTACCTCCTAGAAGGGTAAGGCCAGCCTTAGGGTGAGCCTCTGAGAAAAAGGCCCATGAGGTCTTGCTTAGCCTGGCACTTGGCCTGTGGTCAGTACATGATAAACCCATTGCTCTGTGGTGTCAGCCTCAGGCCAATTTCCATTCTGTCCCTGAGAACTTTTCTTCTGATGGGGTCAGTTCAAACTTGGGTAGTTCTGGAACCCAGAGTGGAGATTGTCTTGCCTGAGGCTGCTCTTAAAAGAGCTTTCTCCTTCCGTTTCAAGGAAAGGTGTTTGTTTTTGCCTGGGAGGGGACTGCTTTGTTTGAGATTTCCTACCTGAGAGCTCACTGGCTAGGAGAGCTGAGTTCCTTGTTCCTGGCAGAATGACTTCAGTGAGACAGGGTGGGGCCTTTAGGGCCTGCTTTGCCACTGTTGAGAACTTGACCTTTGCTCGGTCAGTCTGGGAGGGTCTCAGCAAGTGTCCCTCTGCGGAAGGGCAATAGCGTATAAGACGAAGAGGGAGGGCCTTACAGTGGCTCCTGGCTTCCAGTTGCCCTGTCACTTCCCCGCTGACCACAGACAAATTACTTAATGTTGTTCGTTCCTGTTTCCTTGTCCGTATGACAGGAGTCATATTTACCTAATCGGGTAGTTAGTGGAACAAATGAGATAGCAAATGTCAAGTGCTTAGCCTGGCATCTAGTAGGTGCTGGGTAAACATGGGCCTTTGTTATTGTCGGTGACCTGTTAGGGCTCAGTTAGCCTTGTACTTGAATACTCACTCTGAGCCCAGCCCTTGCCTGCTGCTCTGCCTTCCTGAGCATGAACAGGTGGAATGGCAGAAAGGGCTCCTGCTGGAGATGTGGGGTGTTTCCCAGCCTCTTCCCTCTGTCAGCCTGAGGCCTCAGGCAAGCACTTCCTCTCTAAGTAAAACAGAACTGCCAGTGCTGGGCCGACACAATTGCCAGGTCAAATGAGAGAGTGGATGTCAAAGGGTGTCAGAAACCAGAGAGCCCCTTAATCTGTCATGAAGCCAAACTCAGGGTTTCATTGTCTCCTGGTGCTGGTCTGGGTAGGTCTCTGTGTCTGCAGCTGGGAGACTGGTGAGGCCCAGCAGAGGACCTTTACCGAGCGCTCAGCTTCGTGCATTGCCTTGTGCTAAGTGCTGGGGGACACAGCTTTGAACAAGACAGAACTCATATACCAGTTAGAATTCCTGCCTGGCACTCACCAGCTTTGGGACCTTGGGCAAGCCACCTATCTCCTCAGAGCCTGTTTCCTGGGCTGAAAGTTAAGAGTCAGTGTCTGTGAAGATTGAACAGATGATTTGTGGAAAGCATCTGGCTCGTATTTAGCACTCAGCAGTGGTAGCCATGACCAGTCTTGCTCTGCCATTACCTCCCAGAATGCTACAGGCTCTCTGATTTTCCGTTTCCCTGCCCATCAGAAACGGACTTCTTCCTATCCTAAATATCACTGGCCTGGTGAGGAGCCCTCTTCCTGAAACTGGCCTGGCACTGGCTGCTCTTCGGAGCCTGGCACTTGCAGAGCAGGGTGGCAGCTCATGCCCAGGCTGAGTGCGGGAGTTGCAGGAGTTGTACTTGCTCCCTGAGCCTGTTCCCACCTCCTTTGCCCCTCAGATTTACTGTCAGAACCTGTGTCTGCTGGCCAAGCTCTTCCTGGACCACAAGACGTTGTACTTTGATGTGGAGCCCTTCGTCTTTTACATTTTGACTGAGGTGGACAGGCAAGGGGCCCACATTGTCGGCTACTTTTCTAAGGTGCTGGGTCAGAAGCTCAGGTCGGGGGAGGGTAGGGAGGGTGCTAGAATAGGGGCTGAGCCTCCCCAGAGGTTCTGAGCAGCCACCCCCCATAGGAGAAGGAGTCTCCAGATGGAAACAACGTGGCCTGCATCCTCACCCTGCCCCCCTACCAGCGCCGTGGCTACGGAAAGTTTCTCATTGCTTTCAGTGAGTGGCTCCTGGCCTGTCTGGGAAGGGGACACCTGTGGTGGCAGGGGTACCAGGGTGGGCTGGGTCCTGAGATCCTCTTTCTACCACTGCCAGGTTACGAGCTCTCCAAGCTAGAGAGCACAGTAGGCTCCCCAGAGAAGCCGCTATCTGACCTGGGCAAACTCAGCTACCGCAGCTATTGGTCGTGGGTCCTGCTGGAGATCCTGCGAGACTTCCGGGGCACGCTGTCCATCAAGGACCTTAGGTGAGGGCCCTCATCCCCATCCATGTCCTGGGCAAGCTGTCCATCAAAGACCTTGTGAGGGAGGCATCCTGGAACCCTCAAGGAAAGGGCTCTTCTTAGATTGGCCATGATCTTCTCTCCTTGTCCCCTTTCGCTGTCCCAACCAGACCCTACAAGGGAATTATCTCCAGCATCTGCTTTAACCCCTTTCTGCAGCCAGATGACCAGTATCACCCAGAATGACATCATCAGTACCCTACAGTCCCTCAACATGGTCAAGTACTGGAAAGGCCAGCATGTGATCTGTGTCACACCCAAGCTGGTAGAGGAACACCTTAAAAGTGCCCAGTATAAGAAACCACCCATCACAGGTGGGTAGGGGGCTGCTGCGTGTGTGTAGGTGGGAGGGTAGATAGATGTAAAGCCTGCTGAGAGCCTAGGCCTCCTTTTTACTGTCACATGATCCCAAACCAGTTGGACCAGTTCCCAGGATAGAGCCTAGGGCAGGCCACTCATTCCTGGGCTTCCCTGCTCACCCCTCTACCCACCACTCAGTCTGCCCTTTTGTTCTCACCCGGAGGAGGCGAAACCTGGCCTGGGCCCAGAGAGCAGAGCAGCCAGGTGTGAGCAGGCCTGGCCCCAGGCCCAGCCCAGTCTCTCCTGCCTCTTCTCCCCACAGTGGACTCTGTCTGCCTCAAGTGGGCACCCCCCAAACACAAGCAAGTCAAACTCTCCAAGAAGTGAGCAGCCTGTGCCCCTGCTGCCGGACCCATGCCTCTTACCCCCAGCCTGTAAATATGTACAGACCTGTTTCGTCGTTTTTTTTTAATAAAGTAAATTCTGGTGGCTCTAGACTTTGGAGGTGGGAGGGAGAAGCCGAGAGCTGACGGTCTTCATCTCACTTGACATGCATGCACCTGTTGTGCTCAAGACATTTTACTCCTTCTCATTCCTTCTGTCGCTCACCCCAGATCCAGGCCCCAGCCCAGTTCCAGCGGGGGCTCAGTCCTCTGGATTCACTCTGGAGTCAGGGCTGGTGGGGAGGGCTTAGCAGCCAATGGGGCAAGACTGGGGCCATTCTTATCCTTGAAAACAAGCTGCCCAAAGGCAGCCTGAGCCCAGAAACAAGGTGGGTGGGGCACTGGAGCAACAGTCAGCTGGGCAGGTGCCCAGTCTTCTGGAAATAGGTGGGAGCCAGGGCTCATTTCTATAGCCAGAGGTCCTTGGGCGCTCTATAGGAACCTAGCCAGTAGGCTTGTGGACAGCACGTGGAGGTGGCCAGAGGTTCTGGCCAGTACCACAGGCAGTAAAACTTGGACTGTGGGTTATAGTCACAACAGTAAACCCAGAAGAATAGGCTCAAAGGTCAGGATGGTGCCCTAGCCTCCCACAGAGTCCTGGAAGGAAGGAGTGGCTCACCAGGGCCCAGGCGTAGAGGGTATCAGGGAGGGGCCAGCTCCCTTCCTGGGAACAGCCACATGTCCTTGGGTGTGATGTATCAGTCCTGGAAGTAGGGGCAGCTTCCGGGGTGAGTAGCTCAGTGCTTGTGCTATGGGCAGAAGAGGCTCAGGGCCAAGCCCAGAGGCAGCAAAAGGATGGGCCCCAGCAAGCCCTGGGCCCTGGCAGAGCTGAAGGTCAGAGACGCGTTACAGAGGTTGCCATCAGGCTGGGACTCCTGGATTTGAGGCACCGCATGAGGCTGGAGTTCCGGCACGTGGCATTGGATCCAGGAGGCATAGCTGGAGGTCAGAGTGTACACACCAGGCCTGTTGGGGGCCCCACAGGCATCGCCCCAGCTCACAATGCCTGCCAGGTACCAGATGCCCTCCACAGGGCAGGAGAGTGGGCCCCCAGAGTCACCCTGAGGAGAAAAGTCACACAACCGCTGTCAGGAGCAGGCCCCAGGCCTCCAGTCATCCATGCCTGCCCTCATCTCTCAAGAGGCACTGTCTTGCCTGCCCCAGCCCTGCCACGGGCCCCTGCATTTACCTGGCAGGCATCCTTGCCACCCTTCACATAGCCGGCACACACCATGTCCTGCTGGATAAAGTGGGGCTCCTCGGGGTTGGCGTTGATGTTGTACAGGCAGTTACAGGTCTCGCGGCTGATCAGTGGCACCTCGAGCTGCTGCAGTGGCCTGGGGTTCGGGAGGCTGGCTGTGGGGGAGGAGATGCTGACCAAGGGACTCCGACCCCAAGTGGGGCTTCCCCTCCATGCCACTTGGCATCCAGCGCCCCACCTCACCTGAGGGGGCCGTGTGGCCCCATCCAGTGACAGTACAATGAAGGCCATTAGGGAAGGAGACGTTGGCTGCGGGGAGGCAGATGGGCCGGATGTAGCGGGAGAAGGTGACAGAGCTGCCAAGGCGGAGGAGTGCGATGTCGCCCTCAGAGCCCTCCTCACGGTAGCTGGGGTGGACGATGACCTCTGCCACGGTGCTGACATTGGCGTCCTCGGAGTAGATGTCCAGGTAGTAGGCTCCCAGCTTTACCTCATAGTCTTCCCTGTGATGGTCGCTGTGGGCAGAAGGGCTGAGGCTGGGACCCAGGGGACCTCTCTTTGTTCCCTGATCCCTGTTGCCTTGTAGCATCCAACCCTTGACTCTGATCAGCCCCTTGTAGGCCTCAAATCGCACCCTAGTTTTATCCTGTAACCTCTGACCCCTCACCTTCACTCCTAACTGGTCCTTTCAGATTTTACTGATACCCTTAGACCCAACCCAGGAACCCCAACCTCTGACCTGGATTGACCCATGATCTTTGACCTTCAGCCCACTTTTGACTTCCACCTCCTGCCCTCGACCCAACTGGTACCTGGGGAAGCAGTGAGCAGCTGACAGCACCCACTGCTCAGACACGAGAGAACCGCCACACACGTGAGTGCCATCATAGGTGATGCTGACCTGCCAAGGCCACTGACCAGGGGTTGCGCTGCTGCCACCTGCGATGCGTGCTTGGGGGACCACACCACAAAGGGCTGCCCAGGGAGGAAAGGATGGGAGTCAGGTCCTTAGCCCGGCAGCGTCCACACATCCCAGGTGATCTGATTTAGAGCTTGGGAAGTGGGTTCACAGAAGTTGGCCTCCCCTCTGTCTCCACCCCACAGCTGGCCAGGCGGTGGGCAGTCCGAAGATCTTCATAAACCACAGCCGACAAGGTCACAGCCCTGCTTAAACCCTTCCATGGCTCCATGTTGCCCTTACGATATTCCCGGCCGTCCATGGCACTACCATCTACTCCAGCCATCCCTCTGGGCACTTCTTGTTACACTCAGCAGGCCACACTCTTGCTCCTCTCTGGGCCTTTGCTTATCGCCAGGAACACCTTTCCCCATCCTTCCTCTGCTTCGAGAACTTCTTTTTGCCTGTGGGGACTCTGTTCAAATGGCAAGCCCTCTGCAGCCTGCTGGCTGAGCTGGGCATTGCCTCTGAGCTCCCAGGGTCCCCGTGCTTCGCCGACACTACCCAATCTCACAACTGTTCTGTTGTCTACAACTGTGTTTCAACCATACCAACCTGGGCGTTCCCTAGGGGCAGATTCCCGTCCCTAGTGCCCATGGAGTCATGGATGTGTGTTGTACAAACGAACTGAAGAACTGGGCTCCTGTGATGAGAATGTCTAGTTTCCAGGACTGCCCAGCCCCCCTCGCCCCACCCACCAAGGCCGCTATGGAGTGGAGCCCAACTGCCCTTCACAAAGTCACCTTCCTAGGAGCAGAGAAACTGCCAGCCAGACTCCTCCTCTCCCTCATAATCATGACAATAGCCACTATTTAGTGAGTGTTTGGGCAGTGCCAGGCCCTGAAGGGGCTTTCACTTCCTTTATCTCCTAGAACCCTCACTACAGCTCCAGGAGATAGACACAATCAACTGTATTTTAGACGTGAGGAGACCGAGGCTTAGGCAGGTGATGGGACTTGGCCAAAGCCACACAGCCGGCAAGTGGTGAAGCCCGGATTGAAAACCTGCCTGACTCAGAGCCGGGTCTTGTGCCTTCGAAGAAAGGAGGCTCTTGGTTTATTTACCTCAAAACCATCTCAAGTGCCCCACTTTGTGAGTCGGAAGTGGGTTTAAATCCCAGCTACGCCATTCACTGGCTGTGTGCCCTTGGGCAGGTCACTGCTTCTCTGCACCCGGCTTCCTTACAAAGTGAGGGCTACAATCCCCCCCACAGAGCGACTGGGAAACTCAAAAGAATATGGGTGGGTGGGACAGCCCAGCAGAGGGCCAGGCACTTGTTGAACACGCAGGGGAATTTAAATCCAAGTCCCCTCCCCTTTCCCCTCCCCCATTTCCCAGGCAAGCCTCACCTTCGGCCCCATCAGCTCCTGGAGAGAGAGAGAAAGAGGGAGGGGTAAGCACAGAAGACCCGAGTTCCCTGAGCCTTTAGCGCCTGCCACTTCTCCGAAGGGCTGGCCCCTTCCCTAAGAGGGCCAAGGTGGAAGGGATTCTTGAGCCCGGGATGAGGATGTGTCCCAGAAAAGGATTATGCCTGCTCCCT
The DNA here is from genome assembly GCA_008086735.1 of Cheirogaleus medius. Classification (NCBI taxonomy): domain Eukaryota; kingdom Metazoa; phylum Chordata; class Mammalia; order Primates; family Cheirogaleidae; genus Cheirogaleus; species Cheirogaleus medius. Next base: position 34,111,269 of record VBSM01002153.1, on the reverse strand, counting down.
CCAGTGTGTTACCCCCAATCCCCCTGCCCTGCACAGACTTACCTGTCCCCGACTGGAATAATCCAAGACAGAGCAGTATGACCACAGCCTCCAGCTGCCCAGGCCCCAGGCCTGCGCTCTGGGCCATGGCCCAGGACGAGGGCCCCCGGGGGAGACACAGGGCACAAAGGGAAAGGATCCTAGCGCTGGTTTCGAAGGAAAGATCCAGGTGTGTCGGCTCCGAGGAAAGGGATCCCAGAATCTGGCTGAGAAGGGGAAGCAGGTCTCCAAGCCTGGCTTCTAAGGCAGGGAGCGGCCACGGGGAGTCGGGGGAGTCCCGGGGAGACGCTTGAAGTCTCCGAAGCTAGCAGTGTAAACGTGTCTCCGGTCCGGCACGGCCTGGCCCCGTAGAGACCTTCCTGGAGTGGCGGCTCCTGGAGCGAAAGGCATCTACCTGCTGGCCCCTCCCCTGGCCCCGCCCTCTTGCTCAGCCCGGTCCGCTCAGCTTGCCACCAAAATCCTGAGTCCTTTCAGACCCCAGGCCCATGTTGGGTGGAGTGGAGGGGTTGAACAGCCAGAGAGCAGTCCGAGGCCAGACTGGAAAATCTGATGGCCAGCCTCCCTGGATTGTGACCCTACTGTCCTTGGTCCCAGGTCTTTCAGGTCTCTCAGACCAGTTATGCCCCCCAGGGCCTAGCCCAGCCTTTGTTATCTTGGGGCCACAGCCACTCCTCCCTCCCTCCCTCCTTACGCCCAGTTTTGGAGGCCAGGTTAGGGCCATTCCAAGCCCTTTCTGTGAAGCCTGCATGGGCAGGTGGCAATCATGTCTGGCCAATCATCCCACGGATATTTACTGAGTTCCTGATGTTCCTGGCACAGGGGACAAAACACACACACTAGCCCTGTTCTCCCTGAGCTCACGGTGAGATAGGGGTGATGGACTTAAATCAAATAATCACAAATAATTATAGAATAATTTCCAACCAGGAACTGTGATGCACAAGAATGGGGGCTCTGGTGTGAGTGAACAGCAGCTTGACCAAAGCAGGCATTGTGGAGGGGTCCTCGCGGAGGGGCTGGAAGAACTGAGACCCACAGAGGTTACGAAAAGGTGTCAGGGCAAAGATGGGGAAGCTGTGGCCTAGGGGCAGCATTCTGAAGTGAAGGGCACAGGTGGCAGAGATGTGACTGGGGTTGGGGTGAGGTGCACCCTCTGTAGGGCGTGGGAATCTGTGGCAATTCCAAGTATCTGTGGAGTCCAAGCTTCAGGGAAAACGGACCCTCACCCACTTTCCAGAAGACTAGATGACTGTACCTCTGAGCTGCGTCTTCAGGGCCCAGGCTGGAGGTCAGAGAACTAACTCTAGGAGGGGCTGACTTGGGAAGGGGTCTAAGCTGGGGAGGAGGGGGCGGCAGGACACCCGGCACTAGGTGTGGGTTCAGGCAGAGGCTGGGGTGTATTCAGGGTTTGTCGGTGACGGCATATGGGTGACAGACTGGGTATGTACATCCCTGTGGTGTTTCTGGGGCATATTCAATTTGGGATGGGATCAACCTCCCAGGGATAACTTCCAGCTTTCCTCCGGGTCCTCCTCCCCCACCCTCTGCCTACTCAGCCCAGGGATTGTGCCCAGTCCCAGAGACACTCTGCCACCCTCAGCAGCTGGCTTTCACCCCAACACCCCTATTCCCCACATTCTTATTTTTCCTTTTTCTCTGCTCAAACATCACTTCCTCTATGACCCTTTCCTGATCCCCAGACAGCGGTGTCCACATGTGTTCCCCACTAGATTGGGAGCACTTCGTGGCCTTATATATCAGAACCCAATTGTGTCATGACTTAGCAGGGAATATGGGATGAATGAACGCAGGGAGTGTGGGGGTAAGCATGGGTGAGCCAGTGGGATGTACACATGGGGCCCAAGACCTGGCGGCACTGGGCAGGATGCAGAAGTGTCATGTGTGCATACTGGCCACATTTTGGGGCATCATTCATCAGGGTGTGTACGTGCGGGGCAGCTCCGCCTCTCACCCTCAGTCTTTCCCACTGGAGGGGCTTGCGGGGGCAGTGGGGTCTGAGCTAGAGCTGAGGTGTCCACCAGGTGCTAGGGACATTGATTCCACTGGGGAGGTGACACACAACCAGCTGGCCACCCAGCCTCCCTGCCCTGGGGCAGGAATGAGGGAACAGCCACATTATCAGGGACACATTTCCTGAGAGCCCAAGGCCTGACTCACGGAGGAGGGAGAGGTCCTACCCTCTGGGCTTCCCCCTTCGCCTCCCAGGCACTCAGCGCTCTGCCTGCTCCCAGCAATACCACAAAGCCACACATGTGTCTGCGTTTACACCTTTATTGTCTGCTCCTCCCGCCACCCCCAAGGATTCCTGGGTCCAAAATAGCCCAATTATCAGAAGCCGCTGCAGTCTTGGTGGGTGGGGCCCTCTGGAGGTTCTGGCTAGGGAGCCAGCTGGTTGGGCCACATTCCAGCCCCACTGGGCGGGGAGTGGAGGGCAGAGAAGGAAGTGGCACTAGGACCCAGGCCCCTCAGCTCTGGATCAGGGGAGTCAGTAGCAGCAAGAACAGAACAACACGAGGGGAACCTGAGGCCCTAGCCAGGTCTGGTGGGCAGAGGTTGTTGCCCTCAGAAGGCCAGTAGGGGGAGCCACTAGGTGGCAGGAAGTGGGCCTCCCCCACTGTTTGGGAGATCCAGGCCTCTTCAGGGCCAACAGCAGCAAAAAGCTCCCGGCTGCCTCGAACAGCCAGGCCCATGAGGACCCAGGAGCCTCCCTCAGTCTGGCACAAGAGGGGAGGGGCTGAGGTCACCTGCAGAGTCAGAGCCAAGGTTAAATGGGTCTGCTATCTTTCTTCCTGGTTCCCTGCACCTTCCCCTAGGGTCTAGCCACAAAGCACTCCTTGTCTCCAACCTAAAGCATCCGGGCTGGTCACTCTCCAAGGCCCAGCCAGCAAGTACTGTTTCCCATCTAGGGCCCAACACTCAGGAATTCCAACCCTGCTCTTTCTCTAGGGTCCAGCTGCCCAGCGTGGCCTCCCCACTTCCTGGATCCCGATGCCTGGGATGCCTGTACCTCACACCTGTCCTCCTGCCCCTCGGCATACAGGACACAGAGGGTACCAGGGGGCAGAATGCTCTGATAGAGGCAGTGACAGAGTTGAGATGTCAAGATGGAGACAGCAGCAGCCACAGGGACTAGAGAGAGGAAAGAGCGTTGTTCCAGGGTTCTGGCCTCCAGTTACTCCTCACTCCCGTGACCCAGGGCTCTCACCTCGGTCCTTGGGGTCCTTCCAGCCCAGCACCCAGCAGCTGGCCCCCGGAGGGATACCCCCTGGGTGGAGGCAGATGGGCAGGGCTGATGGGGAGGGCTCCACCCTGGAGCTCAGCTCCAGGAGAGCCAGGGGGGGCCTAAGTCCCAGGTGCCGGGGCAGGCGGATGCTGATGACCAACCGGGATACCTGGTGGCCCTGTGGGAGGGGGCTGGCCCCTGCCCGGCCCAGATACACTTCAATGTAAGGCACTGTCGTAGAGCCCAGCCTGTTGGAACAAGGCCCAGTGTCACCTCTTGCTCTTCCCATTGCTTGTAAAGTCCTCCCCAGCCCAGGGGAAAGGGTGGAATAACTCTCTAGGGTCATGCCACTAACTCATTACTCCTCCTGCCAAATCTCTCTTCTGTCTCAAAACATCCCACAGCGGTTTCCCTGTGCTGTAAAGGGAGAATATCCACTATTGTAAGAGCCCTTTGGTTCATTTCCTCATTTTTCCCTCCAGCCTCTTGCCTAGGAAATGAGTGAGACCCACCTGAGGACACAGTGAGTGGCTGCCAGGACCCAGCCTGGGGCTACAAGGATCCCAGTGCAGACTCGATCACCAGCCACATGCACCTCTGCCAGCCAGGGCCACAGGACCCCCAAGGGAGCGGCCTCTGGCCGCAGGCCACAGGCTAGGGAGAGGAGGGGGCCACCTCAGTTGTGGCCCCACAGTTGACCCCTGAAGCCCCTGCCATGGATCTATGTACCCCCAAGAGCCCCTAAGCCCTAAAGGCGCCCTGCTCACCTCCACGCTCTGTGTGTGGGGGACAAGTTTGTGCCTCAGTCTCCTCCCCTTCAAGGCCCCAGTCCCAGGCTAGCTGGTCCTCCAGGTAGGCTCCCCGAGTCACATGGCTGATCCATGGGCCATGGGTCTGCAGGGGGAAGAAGGCTCGGGGACGTAGACAGTCACTGGAGAAGTCTCTGATTCCAGCCAGGAACCAGGTCCCTTCTTCCCGGCACAGAAGGCTCCAACGTGAGTCATTCTGCAGCAAAAAAGTATGTGTATGTGTGTATATGTGCGTGTGTGTGTGTGTGTATGTATGAGAGAGTTACTAATTTGTGTAAGAATTCAGCCCACACTTTAGGATTAAATCTAGGGATGGAGAGAAACCCGACAACCCGCCCAGAGCCCCGCCTCAACCCTACCCCCAAAAAGTCCTCCAGGGCCAGGCTCCGCCCCCAGCTCCTTCTGGCCCCGCCTCCACCCCGTCTCCGCGCCCAGAGCGCTCAGCCACGCCTAGTTCCTAAAGCCCCGCCTCCAGCTCCCTCCGCCTCCCCCGGGTCCTACTCAGCCCCGCCTTCCGCACGCTCCGCCCCTGCCGCTCACCCAGCAGCGGCCCGCCTCCTCCTCCTCCTGGTAGGAGGGGCAGAGCGCGAGCGGCGGGTCTCCCGGCAGCGGCACTGGCGCCCCCTGGCGGCTATACAGGCAGTGACACCACCAGCCGCTCAACAGCTCCGCCTCGAGCAGCGCGCTGGGGCCAGGCGCGGGTTCTTGAGGGGGAAAGGGCGGAGGCCCGCGCTGCGGCCTAAGCGGTCCCGGCTCCGCCCAGCGCCACCCAGGGCCAGGCGCCCGGCTTACCCCCGCGGCCCCAGCGAGCCAGGCGGCAGCGGCTCCCGGGCAGGAAGTAGTGTTCCGGGTGCGGTAGGCACACGGGCCGCGGGGCCGCGCTCAGGTTCACGGGCGCGCGCAGCTGCAGTAGCGCCAGGTCCGAGGCGTCTTCCCACGAGGCGTTCTCGTGGGGTACGAGGCGCGCCACCCGCTCCGCGCGCGGGCGCGAGGGCAGCCTC
>VBSM01002153.1:34061600-34072697 GCA_008086735.1 Cheirogaleus medius | reverse complement strand
AGGCTGGTTTCGAACTCCTGACCTTGAGCGATCCTTCTGCCTCGGCCTCCCAGAAATATAGGATTACAGGCATGAGCCACCGAGCCCGGCCATTAGGCGGTTAACTCTTGAACCCTGGTTTCTGTACAGTGTATTAACATGTTTCATAGGGTAGCTATAAAACTAAATGTAAAATGTATGAACATGGCTAGCATATAAGCTCTCAAATATTAAAATACATTAACTGCTATGTGAGTTGTATTTAACTCACCATAGTTTTGAGCCCTGGGCCTTGTGAAGCATATATAACTCACACATCCCTTTACCTTGGTTGCCACATGAACTGTTTTTCAAGTTGCATATAACTCACACACGGAATACAATAAAAAATAACATTTTTCATTAAATTAGAAAGGATCATTGTGTTTTTGAAGTTTTTATTTAAGGATCAATTTTCATAATATAACAGTGTGGCCCCAAGGAAAAAAATTTTTTCTAGTGTGGCGGTCACTGTGTTAAATTATCTAACCTAAACAAATGTTACTGGTTGCTTGACTGATAATTAAGCCCTTTTGATAAGTTTTTCTGCCTTGAAGCTTACTGTCAAGTGTTATATTGGGTCACTTGTTTTACCTTTTTTTACCATTATTTTCTCTTCACTTTTTTTTTTTTTTTTTACTTTTGTTTTACCCTCCCTCTTCAAATTTGCATTCCTTCCGTGTTCAACAAGCAGAACAGGATAATTCAGACAACAACACCATCTTCGTGCAAGGCCTGGGGGAGAATGTTACAATTGAGTCTGTGGCTGATTACTTCAAACAGATTGGTATTATTAAGGTACTTGTGGAGCAGAATGAGTACTTTCTATAAGGCTTTTGGATTTCACACATTAGTAAAAATAGGTCTTGATGGTTGTCAGAAGTGAAAACAAAAGTCCTTAATGGTTTTTGTCAGCTTAATTTGTTAAGGAAAGCCCATTAGCTGTTTTTTATTTGTTTGTTTGTTTTTGAGACAGGGTCTCCCTGTTTCTAGGACTATCAGTGGCATCATCCTACTTATCCTAGCTCCTGATGAGCTCACTGATCCTCCTGCCTCAGTCTCCTGAATAGCTAGGACCATAGGAGTATGCCACCATGCCTAGCTAATTTTTCTGTTTATTTTTTGTAAATACAAATATTGCTCAGCCTGGGCTCAGCTAACTCCTGGGCTCAAGGGATCCTCCCTTCTTGGCCTCCCAAAGTGCTGGGATTACAGGCCATAAACCACAGCGCCGTCTGCTGTTGCTGTGTTCTGAATAAAGCCTATCTTCACACAAAAGTATAGTTGATAAGGGAGTGCCCTGAACTCTTGGATTTGTGCTCCATATAGTTTTTAGTTTTACCTGAAGTGAGAAACAGTTGTAGACCATGACTTTAATTAAGCATATGTGTGAGATAGGGTGAAGTAACTGGGAAGAGGGGAGCTGAACTTTGGGAATGATTTAAACTCAGGTTCTAGGGGAGGAGGGTGGAAGGTAGTACTATAGCTTCTAAATGTGATGTTAACTAATTTTCTTTTCCTCAGACAAACAAGAAAACAGGACAGCCCATGATTAATTTGTACACAGACAGGGAAACTGGCAAGCTGAAAGGAGAGGCAACGGTTTCTTTTGATGACCCACCTTCTGCTAAGGCAGCTATTGACTGGTTTGATGGTATGTATGAGAAAGCAGTGGAGGTGCCAGTGGGGATAGGGCAATTAGCTTTAGAGAGTAGGCCATGTTTTGAGGGGTTTTTTTGTGTCTTCCAACACTTACTTTAGCTGCAAATTCAGTATAGTCTCTTTTGCTTATGTTTCATTAGATTTTAAACCTTTTAAGGAAGGTAGACTTAGATTGTACGAAATGTGTATTTGGGTCCAGAGGTCTTGAATCAAAGTTTAAAAAAAAAAAAATACCTCGTGGCCGGGCGCGGTGGCTCACAGCTGTAATCCTAGCACTCTGGGAGGCCGAGGTGGGTGGATCACTCGAGGTCAGGAGTTCGAGACCAGCCTGAGCAAGAGCGAGACCCTGTCTCTACTAAAAATCGAAAGAGGCCGGGCGCGGTGGCTCACGCCTGTAATCCTAGCACCCTGGGAGGCCGAGGTGGGTGGATCGCTCAAGGTCAGGAGTTCGAAACCAGAGTGAGACCCCATCTCTACTAAAAAATAGAAAGAAATTAATCGGCCAGGCCGGGCGCAGTGGCTCACGCCTGTAATCCTAGCTCTCTGGGAGGCCGAGGCGGGCGGATCGCTCGAGCTCAGGAGTTCGAAAGAGCCTGAGCAAGAGTGAGACCCTGTTTCTACTATAAATAGAAAGCAATTAATTGGCTAACTAAAAATATATAGAAAAAATGAGCCGGGCATGGTGGCGCATGCCTGTAGTCCCAGCTACTTGGGAGGCTGAGGCAGGAGGATTGCTCGAGCCCAGGAGTTTGAGGTTGCTGTGAGCTAGGCTGACGCCATGGCACTCTAGCCCAGGGAACAGAACAGAGTGAGACTGTCTCAAAAAAATTCAAAAGAAATTAATTGGCCAACTAAAAATATATAGAAAAAATTAGCCAAGCATGGTGGTGCATGCCTGTAGTCCCAGCTACTCAGGAGGCTGAGGCAGAAGGATTGCTTGAGCTCAGGAGTTTGAGGTTGCCATGAGCTGGGCTGACGCCACGGCACTCTAGCCGGGGCAACAGAGTGAGGCTCTGTCTCAAAAAAACCCAAAAAAACCCCCTCCTTTCTTTAGGTAAAGAATTTTCCGGGAATCCTATCAAGGTCTCATTTGCTACTCGCCGAGCTGACTTCAATCGGGGTGGTGGCAATGGTCGTGGAGGCCGAGGGCGAGGAGGTGAGGAGTTCCTATCTGCTGGTGGTATGAAAAGAGGTGGTGGTGGGGAGAGTGCAAAGGATGGGTAGGGGCTTACGTGGAAAAGGTTAGGTTAACCAAACTTGGAAGGGAAGCACACCCGTACTTGTATCTACACTAGGACCCATGGGCCGTGGAGGCTATGGAGGTGGTGGCAGTGGTGGTGGCGGCCGAGGAGGATTCCCCAGTGGAGGTGGTGGTGGTGGAGGACAGCAACGAGCTGGGGACTGGAAGTGTCCTAATCCGTGAGTGAAAGTTAATTTTTTTCTTAGTCTTCTTACGTGTGCCCTTTGATACTATGGTAGAGTTGTGTGAGTGTTCATTCTAAACTAACAAATGTCAGGGCCACATTTTGGGGGGCAGATTTAGTTGAGAGTTTACCCCTAAGTAAGGTCTGCATAGTGGGAAAGGTAATTGGGTTCAGTAATCACAGTTTCTGTTCCTTGTTCTGCTTGTGAGAAGTGAGTCTTTTTGAGGACTCAGTTTTGTAACTGTATCTCTAAGATCACTGGAATCTGTTCCTAATTCTAGGTCTTGCCTACTCCCCATTCCTCCAAACTAATTGTCTTCCTTTTCCTCAGTACATGTGAGAACATGAACTTCTCTTGGAGGAATGAATGCAATCAATGTAAGGCCCCTAAACCAGATGGCCCAGGAGGGGGACCAGGAGGCTCTCATATGGGTAAGAGGGAGGCAATGCTTCATTTTTAAGTCTTTTTTTAAGCAGGGAGGCTATAGGGTAGGTAAAAGAATGGGGATATTGATAGATCATATTTCTTTTGTCCTAGGGGGTAACTATGGAGATGATCGTCGTGGTGGCAGAGGAGGCTATGATCGAGGCGGCTACCGGGGCCGTGGTGGGGACCGTGGGGGCTTCCGAGGGGGCCGGGGTGGTGGGGACAGAGGCGGCTTTGGCCCTGGCAAGATGGACTCCAGGTGAGTAAGACTTTAAATTGAAGTAAAACTAGAGCAGTTGAACAGAGGCCATGGGATAACAAGGTTTTATTGAGAAAGTGATTTTGAGGGCTATATTGGAAAGACCTGAGATTGTAAACTGTAGTAGGGAGGGAGGGAAGGCAGATTATCTCTGGGAGGAATCTGTAGACCCACCCTACTTATAGAGATGAGACGTTTGGTTGATTGGGTAGGAGGGGCAGGTAGGATATATGGAGTGTGTGTGTGTGGGGGGGGGTTGGATGGAGAGGCTTGTAACTCAAACCTAATGGATGCCTTTTTTTTTTTTTTTTTCTTTTCCAGGGGTGAGCACAGACAGGATCGCAGGGAGAGGCCGTATTAGCCTGGCTCCTGAGGTTCTGGAACAGCTTTTCTTCCTGTACCCAGTGTTAACCCTTGTTATTTTGTAACCTTCAATTCATGATCACCCACGGGTTTTTTGTGTCGGACTACGTAATTGTAACCATACCTCTGGTTCCCATTAAAAACCATCGTTTTAGTTAAATTTTGTTCCTCTTCCCCCTCTTCAGTCTCCTGGAGGATTGATGTCCGGGTCAGGAATGTAGAGAGTTTTCCTCTTTCAGATCCTCCTACCCAGCAGGAATTGGAATAATTTGTTCCTGCCCAGCAGGAACTGGAATAAAATGTTTGATACTTGATCCAGGGGAGAAAAGGTCAAGTGATATCCTTAAGTGTTAGAGATTAAACTTTAATGTCATGGCAAATTGGATGTATAAAAGAGATAAACGGACATGTGCTATCATGAGTGTTGCCCCAAATTTGCCCAACTGTGGTAGTTTTTCTTTTACCACATTTATTTGCATGTTGGTTTTAGTTTATTATTCGTAGGAGTTTTACCCTTTTTAGGAACTCTTGCCTGTTTTGACACATTGCTAAGGGTGAGGCTCAAATGAGGTTGGTTTTTCGGGGGCAGTATTCAAATCTGAACATGATGAGCACTTGGCCAGCCATATTGGGTCTTTCACAGGAAAGAGAGTGACTGAGAGTACCTACTGAGTGTCAAAGACTTGCTTCTCACAAGCAGAACCAGGAACAGAAATTGATTACTGAACCCAGTCGGTTACCTTTCCCACTATACTGACCTTACATATTTAGGGCCTACTGAGTGTCATGGAGTTCTGTGGAGTTGAGTCATGGTCTGATGCTCAGAAAGGGAAGTGCATGAGTTACATGGCTAAGAATCAGCCAGGATTGCATCCTACACTTCTGACTGCATTTCCATTTTGTAGCATTTTTATTCTGAAACCATTGCATGGGGGACCCCGAAGGGGACAAACTCCTATCCTAAGTTTTTGTTTACTTAAGGCTTACAAAGATGCTTGACTTGGGAGAAGAGACTTGGGAATGAGTGGAGAGAAGGGGGAAGGTTTGCTGGGAAAGGAAAGTAGAGCTTAGAGGAAATGATTGACCCTCTCCTCATTTCCCTGGTTAATGGGGCTTAGGTAGATAACTGCTGTGAGGAAACTGGCACTTTCACATCCTGCTTGTACACAGGGCTAGAGGTCATTGGTGTTTGGAGATTTTAGGCTTGAGTCTTTGGGGCGTGGGAAGTCCTGTTCCTTCTAATGGGTGTGTTGAGTGCTAGAGGGGAAGGGTGTGGTCAGTTAAAGCCTTAGAGCAGTGCCCCTCCACTTCTTATCCACATGCCTGTAAACTTGCCTATCCCTGCCAGCCAATTGTTTAGCATGAGTTTTAGTTAGAGCTGAAAATTCCAGCCAAGAGCAAGAGATGTTTGTCATGACACTTTAAAACATAATTTGTAAGATGACTGCTGTCAGAAGCATAGCTTGCAAATATGCCTAGGAACCCCAGTTGGGAAGTGCTTTTCCACTTGAAATTTTTCAAGGGTGCTGCAGCATGTTCTCTGTTTGTGTTCAAGTATGTTTTCTAGAGAAGAGTTACTCTTTCATCCTCAAATCTCTGATTTGAGGCAGAGAAACAAATGGCTTTGTGAAAAGGAATAGTGAGCTGCTTTACCACCTTCCCTGTTGGAATGGGGGAGCTCTAATTAAGAGTAGGTTGAGACCAGGTGTGATGGCTCACACCTATAATCCTAGCAGTCTTGGAGGCTGAGGCAGGAGGATCGCCTGAGCTCAGGAGTTCAAGACCAGTCTGAGCAACAGCCAGATCCTGTCTCTACTAAAAATAGAAAAATTAGCTGGGTGCGGTGGTACACACCTGTAGTCCCAGCTACTTGGGTGGCTCAGGCAGGAGGATTGCTTGAGCCCAGGAGCTTGAGGTTGCTGTGAGCTAGGCTGGTGCTACGGGACTCTAGCCCGGTGACAGAGCGAGACTCTGTCTCTAGAAAAGTAGGTTGAGAGTGGCCTGGCGTATAAAAACGGAAAGTATTGCCAAGTTGATCTTACCAGGCATTGCTTTTACTTGGCTTGCTTTTTTTTTTTTCTATTGCCCAGGCTGGAATACAGTTGTGCGATCACAGCCCATTGTAACCTCGAACTCTTGGGCTCAAGGGATCCTCCCACCTTAGTTTTCCAAGTAGCTGGGACTACAGGTGTGCACCACCATACTTGGCTAATTTATTTATTGCAAAGACTGTCACTATGTTGCCCAGGGCAATCTTGAACTCCTTCCCTATCTCAAGCAATTGATTGTCCTTCCTGGGCCTTCCAAAGCTGGGATTATGGGTGTGAGCCACTGTTCTGGCCTGATTTGGCTTATTGAATTTAGTACATGCAAAGAAGCCCTCATATTTAGAGCTAAGGATGTTGCAGTGGTTTTCTCCTTGCTTCTGCTGTTTTCTTTCTTAAATGGTGTTTGGTTTGAGTGGCCTCCTCTGATGTCTCTGAGTAGTTCACTGTTGCTGCTTCATCTAGTAGGGTTCTAATCTTAGGGTTTGGTTGTCCCTTGATCCCTATTGCTAGGAGTGAAGGAGGTTGAAGCTCCTTGTAAGACCTGATTACTGGGACTAGTGTCAAGTTCTTATGTTCTTGAAAAGGTTTCAGTGATTGGCCTTACCCTTAAGTAAAAGAGAGGGCTGGGCGGTTGTACATTCCTGTAATCCCAGCTACTTGGGAGGCTAAGGTGGCAGGATTGCTTGAGCTTGGAGTTTTGAGACAAGCCTAGGCAACAGAGGAAGACTCTATCTTGAAAAATGTAAAAAAAAACGATCCCAGGTGATAATGGGTAGATCCAGTGTAGGGGTGCTTTTCCAGGAGAGTGGATGAAGATAGCTAACAGTGGACAGAATGTTGGTGTCTGAGAAGCTGGTTCTGGTGTCAGGTCATCCTTTGTGAGAAAGTGTGAGATCCATGGGGTTGGGAGATTTGGCCCTTTGGTCTTTGCTGCATTCCCTAGTAATAGCCAGGCTAGAAACCGCCAGCCATATTTTTCTAATTTGTAAGGATTTTAGACTAGATCTTTGTGTTCCAAAGATACATCATTATTACTGAACTATTGGAAAACAGTCCGCAATCTCGAAGCACTTGGTGCTTGGCTTTTGTGAGTTGAAATTGGGACAAGCTAATGGAAGAAGTGAGGAGGGTAGGGAGTGGTGCCTTGTAGGTCTCTTTGCTGCCTCCCTTGATTGAGTCCTTGGTTTTAGCCTCTTCAGCTTTTTTGCCCTCATCACATGCGTGGCCTGCCTGGGTTCTAGGGCTGTGGTTCAATCAGTGATGGCTGGATTGATCCAGGAGGTAAGGTGTATGGTCCATCTCCATGAGACTTGACACATGATACCACCTTTAGTCATGTTTCTTCCTATTTGTAGTCTTTTATCCTTTAAAAAAAATTTTATTTGGCATATAGTAGTTGTTTATATTTATGGAATACAGCATGATGTTTTAATACATGTATATATTTTTGAATGATGAAATCAGGCTAATATCTGTCACATCATGTACTTATTTCTTTGTGGTGAGTACATTTAAAATCTCAGCAATTTTGAACTATTATTTATATGTTTTAGGTATGAGAGGTCTTGCTATGTTACCCAGGCTGGACTCGAACTCTTAGGATCAAGTGATTTGCTCATCATTAGCCTCCAAGAATCACTGGGACTTAAAGGCATGCTACCGTGTGCCTGTCTTGTAATACATTATTATTAACTATAGTCACTGTGCTGTGCAGCAGATCACCAGAGCTTTTCCTAATTGAAACTTTGTAGCCTCTGACCTACGTCTCTCTTTTCCCTGTTCTACCTACCCCCCAGCCTCTGGTAACCCCCATTCTTATGGTCCAATTTTTAAAAAAATCTATATACCAGTGAGCTCATGCAGTCTTTCTGTGCCTTGTTTATTGCACTTAGCATAATGTCTTCTAGATTCATCCATATTGCAAGTGAAAGAATTGCCTTTTTGATTAAAAAGCTGAGTTTCCATTGTGTATATACCATGTTTAAAAAATCCAGTCTATTGATGGACACTTTGGTTTCCGTATCTTGGCTACTGTGAATAATGGTGCATTGTATACGGGAGTGTAGACATCTTTTTGACATACTTATTTCAGTTCTTTTGGATATATACCCAGAAGTGGTATTGCTGTATCATATGGTACTTTTATTTTTATTTTTTTGAGGAACCTTCATACTGTTTTCCATAATGGCTGTATTAATCCACATTTTCACCAACGGTGTACACATTCTTGCCAACCCTTTAATCTTTTTGATAGCAGCCATTCCAGTAGGTGTGAGGTGGTATCTTATTTCTTATCTTTCTTAACCACCCACCATGGGGTCTGTAACCAGATCTCCCTAATAGCCTCTCTAGTCTGCAAGAGAGGCTGGAATCAGTGTGGCATATGGGGTTTCCTCTGCAGTCATTGCTCCCCAAATAGTCTTTCCACAGTTCAGACCCCCTTTTCTACCTTTGGGTCCTCAGTACTTAAAAAGTCTCTTTCCCTCCATCTTTTCAGACTTTATTTTGAAATAATTTTAGGTTTAGCAGTTTCTACAATAATTATGTTCATCTAAAGTCATCTTCATGGTGCTGGTATATAAGAACAGAATATGGTCATGGATCATGTTGGCTCATTTGGCTTTAGGGTATTTTGATATATTGGACCCTCAGTCTTGAGGTGTTAGCAGTTAGAACTTTTGGAGACCATTGAATCTAAAATTTCCAGTATCCTTGAGGCAGGAACAGACTTGGAGAAAGGATGTAGTTTATGAGCAGGAGTTTGGAGCTGAGAGAAACAGTGCTTTCTGCTGATGGTTAGTGTTCTCTGGGCTTCTTAAATTGTGGCTTTAGCCCTAAATTTTGGGGCTACAGTTCTAGAGAGGAGTGCTCCTTTAACTAAAAAACAATTGTGGGCCACCAGTATAGGGGCTAGAGGCAGAAGAAAGGAGAAAGGAGCTTGAGCTATTGGGTTGAAGATTAAGGGTGTGCTGTGCCTACTTCAGAGTGCTAGTGCTATAGCAGGGAGCCAAGCTTGGCTGCTTTGGGGGAAGGGTTATCCTCTGTGAGGATAATCTTTGAATGGAGCAGGGGCTGTTTTTTAGGTGGCCTCCTGCCCTTGCAGACCTCACCGAGGGGTGGCAGTGTTGCATAATTGGAAGGATTCCTTGTAGCTGTTCAGCACAGTGTCCTTAGAGCTTCACTGCAGGCTCTTCAGAGTAGGGATGTGGCTGTTAGATCTTTGGCTTTACAGAGTTTTTTCTTGTTTGTTTTGTTTTGGTTTTCCAGAGTTTCAGGGAAAGCTGACCTACCCTGTTTACAGTGTCCCTGAATAAAAAGGCAAATCCCCATCAGTGTGGGAAGGCCTCTCCAAACCTTTGTTGGTTTGAGATGGCTGGCACTAAGTTTTCATTTGAGAGAGATTTTTCTATATTTTGAGAGAGAGCACAGTTATTTTTCTTGATCTGTTGCCCAGGCTGGAGTGCAGCGGCGTGATCATACATAGTTCACTGCAATCTTGAACTCCTGGGCTCAAGCCATCCTCCTGCCTCAGCCTCCCAGGTAGTTGGGACTACAGGCATGTGCCACCATGCTTGGCTAATTTTAAACTATTTTGTGGAGATGGGGTCTTGCTATGTTGCCCAGGCTGGTCTCAAATTCCTGGCATCAAGTGATCCTCCTGCCTCCACTTCCCAAAGTGCTGGGATTACAGGCATGAGTCGCTGCACCCAGCCCATGTATGGTATATTATAGTTCTTTTATTATTGTTTATCTCTAATTTGTAAACTAAATTTTATCATAGGTATATATGTTTAGGAAAAAAACAATGTATATAGGGTTCAGTACTATTAGGGGTTTCAGACATCCACTGGGGGTCTTGGAACTTATCCCCTGAGTATCAGGAGGAGTACTGTATTATGTCTAACTTGGACGGATGTATGACTCTCTTGGCAATTCTGTTGAAATATCAACTACTAATTCAGTAGGTCCAGGTGGGGTCCAAGATGTGCATTTCTAACAGGCTCTCTGGTGGTATTGATGCTGCTGGTTTGATACTTTAATTTGGAGTAACGTTCTAGAGTTTTTTCAAAGATGCATCTTGTCCTCCCCACCTTTCCCCTGAAGGGGAATGTGACTTTGTACAAAACTTTCTATATAAACAGTTCTAGCTAGAAGCCAAGAAAAAGGAAGGGTGGCCCCCACATGTGGGTTCTTCTAATTAGCACAGGCCCACCCAACACTGGCTTCTGTTCTGTGTGTTCTTTTTTAAAGTCTTGTGAAGCTTGAATGGGAAATTTGAGCAAAAAAATGTTTATTATATCAGATGCTATTTTTTTTTCCTCTGGGGTTTTTATTAGTGCAGGGAAATCTGGGACATCATGGAGCGAGTCCTCAGCACAGTGGCTGGGGTGGGAAATTTTTGTGCAGCCACAAAGAAAAGTGAATGACTCTCCACGTGTTCAGGAGAAGGTAATTTTGAGTTACTCCTTCACTTTGTTGAATGTCTCTGAAAACCAATTCTGGGTATTGGCAGGAACGTCGCTGTTTGATGTGGTCAGTGGCTCCTGAGCATTGTCCTCCAGCAGTGTTCTCAGACTCCTTCAGCTTATCTGGGATGCACGGCATGGTGCTGGAGATGTCTGGGGCCATCTAGACTGGGGCTGGGCCTTCCAAAACCGTGGAGAGAACCACCACCAGGATGGGGAGTGACAGAACAAACCTGATGGTGACGCCAGAGGGGCATTCTGGATTGGTCTTGGGACACATGGGTGCTCAGATGCTATTCTAAATCATTGGGGAGCTAGGAACAAAAACATTCAGTGGAGATAGTCATTATCACTTAGGTGTACTTGCCATGGGCCAGTTGCTGTTAGGTGATGAGCCAAGTCCTGTTATCCTTTCTTTTTTTTTTTTTTT
>VBSM01002153.1:34043235-34061500 GCA_008086735.1 Cheirogaleus medius | reverse complement strand
GCCTCCCAGAGTGCTAGGATTACAGGCGTGAGCCACCGCGCCCGGCCTGTTATCCTTTCTTTACCTAATGAGGTAGAGCTGGGATTTGAACCCTCTTCTGACTGTAGAACTTTTGCTGTTAACCACTGTGCTATGCCTAAAGTCTGAGCAGACTTCTGTTAGAAGTCTGAGTTCTTCCCTCTCCACCTCCAAAGAGAAAAGGGACCCCATTGCCCAGAAGTTTTTTATCACTTTGCCTGAGGCCTGCACTGGTTTTTGTAGCTACTCTAAGGGTATCTGTTGTGCAAGGAAGAGTTACCTGTGGCCCCCATCTCATGAGAACCATTAGGTTCCTGTGAAGTTTTAAAAAAATCTGTACAGATGTTGAAAATATACCTGTGTTTTTTTTTTTGGATACAGGGTCTCGGTTGCCAAGGCTGGAGTATAGTGGCCTAATTGTACCTTGCTGTAACCTTGAACTGGGCTCAAGTAATCCCCACCTCAGCCTCCTGAGTAGCTGGGAAGCTAATTTTTATTTTTATTATTTTATTTTATTTTATTATTTTTTTGAGACATAATTTTTATTTTTGTGGAGATGAGGTCTCACTATGTTGCTCAGCCTGGTCTTGAACTCCTAGCCTCAAGGGATAGTCCTGCCTTAGCCTTCCAAAGTGCTGGGGTTATAGGCATGAGCCACTGAGCCTGGCCAAGATGTCTCTTATTTATAGACCACTGTGGTCTTGCTGTGTTGCTCAGGCTGGAGTGCAGTGGTGTGTGGTAATGGTTCACTGTAGCCTCAAACTTCTGGGCTCAAGTGATCCTTCTGCTTCAGCCTCCTGAGTAGCTGGAACTACAGGCATGTGCCACCACACCTGCCTAAAATTTTTTTTTTTTTTTACAAAGTCTTGCTATGTTGCCCAGGCTGATTTTGATCTCTCAGCCTCAAGCGATCCTCCCACCTTTGCCAGAGCTATCACACCTGGTTAGGTATTTCTTTTTAATGGGGTTCAATCTAATGGAATCTTGTGAAAGTAGACCATGACAGTGGTTTGCTTTGACATAGGGACACTATGTGGGAAGTGTGTCAGAGTCTGGAGGAGGGTATGCCTGTGGGCATTCTGGGGCAGGTAGAAGATTTCAAAGTGTCCAGAGCTGAGGGATCAGCGTGTGCTAGGGCTCTGGGCAAATAGTGAGCCCTAGTGAGTAAATAGTGTTGCAGGGATTGTGGGATATGTGAAGAGAGGAGAGGAGAGGTTGCATGGGGTTAAGGGCCAGGCTAGAAGAGTTTAGGTTTTCTGTGGAAAGTGAGTCTATTGCCATGATCAGTTTTGATTACTCTGGTGCTTGGAGGTAGACTAGGGGCAGGGAGGACCAGTAGGAGGCTGTTTCCAGATAAGACATTATTAGATGTAAACCCAGTGGGGGCAGTGAGTTTGGAAAGTGGTTGTCAGATGGTTTCTAAGGATGGGATACTGGGCCTTCTGGGTGTTCTGCCTGTTTCTTTGCACAACGTTCAAGGCCAGAAGGGGTTGGGCGCAGTGTATTCTCAAGATGTAGTCCTAGGATCCTAAACAGCCTTTGGAAAGACCCCTTAAATGCCCCTTAAGTATTTCCTGGAGAGAAATACTCATATTTTTCTTTGTAAGCAAAAAGTGCATCAAGAAGCGAAACAGCTACCAGAATTCATTTCCTGAAAATTTGCTTTTGTGGTTGGCATGTTTTCTGGGCAAAGTGTGACTTATAACCCTTCCTCCAGGGGGTGGGGTGGAACAGAGGGAGCATTTATGCCTGCTAGTGCCAGAGCCAGGAAGAACCCTAGAATTATATTTGGTGGCTTATACTCTTCTGTGCTTACTGTTCTAATGTCCCCCTCTGAAAATTGCTCTAATTTCCCATTTTTCTCCCCTGTGAAAAAAGTGAAAGGTAAGAAACTTAAGTCTGTTTCTAATGCCTCCAACAAATCTCCCCACAGTTTCAGGCCCCTTTGTACTTGCCTCTTTTAACCTTTAGACCTTGGCCACAGAATTGTAATTTATAATTTCCTCAAGGACAGAGCTTTTTGGAGTAGCACTGTGAGGCAGGAAGTAGCACTATGAGGCAGGAAGAGTGGAGGAAGCATTTGGGAGCCTGAGCTCCTAGAAACGCTGAAACTAGGGTGAGCATCACCTGAGCTTGTGCAGCTTTAAGCTTAGCTCTGCGCATGCTCCAGTCTGGAAACAGGAAAAACACACAGTAAAAGCAGGTTTTTCATACACTGTTCTTTAAAAAAATCAGACTCCCGATGAGCTGGCTGGAATTGTTAGGGGTTGAGTTTGGGGCCATTGCTGGAGAGATGCCTCGGCTCTACTCCAGGTCGGCCACCAGGTAGGGCTGGGTCTCCCTTAAGGCCTGGAGGAACAAGTCCTTGCAGGTCTGGTCCCAGGCTGGAGCAAAGCTGAAGAGCTTCCTCATCTTCATTGGATTGGTGGTCTCCGCCCGCACAGCCTGGTACTGATCCTCGCTCAGGACCTTCCCATACAGAGCATCCAGCACCCCATCGACGTCTGTAACCCGTGTGATGAGTGCTGCCCGGTGGCGGTCCACGAAGTGCAGTGCTGGGGGTGGGAGGGAGAACAACTGAACCAGCGCCCAGAGTGGGCCTGTTCTTGCTGGACACCCGGCTTGCTTCAGAAATTCCTCTGCAAACTTCAGTGGTGGGGCTCAAAGGGTGCAGTGGGATGAGTCTAACTTTGTGTCTCCGTTTTTCCCTCTGGCCAGGGAGGAGTGTGAGTGGGTGGGTGGGCAGGGTCAGCCCAGCCTTGCTCTGGCTGTGGGACAACAGGTAGGCTGTGCAGGGGTGTGGTGGGGCTGGAGAGGGCCCAGGCAGGCAAGGTTGGGTGTGGAGGACTCACCTGGCTTTCCTGCTATCTGTGGGGCCTTGAACCCAGCTGGCGCAGCTCCAGGGCCTGTAAGAAATGAGTCAAGTGATCCCCTTCCCTTCCTACCTTGCCTCCGGTCTCAAGTGGGCTGTCCCCTTGGTGGGGATGCCAAATGCAGGAAGCTTTGTCAGCAGAGGAGCTTTGTTTTAGAGGGTAGGAGGAACAGAAAGCGGAAGAACCTAAGGGGCAAACTTTCTGGGGGAGGGAAAAAATTAGGGGTAGATGGGACATGGGCGAGCTCACCCTTGAGCATCATCTCCTGCAGCCGCTCGGCCATCTCCTGCATGCCCATGTCTCGAAGCACGGCTGCCGTGAGCTCAGCTCCATACCCCTCCAGATAGAAGCTGACGAGCTTGTCGGTGAGGTCCACGGCGTCCATGGACAGCAGCGAACCCCGCGGGATGCGCCCGTAGCCGTCGCGCAGCGGTACTGTCAGCAGCTTATGCTTGAACTTCTTGAGCTCGTCGGCGGTCAGGTTCTCCAGCGCCTCCAGGATGGCGTCCCGCGCGCACCCCATGGCTCCGGGCTCCCCCGCCGCCGCGGCCGTCTCTTACCCTGTCTGCCTGCGGCGGACCAGGAAGTCTGCTACGGGGCGGATCCTGGGACTCCCCGCCTTCCCCGACTCCCACCTCCTGACTCTGGGCCTCAGCCGGTTGCCCTCCTGCAACAGTCGCTCCCGACTTAACCCCTTAGTTCCCGCCCACCGAGGCCTCCGGATTTGGGCGGTCAGGGAATGGCAAGATTTCGTCCTCCAGCTGGTCTGCGAAGTGGAAACTGGAGGGGGGGGGGAGGGGCTCATGCGTGGCACCTGCATCTCTGGGCTTGCACCAGCTAGCACAGACCAGGAACCTGGGCTTGCTCTCACTGGATTTATTGGAGCACCAAGGCTAGAATCATGGAGTTCTAGAACCCTGAAATCTCCATATTTTCCTGAACCTTAGGATTCTCCGTTCATGTCACAGAATCTTAGAATCATAACAGCTAGAACTATGAAGCTTCCCCAAATCCACAGACTCAGGAGAAATGAGGTTTAAAAATGAGTGGAGGGTAACTGTGGGCTTTATGTCTCTGAGCCTCAGTTTCATTATCTGTAAAATGGGGATGTTAATATTCAGCCACTTAATAATCCAATATAACATGGGCAATCTGATGGCTCCTGAAACCTTGCCAGATGCTTTCTGGGGAGTTGGAATTTGATCCCAGGAACTGAATTTCTTGTGAAGTGATGATAAGAGCCACTGGTTGGGGAAATTCTTAACTGGAGGGAAAGTTATGGGTGGAGAGACCGCTACTCTGGGCCCAGGGGGCTTAACCCAGAAGAGCAGGTGAAAGATGGTGTGGGGTTGGCACCGGAGCCTGTACTGTGCCCATAATCTTTCATTTGCTCTTAACATGGCTGTGAAGGTCAGTTGGTCTGGCCCCTGGGGCCTCCCTACCCTCGTCTTGCACCACACCCTGCTTTCTCCCCATCTTTAAGCTCTAGCCACTATGGCCTTTCAGTTCCTCAAACGTGCCAAGCTCCTTTGCTCTCCAAAGCTTTGCGCATGCATAGTTGCTTTTTGGCCTTTTGGCTAAGATCAAGTGCTAACCTTTGAGCATGCTGTTCCCTCCACCTTGAAATCTCTTCCTCCTTTGCCTGGCAAATGCTTGGGACTTTAGGTCTCAAGTTAAATATCACTTCCTCTGGGAGACCAGGCTTAGAGTCCTTCCCAGGCTAGTTCATAACACCTGCTACTTATCTGTAGCTCTCACAGCAATTGTAACTAATGCTGTGTGCTTGTTTAGCACCACTATTCCCTGCCAGTCTGTAAATCATGTCTGTCCAGATCATTGTTATGTCCTTAGTATCTAGAATGGTGCCAAATAAATATTTCTGGAATGAATACTGAATGAATGGGCCTTGTGGCTCAAGGGAGGATACTAGTAACTGGAAGATGTGCCTTACATACAAGCTCTTCAAAGACAGGCAGCTTCCAGAAGATAAAAGACCATGGACTTGAAGCCATACAGTTCTTAGTTTGAATCCTGGTTTTACTTCCTAGGTGGGTATTGGGTATCCTTCAGTTTTTCTTCTCATCTGGGTTATGACAATCAGTATTCCTTCTAGTGATACGACCCTGACATTTGTTTATTTATTGGGCATTCATCCCCAGACTAGAATGTGAGCTCCGTGAGGGTCAGGGACCTTTGTCTGTCTGTCTTATTCATTATTGAATCTCCAGCATCAAGAAAGTACCTGGTACATAATAGATGCTCAGTAAAGATTTGTCTAGTGAAGGAATGAATGAGGCTGTGATGCCTGCAGCACGTTGGCTTCTAGCTAGTGGGACATGGCTCCCTATCCTTGTAGCACATTGCCCACACAGGCTGCGCAGCATCCTCATCATGGGCAGCACTTACGGTGCAACAGCCAGTGTTCCTTGGCTCATGGCAGTTTATTATCATGCCTTCTCTCTGGTCTTTGTTCTTTTAGAATCTCCAATTCATTTTGTGCACTGTGGCCAGAAGGATACATTTTCCTAACCCACACATATATGATCCTGCCTGTTCCCTGGTGAGACACCTCCTATGACTCGCCAGTGCCCTCAGACTCAAATCCAAGCTCCTTGGCTTGGACTTCGTGGTCCTTGTCAACCTCTTCCACTGTGCCTTCCACCTTGCTGGCCTCTGAACCTCCGCATGTGCAGCACCTGCTCTCTGGCTTCTTTTCCCTCTTAGTCTGCTGGGTGAGCTCCTGCCTGTCCTCTGACACTCAGCAGGAGTCACCTTTTCTCAGAAATAATAGAAATAATTTCAGCATTTCTTTAAGCTGTGATCTTTCACATGCATTCTTTCTTTTGTTTTTGGAGACAGAGTCTCACTCTGTTATCCTGGGTAGAGTTCAGTGATGTCATCGTACTTCACTGCAACCTTAAACTCCTGGGCTCAAATGATCCTCTTGCCTCAGCCTCCCAAGTAGGTGGGACTACAGGCACCCGGCCACAACACCCAGCTAATTTTTCCACTTTTTGTAGAGACAGGTTTCGCTCTTGCTCAGGCTGGCCTCTAACTCCTGCCCTCAAGCAATTCTCCTGCCTCTGCCTTCTAGAGTGCTAGGATTACAGGTGTGAGCCACCACGCCCAGCACTTAGAACAATCACTTTGAGATAGGGAACAGTAGTCCCATTTTACAAGTGAGAAGACAGGCTCAGAATGGGGAAGGATTTGCCCGAGGTCACATCACTGAGGGTCATACCACTTGTCTGTCTAGCTTCTGAGCCAGTCCTGTACTTTTCTCTGTTGTCTTTCCTCTCCTTTCTGGGCAAAATGAATTATTCCTTGGCCATGTGCCCAGAATGTCCCTATGATGCCTCTACCATAGTGGTTGTCATATAATGTGTCTAGTTATTTGACTTTTCTCATCAGCTGTTTGAGGGTAGAAACCAGATCTTGACCCTCTCTGGTGCATAGTACCCAGCACAGAGCTTGGCACAGACCCAGCCTTGATAAACATTTGTAGAATGACAAAAGAATCCTAGAATCTAGAATCATAGAAATCTGCTCTTTTCACTTTGGTAGAATCTTAGAAGCTTTGGGCGTTTGACAAATGGAATTTTTAAAACAATTGCCTGATTGAATCCCTGCACAGAGCAGGGGTCCCCTTTGCCACGTGGCCTTCTAACTGCATCTCTTGAACCCTTCTTTGGATTGGGTGGCCTTAGCTTTAAGTAAAACTAACATGATAGCTTTCAACTGAACCTTTGGGGCTATAGGAAAATACTCCCAGAGGAGTGTGTGGGAGGGTGGGGGGAAGAGAGGCCTAGGAGGAGCAAGTGGCCCCTGCTTACGTCCAGCTTTCTGGTGGTGATGGAGGTGAGCATGGGGGTCATGTTGGTGTGAACTATGTCCCTTCCCTCCTTATTTCTGGGTATCGCCACCCAGGGCCCTTTTTTTGGGCCCAGCTTATTCCTGGCATCTGACCCCGGTCAAATCCTACTGACACACACCTTCATACTGAGACACGGAAGCTCCTGGCTGTGATTATCACCTGGTACCACCTTAGAGCAAATGTTAGCACTTTGGTGAGATGTCACAGGGAGACAGGGACAAGGGGCTGGGAAAATACAGCCATTTCTCTCAAATGGGAATCAAATCATATTGAGTCTGATACCGCTCAACTCCTGCTTTCCCACTATTCCCTATCTTCTGAATGTGTTTTGTAAGTTCTAGAGCATTCTGCAAATAGGAGGAAGTTAATATCATCATTACCATTAAATTTACCAGAGTAATTTCCAAAAACCTGTTTTCTCCTCTGTAAGATGGGAATAAACACACATACCTCATGGGGTTGTTGGGAGAATTAAATGAAATTATGCATATTAAGTGCTTAACACAGTGTCTGGAAAATAGTAAGATTCAAAAATGGAAGCTTAATAATAAGACAGTAATTATCATGGGGTTGGGAATCTAGTAGAATGCTCTGGAACTTATTACATCCTTTTAGACAAAAATAGAGTCTCCAAAAACTTTGTTCCCTGCTGAGTTCAGAAGTTGCAGTGTGCTCTTAGAGTACATTCACCTGCCAAAAGGGGTCACTTGTTCTCACTGAGCTCCAACCTAAAACTGCTGCAGGAGTGAGGCTTCCACTTCTTTGAGAAACTGCTTTTGGAAATTACTCCGAAACCCTATGGTGCTAGTAAATGATGAAACACAGATTAAAGCTGCATCCATCTGACTCCTAGGCTTAAATGCCAAACAACATTTCAAAAGTCCCACTCTCTGTCTTCAAAAATTGACAAGTTGCTTGGAGATATTATGTATATAGGAAATAAATATATGCTTCTTCCAGACTGTCTGGAAACACCATTAGGAAGGCAGATGTTGCAATAATGGTAATGATGATACTAACTTCCTCCTATTTGCAGAATGCTCTAGAACTTATAAAACACATTGAGAAGATAGGGAATGGTAGAAAAGCAGGAGTTGAGTGGTGTCAGACCCAATATAATTTGATTCCCAGAGCCTCTGTCTCCTGGCTGTGTGACTTAGGGAAGTCACAGCCCCTCTCTGGGTCTGGATCCTGTGTCAATGAAGTGCTCACCTCACCAGTCCATAGCAAAGTCAATGCTCTGAGTCAGCATTTGAACCTGGTAATGACAGTCACTGCTGCCTAAACCCTTGGGTGCCAGCATGCTGTCCCTGTTTATTTGGCATATTTTCTAGTTAAATCCTCATGACAATCCTACAGAGATGGCATTATTACCCTACTTATCCTTATATTGTAGCTGAAGATGCTGAAGCCCAGGGAGGTAGGTGATTTTCCTGGGGATTCCCAGCATGAACTTGTGATGACAGCATTTGGGACCTGCTTCTGTAGCGGCCCTGAGTTGGGGGTTTCTGACCTCTCTCTGCATATATCCAATAACAAGGAGTGCTCACCTTCCAAGGCACTTATCCCTCTAGTTGTTGAGAAGCTCTACCTTGGGAGAAGCTGAAATCTGTTCCCTGTGAGCTCCGTGGGCCCCATGGACCTTGTAGGGACTTTTCACATCTTTAAAATGGGAATTTGCAACACTAGTTCCTCACCCTCTCCTCCCTGGACATGGCTTCTTGCCCCTTCTTGTCCTTAACCTGCTTAAGGTTAAGGACAATCGATATTCCTTCCATGCCCAGAGGCCAGACCTGGCCCATCTGCAGAGAAGGATTGAGTTGACTATCACCTTTCTGTCCTGGACACCCACTCCTATGGATGAGAGGGGCAAGTGACCAGAACCTTCAGCCCTACTTGGCAGTGATGGAAACTCCAGATGAGATCTAAATTCTGGATGTTGAGTTGTTGAGCCTGAGTGGCTTGTGGTTTCAGAGACTAGCTCCAGATATACCCCATCCCCACCCTCTTCCTAATGATAACCCAAGGCCGAGTCTGAGCCATCAAAAATAGAAGAGAAGAAATCAGAGACTTGAGGATAAAGAGAGCAGGGAAATAAAACTTTCCTGGATTTCTCAGTGTCCCAGTAAAGAGCACTAGCTTCCTGACCCTTTTCATGTACCACGAGAATTAAATCTGTAGTCATTTGTATAGGTAATTGTTCTGATCCAAAAGAATAATAAAATATTTCTCTTCATGAGAGGATGAAAAATGATTACAGCCTAAACAAGGGCCCCAGGTTAAGCCCTCAGGGTGCCAGGGAACCTGGAGTAGCCATCTTCCTAAGCAGGCCAGGTAAGCTTGTGCCATCAGCATGCAACATGCAAGAAAGAATAAGCCCCAGAACTTGGAGATAAGTCCTAGGACTTACCCTAAAAGCTGAGATTTGCAAGGGGCTGTCTGGCTTCTGGAGAGATTTTGTTTGCCTACCAAAGTATTGGAGTAAGGCGAGATCTTTGAGGAGGGGATGAGGACAGCTGCCTCCTTCCCCTTTATAAGCAGGGAAAATAATTTTTCCTTTTTGCTCACCTATGGAGTGTCTGGTTACTCACAAAAGACAAGCGACCTGGCTTTCATCACATCCTCCTTGGGCAAAGGGGTCCAAAGCATTTACTATTAATATTTACTGTTAGTCCTTTAATAAGAAATCTGCCTCTGATCCAGAATATCTCATATGCTCATTTGGGATTAAATGAATAAAAATGGATATTAAAAACCTAAGAGAGAGGCAGAGAGAGTCTCCAAAGGAGAGATTAAGAGACTGAAATAGGAACAGAAACTCAGAGAGAGAGAACGAGAGAACGGTTGAGAGGGGAATGAACAAAACAGGTAAGGGCTTAGGGAAGAGAAAGACCAAGAGACCAGATGAGAGGCACTGAGTCTATGTGTTTATTCATTCATCAAGTATTTACTGAGCACCTACTGTGTGCCACACACTTTATTCAAAGCTGGAGACAAGCAGTGAGCAAAATTTATATTCTGATAGGAAGAGACAGACAATAAACCAACAAGCGGCCGGGCGCGGTGGCTCATGCCTGTAATCCTAGCACTCTGGGAAGCCGAGGCGGGAGGATTGTTTGAGCTCAGGAATTCGAGACCAGCCTGAGCAAGAGCAAGACCCCGTATCTACTAAAAATATATAGAAAAAATTAGCTGGGCATGGAGGTGCATGCCTGTAGTCCCAGCTACTCGGGAGGCTGAGGTAGAAGGATTGCTTGAGCCCAGGAGTTGGAGGTTGCTGTGAGCTAGGCTGATGCCACGGCACTCTAGTTCGGGCAACAGAGTGAGACTCTGTCTCAAAAAAACAAACAAACAAACAGAAAACCCAACAAGCAAGTAAAATGTATTGCATGTCAGATGGTGATAAATGTTATGGAGAAAAATAAAGCCAGAGGGGAGATATTGGGGAGATAGGAGACTTAAAATCAGAGAGTTAGGAGAGGCCTCAGTGAAAAGGTGGTATTGAGTAACGATCTGAAGAAGGGAGGAGGAGAGCCAGGCGATAGCAGGGTTGAAAGAGTGTTCCAGGCAGAGGGTTAATGGCAAGTACAAAGTCCCTGAAGCTGCAGGGAGCAAGGGGACAGGGTGAGAAGCAGGTCAGTGTGATGAATGAGCTCAAATTGGGTAGTGCCTTGTGGGCCACAGTGAGGACTTTGGCTTTTGTTCTAAATAAAATTTCAACTGAGATATGAAAGATAAGCATACAGGAAGGCCTGAGGCTTCCAGAGCAGAACTGAGTCCTGAGCTGCAGGCTCTGGATTCAGTTCATTCATTTAATCAACTGTCTCTCTATCATTCATTCTCCAAGCATTTAGGGAGGCCTACTTTACCCCAGGGCTTGTGCTGGGCACTGGAGAGATCTACATGGAAAAGACCCTCCTCTCAGATCTGAAAGAAGAAAACCTTTCAGGGTGGGGTGAGATCCTGCCCTCCTGTAGGTTGGGATAATACAGTCAGTGTGACTTTGATGAGCCTTAAACTTGGGGACTGAGTGGGTGACAAGTTGGGGAGGGGCCACAGGCAAGGAGGAAGGAAGCCTGAGTGTGGAGGCTGGCATGGGGGAGAAGGGGGAGACCATTCCCCTCCCCATTTTTCTGTCTTTTCTGTGCTGTGAGAGGCCCTGTCTCCCTGCTGGTTCTGAGCTCTTGCTCCAGGCTGAGCAGGGGAGAGGACAGTGGATGGGCCAGGACAGGTGGCCCTGACATGTGATGCCTGCCCGTTGACTACTCAGTCCTCACTTTTAGAACAGTTTCCAGAAGTGATGGGAGGGGAGGGGCAGGGCAGCTAAATATAGTCCTGGGGCCATGGCTCGTTCTGGGAGGTCTGTCCATTCGCTGTGTACCCATCATGCGTGGTGTCTGCTGCCAGCTGCTCCTGAGTCCCCTGTCATTCCTCTGAGCTTGCTGCTCGCCTGTTGCTTGTCTTTGTACACTGCTCTGACCGCTCTACGGTTAGGCCTGACCCAACTAGTCCTCCTGGGACTCTCTTTTGGCCTAAGATCTCCAACCAGACTTGTGAGTCCTATGGGCTGGAGATATGGGGGAGGGTGGGCTGGGGATCCTGGAGAGGTGGGTGAGAGGAGGGCTTGGGGTGGGGGCTCTGGAGAATTTGGGGCTGGAGCTGAGGCCAAGGCCTGGGTCAGAGGCTGAGGCCTGGGGATAACACAGGGGCAAGGACAGAGAGTAAGACTGTTTGGAACCTGGGCTTGTGTTTAGGGACTGGAGTTGACAGGGGCCCTGAAAGGGCATATTTTGGGGACTGGGGCTAAGAACTGTAGTTGAGACTGCCCTTGGGCCTGAGACTGAGTTTCCCTTCCGCTTGGACAACCTGAGTCCCTTCCACTATGGGATGTGAGGTCTTTATAGGCTGGGGTTGGGGCGGCACCACTCGGCCTCCCTGACCCACTCCTCCTCCACCCAGGCCCGCTATGTCGGCTGCGCCCGGCCTCCTGCACCAGGAGCTGTCCTGCCCGCTGTGCCTGCAGCTGTTCGACGCGCCCGTGACGGCTGAATGTGGCCACAGTTTCTGCCGTGCCTGCCTTGGCCGCGTGGCAGGGGAGCCAGCAGCGGATGGCACTGTACCCTGCCCCAGCTGCCAGGCACCCACGCGGCCTCAGGCACTCAGCACCAACCTGCAGCTGGCGCGCCTGGTGGAGGGGCTGGCGCAGGTGCCACAGGGCCACTGCGAGGAGCACCTAGACCCGCTGAGCATCTACTGCGAGCAGGACCGCGTGCTCGTGTGCGGCGTGTGCGCCTCGCTCGGTTCGCACCGTGCCCACCGCCTGCTGCCCGCAGCCGAGGCCCACGCGCGCCTCAAGGTGCGGGACCCCGCGAGGGTCGGGATCCGATGGGATTGTTGGATGGGGCGGGGCCCGGCCAATCGGGAGGTCGCTGCACTAAATTGGATTCTGAGCTCTAGAGCCTCACGGGCACTTGGAGTTGCGGGGAAAGAGTGCGGGACAGGGGCAGCCAGGGAGCGGGGTTCTGAGGAGCTGAAGGCGGAGCCCGGCTAAGAGGGAAGCCTGGAAGAGCCACGTGTGGTCGGGTCCTGAAGGGGGCGGCGCTACGCAAACCTGGACTTTCGGGTCCTCAGCCCCTGGTGGCACAGAGATGTGGGGGGCGGAGCCACAGGGCGGAGTCTGACGGTCTGGGGGCGGAGCCTGGCGGGAACAGAACTGACTTGGCGCCCGCGGCACACCGGGACTGGGCGGGCCGGTCGAGCGGGCAAGTCTGCGCTGCATAGGCCCGCGTTAGACTAGGGGCGCGGCGCCCCGGCGTGGCCACCGGCCGGGGCGGAGCTGTCGAGTTGTGCACAGCTGCTCAGCCGAGGCCCGCGCGCCGCCCAAGCTGCCGACCTGGCGCGGGCCTGACGTTTGCCAAGTGGGGCTTGATGGAAAGGGAGGTGGGAAGGGCTAGGCACGCGGGGGCCTGCTCCTCTGTGTTCAGGCCCAGGGTTGCACCGAGACCCCAGTCCAGGCTGTTTTTCTGGTTAGAACTGGAGGTACTGAAGGCCTGGAGAGCCCACACACAGTTGTGCGCGCCCCGGGGTTTGCAATGGCTATGGGCGCCCAGCAAAGACACTCACACTCAGACATAGGCGAATGGAGACGCTGGTGTGTGGCAAATCACACGCATGTGGCTACAGGCGGATATGTGTCCACACAGCCCCAGGAAGATCTGTCATGAAGTATTTATTGGGCTGTGGAAAAATAAACGACAGGAGTAAGGGCGGGAGGAGGCGGGGTCTGGCGGTGCGGAGGGTCCTCGGTTCCCGCGGTGGGGACGCAGCTGTTGTCCTCTGCGACAGGTGCGTGCAGCGCGGGCTTCATTAGCGTTGCGCCGCTTCGCTCCTTGGCCCCCAGTCTCCCAGAGGGAGAGGTACTGGAGGCTCCTCTGGGAGGTATTGGAGGCTCTCAGACTTCCCCAGGGACCCAGCCTCACAGTCCCTACCTCTTCTGCCTTGCTCTGTCTGGCCCACTCCTGGCTGGTGGTCTCCTCGCCCAGGGCAGGAACCGCCTCCTCCTGGGAGCCTTCCCTGCCCAGGCTCACCTCCGCTGATGACGTCAGAACTCCCAACCTCGCCCTTCTTAGCGGCGAAGAGAGAACAGAACCCGTGCAATGGAACAGGGCTGCAGGCGTCCCAGGAGCCTTGAAGGGGGGCAGGTGTGGCGAGATACAGCCCGCCAGGGTCCGCGTCAGCCCAGCCCTAAGCCACAGGCAGGGGCTGGCCAGAGTTCTGAAGGGGAGATTCCAGGAAGGAGCCTGAAGGACAAGGGGGACAGGAAGGCTCTGGGAGGGACCTGGGTCCTTGGTGAGGGAGACGGGTTGGATCCGGCGCCCAAGTACCAGACTCTGAGTGGTCGAATGGGACCCGCTGGCGCTGGGGACTCACGCGGCCCCTTGAAGCCGCGCCGCCTCCTCTTGCATGCCCATGTTGAGCAGCACGACCGCCGTGAGCTCGGCGGCGTAGTCGTCGCAGTGGAAGGCGACCCGCTTGTCGGTGAGGTCCACGGTGTCGAGCGGCCCGAGCGCCCCCCGCGGGCTGTTCCGAAAGCCCTGGCGCAGCTGCACGGACCCCAGCTTCAGCCTGAGCTTCTTGAGCTCATCCGCTGTCAGGTTCTCCAGCGCCTACCAGGATGGCGTCGCGCTTCTTCCCATGGCTCAGCCCCGGCACCTCTGACCCTCCGAGGGCTCCGCTGTGAGCCACCAGTCCGGCGGCCCCGGGGCCGGGAGGACGACCTGGGGAGCAGACTGATCTGGCAGCCCGCCAGGCGAGCCCATGGTCCAGCCCTGAGGCTCCTACTGGTCTGGGACCCCTCTGCAAACACCGCGGGGCGTCCCCTCATTTCCCCTGGAGGAGTGTATGTGGGGGGGAGGTGCCAATTTGTTGAGGCTGAGTTTGCTGTTCCCCTTCTGTAGAGGAGGAAACTGAGGTTGGAAGCCATAGCGACAGGAATGGAGCTGTCTGATTTTAGGGCCATGCATTTCCCAGCAAAGAAGTGGCTTTGGCAGGAGCTATTAGGAACTCCCCTGTACTTGCTTTTCAGTGATCACAAACTGACAGGCCTTGGGTGGGATCCAGCCACAGATGTGTTTGGTTCTTGGATGCAATGGACACCTTTATTAAATTGCCTGCCCCCAGAGGCCATGGGTGGGTGGGGAGGCTGACTGGGGGACAGGCCGACTGAGGCTGGTGTTCTGCTTTTAAGTAAGAGGTGAAGCCCAGAGTAGGAGGAGGTTGCATTTCTTCTTTCACATGTCCCCCGCTCACCCCCTGAAAACTGCTGTGTACCAAGACCAAGCTCTCTACCTGTCTGTCTGGTAGGGGAGACCAAATCACATTTGTGTTTGTCATCCACAAAAAGACCTGTGCTGGGGGCCTGACTGCTGAGGGGATGGGATCAGGGAAGGCCAGGCCAGGAGGGGTTAACAAAGTGGACAATGGCAGGGGAAGGCGCCAGGCTCAGGAGCAGTACTGGCCAGGGCCTAGAGGGACCCAGCTGGG
Organism: Cheirogaleus medius; assembly: GCA_008086735.1. Taxonomy (NCBI): domain Eukaryota; kingdom Metazoa; phylum Chordata; class Mammalia; order Primates; family Cheirogaleidae; genus Cheirogaleus; species Cheirogaleus medius. The sequence goes on along the minus strand of VBSM01002153.1, from coordinate 34,046,692 downwards.
TTTGGGGATGGGAAGATGGCTGGAGGAGGACCTGACACTGAGGCTGAGCTACGGAGGGCAGGTTTAATGTGGGAGGTGTGGGTTTGGCAAGGGGGGTGGCATCCCCATGACTTCTCCATGCTCTGCCCCCCAGACGCAGCTGCCACAGCAGAAGCTGCAGCTGCAGGAGGCGTGCATGCGCAAGGAGAAGAGCGCGGCGGTGCTGGAGCATCAGCTTGTGGAGGTGGAGGTGAGGAGCTCAGCATGGTGGAGCCTGGGGACTGGGGGGAGTGAGCAGGCAGGGGGTCCCCATCTGAGTACTTTTGTCTGTCCCCTTCCCCCTGCTCCCTGCAGGAGACAGTGCGCCAGTTCCGGGGAGCTGTGGGGGAGCAGCTGGGCAAGATGCGGGTGTTCCTGGCCGCACTGGAGGGTTCTTTGGACCGTGAGGCAGAACGTGTGCGGAACGAGGCAGGGGTCGCCTTGCGGCGGGAGCTGGGGAGCCTGAATTCTTACCTGGAGCAGCTTCGGCAGATGGAAAAGGTGCTGGAGGAGGTGGCCGACAAGCCACAGACTGAGTTCCTCATGGTGAGCGCTTAATGACCTATCCTTCCACCCCTCGGCCATAGCTCAAGCCCCAAAGACCTCATCCCATTGTCAGACAGGGAACCTGAGCTCCAGAGAGGGCCGGGAGGAGCTGGGGTCACACATCTAGGAGAGGTGGGCCTCAGGACTGCTATATAGTTGTTTAGGTTGGGCACTGCACAGGGCCCCTGTATTAGGGGGGCACCATTCATGTCACAGACATTGTAGGTATGCATATTTATTAGGACAATCTTTGAGCAGGTAGAGTTGGAGTTTCTTGGGGAGAGGGTAGCTTTTTCTAATCCACATACAGGTAAAGTGCTAGGGGTGGGCTCGAGTTCTGGGTTTTTGGCTTTTCTGATGCTTCCCGAGTCCACACTCAGCATTTCTGGTTGTCTACTCCACCCTCAGAAATCCCCTATGTCCCCTCTCCGTGCCTCACCTCCATTCTCTTTTTTTTTCTTTCTCTAGAAATACTGCCTGGTGACCAGCAGGTGAGATAACCTGGCCCTGCCCCTTTGCCCAACGTGCCTTGGTCTTCTAGGGACACCAGCTGGCTCTCCCCCTACTCACAATGTGCCTGCACACCCCCAGTTCAGTCCACTGCCATTTCCCTGCTTGGACACAGTGTTGTACACTGGTCCGTGACCCCCGGGACCTCCTAGACTGGCGCTGTGAGACAGATGTAGGCAGGGACGCAGGCATCATTGTGTGCTCGGTGCGGCTGTGGAGGGAAAGGGCTGGCCAGGGAAGGGTTCCCAGGGGAGTGGACATTTGAGCTGGACCCTGGAGGAATGACGAGGAGCTGGCTAGGTAGAGTTGGGAGAAGAGCATTGTGGGCAGGAAGAACAGCAGAGGCTGAAGGGGAGGAAAAGGTGAAGCTGGTGTGGGAGGTGGGGCAGGCTGGGAGGGCCGAGGAGCTTGGACCTTATCCCAACAGAAGGATTTTTTAAAAACCCTGTGGTAAAACATAGAGAACACATAGTTAACCATTTTAAGCATTTTTAATTGTACATTTTAAGTTCAATGACATTAAGTACATTCACGTGTGACCACCACCATCCATCTCCAGAACTTTTCATCTTCCCAAACTGAAAATCCAAAGGAAGTTTTAAGTACTGGTGTGATGTGGGGAGATCCTGGCATTCTCCCCCCCAGCCCCTGTCATCCTGTCCTTGGGGTACTTCCTCTTGTCCTCTCTCCTCACAGACCCCCCCTCCCACCCCCAGGCTGCAGAAGATCCTGGCAGAGTCACCACCACCTGCCCGTCTTGACATCCAGCTGCCCATCATCTCAGATGACTTTAAATTCCAGGTGTGGAGGAAGATGTTCCGGGCTTTGATGCCAGGTACTAGAAGGGCTGACCCTGGGCTTGTGTAACTGTGTGGTTGATGGCAGGCCCCAGCCACACGTAGGGAGGCCTCCCAATCCTAATTGGGAAAGTCATCCCATTGCCCCTTTACCTCAGGGGTTCCAACCTGTCCCCTGCAGCTCACTAACCTGTGTTGGGAGGAGAACCTTTGAGGGCACAGGATTTACAGTGGGTGACTGACTCAGAGGGTGCTGCTGCTGCTGGCAGCATGGGAGTCTGGGGTCTGGGTTTGAGCCACTGCCTCCCTGTGTGATCCTGGCCCAGGCCCTGCCCCTCTCTAGACAGTGGAGATGATAATTCTTGCTCATTGTGGGCTGAGGATCTGCAGAGCTCTTCAAACCCTGAGGACTGGCCTGGGGCAGACACTGACGCTGGTGCCCTGTGGCTGGGGAGGCCCAAGGGCTCAGCCTCCTCTCCCAAGAGCTGGAGCGCATTGAGCTGCTATAGTTACAGAGCTCCAGGACATATGCACATGGCTGGTGCTGCACTTATGGCCTCTGGGGAGGTGGGGATGGAGAGACCCCCATTTTATTCACAAGGAAACTGGGGCCCAGAGACTGGGTCAAGACTGCCTGAGGACCAGGCTTTCTGACTTTGGGCCTTGGGCCTTTTCTGGGCCTCAGATGGTGAGTCACAGGCTTTGTACCAATGTAGTCCTGCCGGCAGCCCTGGAGGCAGGCCGTCATGGCCTCATGCTACAGCTGAGCAAACAGAAGCTGTGGGGGGGCTCACCTCCCAGAGGTGCTGGGAGGAATAGAGGAGGCCAAGCTGGCCTTTAAGTTGGTTGGGAGAAGGCTGGAGGGAGGCAGAGACACAGGGGCCTCACCCCTGTCTCTCTGGCAGCGCTGGAGGAGCTGACCTTTGACTCGAGCTCAGCGCATCCCAGCCTGGTCCTGTCTCCCTCGGGCCGCCGCGTGGAGTGCTCTGAGCAAAAGGCGCCGCCCGCCGGAGAGGACCCGCGCCAGTTTGACAAGGCGGTGGCGGTGGTGGCGCATCAGCTGCTCTCCGAGGGCGAGCACTACTGGGAGGTGGAGGTGGGCGACAAGCCACGCTGGGCACTCGGCGTGATCACGGCGGAGGCGCCCCGCCGCGGCCGGCTGCACGCGATGCCCTCGCAGGGGCTCTGGCTGCTCGGGCTGCGCGACGGCAAGACCCTGGAGGCGCACGTCGAGGCCAAGGAGCCGCGCGCGCTGCGCACCCCCGACAAGCGGCCGTCCCGCATCGGCCTCTACCTGAGCTTCCGCGACGGCGTGCTCTCCTTCTACGACGCCAGCGACGCCGACGCGCTGGTGTTGCTCTTTGCCTTCCACGAGCGACTTCCCGGGCCGGTGTACCCCTTCTTCGACGTGTGCTGGCACGACAAGGGCAAGAACGCTCAGCCACTGGTGCTCGTGGGGCCTGACGGCGAGGAGGCCTGAGCCCCGGTGCCCGGCGGGGCAGGGGCGGGGTCTTGCCGGCTGGGGGCTTCATCAGGCCAGGAGGGAGACGGGTGGGGGGTGGTTGCCAGGGCTGAAGACAGGGCCT
>VBSM01002153.1:34008993-34024289 GCA_008086735.1 Cheirogaleus medius | reverse complement strand
CGATCCTCCCACCTCGGCCTCCCAGAGTGCTAGGATCACAGGCGTGAGCCACCGTGGCCAGCCCCGGCCTATATATTCTTGACATTAATCCCTTATCAGGTATATAATTTGCAAATGTTTTCTCCCATTCTATGGGTTGTCTTTTTACTCTGTTGATAGTGTCTTTTTATTATATTTTATTTTTTTTGGAGAAGAGTCTTGCTCTGTCGCCCAGGCTAGAGTGCTGTGGTGTCAGCCTAGCTTACAGCAACCTCCAACTCCTGGGCTCAAGCAATCCTTCTGCCTCAGCCTCCCGAGTAGCTGGGACTACAGACATGTGCCACCATGCCCAGCTAATTTTTTCTATATATTTTTAGTTGTCCAGCTAATTTCTTTCTATTTTTAGTAGAGATGGGATCTCGCTCTTGATCAGGCTGGTCTCGAACTCCTGACCTCAAGCTATCCTCCCACCTCGGCCTCCCAGAGTGCTAGGATTACAGGCGTGAGCCACCGCGCCCAGCCTGATAGTGTCTTTTGATGAACAAAAGTTATTATAATGATTTTCATGAAGTCTAATTTGTCTATTTTTTCCTTTGTTGCTTATGCCTTTAGTGTCCTCCAAGAAATCATTGCCAAATCCAATGTCATGAAGCTTTTCCTATCTTTTCTTCTAAGAGTTTTATAGTTTTAGCTCTTACATTCAGGTCTCTGATCTATTTTGAGTTAATTTTTTGTATATAATGTTAGGTAAGAATCTAGTTTCATTATTTTGCATATGGATATTCAGTTTTCCCTGCATCATTTGTTGAAAAGACTGTCTTTTCCTCCATTGAATGGTCTTGGCACCATTTTTGAAAATCATTTGAACATATATGTGAAGATTTATTTCCGGACTCTCTATTCTATTCCATTGTCTATATGTCTATATGTCCGTCTTTATGCCAGTACCACACTGTAGTTTTGTAATAAGTTTTTTTTTTTCTTTTAAGAAATGGACTCTTGCTATGTTTCCCAAGCTGGCTTCAAATGTAGTAAGTTTTGAAATCAGGAAGTATGAGTTCTCCAGTTTCGTTCCTCTTTTTCAGGACTATTTTGGCTATTTACGATCCCTTGAAATTCCAAAGAACTTTAGAATAGGTTTTTTTATTACTGCTAAAAACATCATTGGGATTTTTTTTTTTTTGAGACAGAGTCTTACTCTGTTGCCCAGGCTGGAGTGCAGGCAGGATCATAGCTCACTGCAGCCTGGAACTCCTGGGCTCAAGCAATCTTCCTGCCTCAGCCTCCTGAGTAGCTAGGACTACAGGTGTGTGCCACCATAACTGGCTACACAATTTTTTTGTAGAGACAGGGGTTTCATTATGTTGCTCAGGCTGGTCTTGAACTCCTGGCCTCAGTGATCCTCCTGCTTTGGTCTTCCAAAGCGCTGAGATTACAGGTATGAGCCACTGTGCCCAGCCTATTTTTAATAGTTTTTTAGAGATAGGATCTCACTCTGTGACCAGGCTGGAGTGCAGTAACATGGTCATAGCTCACAGTAGACTCAAACTCTTGGGCTAAAGTGATTCTCCCACCTTGGCCTCCCAAAATGTTAGGATTGCAGGCATGAGCCATCATGCTCAGCCGTGACTGATTTTTTTAGTGTTGACTTTGTATCCTGCTACTTTGCTGAATTCATTTATTCATTATTACTTCAAATAGTTATTTTTGTCGAATCTTTGGGATTTTCTACATTAAGATTATATCACCTGAAAGCAGGGATCATTTTTTACTTCTTCCTTTTCAAATTGGATGGCTTTTAGTTCTTGCCCAATTGCTACAGCTAGGACTTCCAGTGTTATGTTGAGTAAAAGTGGCAGAAATTGGCATCCTTGCCTTGTTCCTGATCTTAGAGAACTTTTAGTCTTTCGCCATTTAGTATGATGTTTGGTGTGGGTTTTTCTTATGATGCTTTTCTTATGTTAAGGTAGTTTCCTTCTATTCCTAGTTTGTTGAATGTTTTTATTATGAAAGATTGTCGACTTTTGTCAAATGCTTTTTTTTTTTTTTGCACCAGTTGAGGTGATCATGTGGTTTTTTCCCACCTCATTTTGTTAATATGTTGTACCATATTGATCTATTTTTGTGTTTTGATCCATCCTTGCATTCCAGGAATAAATCACACTTGGTTATGGTGTATAATCCTTTTAATATGCTGCTGAATTCAGTTTGGAAGTATTTTGTTGAGGATTTTTGCATCATTGTTCATACGGATATTGGTCTGTAGTTTTTTTTCTTGTAATGTCTTCGTCTGGCTTGGTGTCAAGGTAATGTTGGCCCCATAGAATGAGTTATTAAGTGATTCAGTGTTTTGGAGAAGTTTCAGAAGGATTGGAGTTAGCTCTTCTCTACATATTTGTTAGAAACTATTGCTGAAGCCATCAGATCCATGGCTTTCCCTTGCTGGGATATTTTTGATGACTGATTCAATCTCCTTACTAGCTATAGGCCTAGTCAGATTTTCTCTTTCTTCATATTTTTTTTTTCTTTCTTCATGGTTTAGTCTTGGTAGGTTTGTTTCTAGTAATTTGTTCATTTTTATCTAGGTTATCCAATTTTTTGGCATACAGTTTCTCACAGTACTCTCTTATAATCCTTTTTACTTTTGTAGAAATAGTAGTAATGTTCCCACTTTCATTTATGATTTTAGTAGTTTGAGTATTCTCTTTCTTTCCTAGTCTATCTAGCTAAAGATTTGTCAATTTCGTTGATTGCTTCAAAGAACTAGCTTTTGCTTTTCTAAACTGTTTCTATTTAGTTTATTTCTGTTCTAATCTTACTATTTCCTTCCTTCTGCTAGCTTTGGGTGTAGTTTGTTCTTCTTTTTCCAGTTCTTTAAGTGGTAAATTTAGGTTGTTGATTTGAGATCTTTCTTGTTTTCTAGTATAAATACTTATAGCTATAAATTTCCCCTTTACCACTGCTTTTGCTGCATCCTATAAGTTTTGATATGTTGTATTTAATTTTCATTCTTCTGTAAATATTTTCTAATTTCCCTTGAGATTTCTTCTTCTTCACTTGTTTTTTCTTGAAACAAAGTCTTGCTTTGTTGCCCAGGCTAGAGTGCAGTGATGTCATCATAGCTCACTGCAGCTTCAAACTGCTGGGCTCAAGGGATCCTCCTGCCTCAGCTTCCCAAGTACCTGGGACTACAGGCCTATGCCACTACAGCCAAGTAATTCTTTCTATTTTTTTGGTAGAGACAGGGTCTTGTTCTTGCTCAGGCTGGTCTTGAACTCCTGAGCTCAAGCGATCCTCCCCTGCCATCAGCCTCCCAGAATGCTAGGATTACAGGCCCTTATTTATTTATTTTTTTTAGAGATGGGGTCTTGCTGTGATGCCCAGGCTGCAGTGTAGTGGCATGATCATAGCTCACTTCAACCATGAACTCCTGGGCTCAAGGAATCCTCCTGCCTCAGCTTCCTGAATAGCTAAGACTATAGGCATGTATTATCATGTCTGGGTGGTTTTTAAAATTTTTTTGTACAGACAGGGTCTTGCTATGTTGCCCAGGCTGGTCTCCAACTCTTGGCCTTAAGTGATCCTCCTGTCTTGGACTCCCAAAATGCTGAGATTATAGGTGTAAGCCACCACACCCAGCCCATGATTTCTTCTCTGATCCACTGGTTGTTTAATTTCTACAAATTTGTGAGTTTTTTTGTTTTCCTTCTATTGTTGATTTCTAACTTCAGTCCTTTGTGGTCAGAGAAGACACTTTGTATGATATCCATATTTTAAAATCCTTTGAGACTTAACTTGGGCCTAATGTATGTTCTGTCCTGCAAAACATCCCATATGCACTTGAGAAGAATGTGTATTCTGTTATTGGGTATAGGGTTCTGTATATGTCTGTTAGATCTAATTGGCTTATTGTGTTGTTCAGGTTTTCTGTTGCCTTACTTATTCTGTCTGGTTGTTCTATCCATTATTAAGAGTGGCTGCTAAAGTCTCCAACTATTATTGTAGAACTATTTCCGCTTTCATTTCTGTCAGTTTTTGCTCATATATTCTGATGGTCTGTTATTAGTTGTGTACATGTTTATATTGTTACATCTTCTTGTTGTATTAAAACTTTTATTAATATGTAATATCCTTATTTGTCTCTTGTAAACTTTTTTGATTTAAAGTCTATTTTGTCTGATATTAGTACAGCCTCCATTGCTCTCTTTTGGTTATTGTTTGTGTGAAATATCCTTTTCCATCCTTTTACTTTCAACTTATTTGTGTCTTTAAAGTGAGTCTCTAGTATACAGCATACAGTGAATCGTTTTTCCAATCCATTCTTCCAATCTCTGTCTTTTGATTGGAAATTTTGATCCATTTGTATTTAAAGTAATTACTTCTGTGACTTTGCTATTCATTTTTTACATGTCCTATAGCTTTTTTTGTCCCTCATTTCCTGCATTACTGTCTTCTTTTGTGTTTGGTTGATTTTTTGTAGTAAAATTTTCAAATTTCTCATTTCCTTTTTGCTACTTTCTTTGTGGTTACCATGGGGATTACATTTAACATCTTAAAATTATAATACTTTAATTCAAATTTATACTTTTTATGTATAAAAGTTTAACTTTTATAACACACACAGTCTCTGCTCCCTTCACAGTTCAGTCCCCACCTCTTTCTGCTGTTGATGTCACATAATTGTGTTTTTTTTGTTGTTTTTTTTTTTTTGAGACAGAGTCTCACTCTGTTGCCAGGGCTAGAGTGACCTGGCGTCAGCCTAGCTCACAGCAACCTCAAACTCCTGGGCTCAAGCGATCCTCCTGCCTCAGCCTCCCGAGTAGCTGGGACTACAGGCATGCACCACCATGCCCGGCTAATTTTTTTATATATATGTTTTTAGTTGGCCAATTAATTTATTTCTATTCATAGTAGAGACGGGGTCTCACTCTTGCTCAGGATGGTTTTGAACTCCTGACTTTGAGCGATCCTCCTGCCTCAGCCTCCCAGAGTGCTAGGATTACATGCATGAGCCACTGTGCCCAGCCCACATAATTGTGTTTTTATATGTGTCTGTCCAAAAACAAACTTAGTAATTAAAAAAGCATTAGTCTCTTAAATCATGTAGAAAACAAAAAGTGGAGTTATACACCATTGTTATAATAATACTAGCTTTTATAATTGCCCATGTATTTATCTTTATTGCAATCTTTTTTCTTCATATGACTTTGACATTGTCTAATTTTCTTTCATTTCTATCTTTAGGACTCCCTTTAGCATTTCTTGTAGGGTAAGTCTAGTGGTAATGGATTCTTCTAACTTTTGTTTGTCTGGGAATATCTTAATCTCTCCCTCACTTTTGAAGGATAGTTTTGCCAGATAAAGGATTCTTGGTTGACAGGTTTTTATTTTATTTTATTTTTTTTTTGAGACAGAGTCTCACTCCATTGCCCAGGCTAAAGTGCCGTGGCATCAGCCTAGCTCACAGCAACCTCAAACTCCTGGGCTCAAGTGATCCTACTGCCTCAGCCTCCCAAGTAGCTGGGACTACAGGCATGCACCACAATGCCTGGTTAATTTTTTCTATATATTTTTAGTTGGCCAATTAATTTCTTTCTATTTTTTGGTAGATATGGGGTCTCGCTCTTGCTCAGGCTGGTTTCGAACTCCTGACCTCCCACTTCGGCCTTCAAGAGTGCTAGGATTACAGGTGTGAGCCACTGCACCTGGCCTTATTTTATTTTTTTAGCACTTTGAATTCATCAACCCACTACCTTCTAGTCTCCAAAGTTTCTGATAATCTTATTGAGCATCTCTTGTACGTGACAAGTCACTTCTCTCTTGCTGCCTTCAAAATTCTCTCTTTGTCTTTCAACAGTTCAATTATAATGTGTCTCAGTGTGGGTCTCTTTGAATTCATCCTACTTGGAGTTTGTTGAGCTTCTTGGATAAACATTCATGACTTTATCAAATTTGGGAAGTTTTCAGCCATTATTTCTTCAAATATCCTCTCTGTTCCTTTCTCTCTCTCCTCCTCTGGGATTCTCACAATGCATATGCTGGTTTCTCTCTCCCATCAGAGGTCTTTTAGGCTCTTGTTTGCTTTTCTTCAATCTTTTTTCTTTTTTCTCTTCAGACTCAATAATTTCCATTATCCTATCTTCAAGTTTACTGATTCTCTCTTCTGCCTACTCAAATCTACCTTTGAATTTCTCTAGTGAATTTTTCATTTCAGTTATTATACTTTTCAGGTCCAGGATTCCTTTTTGGTTTCTTTTTAGGTTTTATACTTCTTTATTGATATTTCTATTTTGTTCATACATTATTTTCTTGACTTTCAATATATCTTCCTTTAGTTCTTTTTAAAGTTGTTGTCTAGTTGGTCTGCTGTCTGGTCTCTCTCCTGGATAATTTCTACTGTTTTTTTCCCCCCTTTGAATGGGCCATACTTTACTTTTTATTTTATGCCTTATAGTTTTTTTTGGTTGTTGAAAACTGGGCATTTTAATATAATAATGTGGTAACTCTGGAAATCAGATTCTTCCCTTTCCTGAGTGTTTTCTGTTATTTTTTGGTCTTATTTTGCTTTTTGTTTCTTGATTATAGTAAGCTGTGTCTGTTGCAGAGATCAGCCTGAGGTGTATATATAATGTAAGGTCTTCTCAGGTGTTTTCTGAGTCTATGCCTTTACATGGGCATGTGTGGTGACTTGCTAAATTTCTCTGCAAATGTAGTTGCTTTTGAATGTCCTAGTCCTTAAATGTTTGGCTCCCAAACATGGAAAAAGAGAAAAATGAAGGAGGAGAAAGGCCCTGACCTTTAAATCCTCTGGAAGTTTCTTCAGCCAGAGGAGGAAGGGCTTGCAACAATGGGGAGGGGCTGGTTCTGCCTCTGTGTCTGTACCTCTGGGGTCAGAAGCAGCAATCAACAATCAGAGCATGAATCTCTGATATTTGGAGGATGGGGTCTTATTGCCCACCCTGGCTCTGTAAACTGCGCCACAAGCTGCTCCTGGAATGTATGCCTGCCAAGGGGTTGGGTGGTGAGAGATTGGTAACTATTACAGTGCTAAGAACTGAAATTGATCAAAATTAACCACAATTTACATCCAAGTCATCCTCTGGAAGTTTTAAGCCTTTCAACGGACTCCAGAGTTCCAAGATAGTTACATCAGATGGATTCTGCCAGTACAATTGCTATCTAGGTGGGGAGATGGATTCTTGCATCCTACTGTTCCATCTTCCCAGAATCCTCTCTTTCATTCAATTAATTTGTATTTGGTGTCTATTATGAACCAGAACTATCTGTCCACTGGAGATAGACTGAGCAAGATATACACAAATCTCTGCCCTCATGGAGCTTATACAGAGAATCAGACAATAGAAAACTAAAATATATAATTTTATGTAATGATAAGTGCTATGAAAAAATATTTGTGCATCTGTAGCAGATGCTGTAGTTGCCCCATCCGTGTCTCATCAGCACTTAACATTCTCATGCAAGCTGGCTAGATTTCCAGCTGACAGCACCTGCAACTACTGGCCTGAGGGCTCTCTCTGGGTCCTGGAGCCTCCTTTGCCTGAGTGCAAGACAGGGCTGGGAGCAACAGAGAAGTTAGGATGCCCTAGAGAGCACCCCTCAACCAATAGCTGATGTGAGTTGAGGATAAGAATCTAGCTTCCTTCCCGCTCAGTGTACTGAGCTCCAGTTGTCCATAGTGGCAGGTTGTTTCATCACACACGTTTTATGAGCTCCTTCTCTTCTGCACTTTCCCATCAGTGTTTCCTGGATCATCTGCCAAATAACTTACTTAGATTTGAATCCTTATCTCAGAGTTTGCTTGGAGGGGAACCTAAGATAAGATTTTTATCAAGAAGGGGGGGAAAGGGGTGAGGGGCTAGGCGTGGTGGCTCACACCTGTAATCCTAGCACTCAGGGAGGCCAAGGTGGGAGGATCGCTTGAGGTTAGTAGTTTGAGATCAGCCTGAGCAAGAGTGAGATCCCATATCTACTAAAAATAGAAAAATTACCCGGGCATCGTGGTGCACGCCTCTAGTCCCAGCTACTCAGGAGACTGAGGCAAGAGGATCACTTGAGTCTAGGAGTTTGCAGTTGCAGTGAGCTGCGATGACACCACTGCATTCTTGCTCTGTCTTTTGTTAGATTATCTCCCTATGGTGGTCAAAGTGTGAAAGTTTTTACCAAAACAAACCGATTATTAAACTTATCTATTAAACTACTCCCCACATCCTGGTTGGTATCTTCTCATTTGGCCCATGGCCTTGTTCCTCCTTTTCTCAGCCTCTTTACTTGCTAAGGAGTATGGGCACTTTGCTGTTTTAAATTATCTACTGGTATTTTTTCTTTATGGTTGTAGAAGTCATTCTGTTTTTTGTATAAAGGTTTTAAATACAAAAAACATATAGGAGAAAAAATTATCCTGTGGCAGATTGAAGATAGCCACAAATTCTTTGACACTCCTCCCTTTGAGAGGTGGGATCTATGTCCCCTTTCTCTGAATGTGGATGAGCTCTGTGACTGCTTGACCGACAGAATATGGTGGAAGTGACAGTGTGTCAGTTTCCAGATCAAGATCTTACCAGACTGGAAACTTTCACTTCCTGTCTCTGGGAACACTTGCTTTTGAAATCCACCCACCATGCTGTGAGCAGCCCAAGCCACGTGGACAGGGCACTTGTAGGCGCTCCAAGTGACAGCTCCAACTGAGCTCTTAGCCTACAGCCAACTGCCAGCTGTGTGAGTGATCCATTTTGGAAGTCTAGCTCAATTGAGCCTTTGGATGCTTTTAGCCCCAGTCATGATCTGACTGAAATCATGTGAGATACCCCATTGAGAACTGCCTAGGCCAGGCAATTCACAGAAGCATGAGAGACAATAATAAATTGCTTTTTTTAGCTACTAAGTTTTGGAGAGGTTTGCCGTGCAGCAATAGGTATGGGAGCATGTCCATAATCCTACCATCTTGGAGATAACCGCTATTAACATTTCGGTTTTCCTGCACATATATGTTTTTAAACAAAATGTACAGAATTTTTTTTTCTGTCAGAAAACATTTATTTCCAACTGGTTATTAGGAAGGTAGAATTAGGGCCAACAACAACAAAAAAATAAAATGTGTTGAGAAACAGTGAGAAGAACCATTGGCGTGGAAATCACCTTAGCAGTCACATGAAGGTGCGGTTTGGTGGTCTGTATATTTCCTGAAAGTGTTTACCCGTGTCATTGAAACAGAATTAGGAATGACTATACACAATGGAATGTAAGGACACATCAGAGTGAGATAATATTTAACCATTCTTCTGTTGTTGGATTTTCGGGTTGTTCCAGTTTTTCACTATTAAAAACTATACTGCAATAAATAAGCTAGTACATGTATCTTTGATGGCACTTCTTAGTTATTTCTCTGGATGAATTATTGGAAGTGAAAATTCTTGGGCAAAGGTTTTGAGGCTTTTTTCAAAAAGCAAAATAATATTTAAAAAGCACCAGGTGTCTCTGTACTTGAGTTGTCCTTGTTGATGGCTACAAATGAGGACAGCTGCGGCTGAGGGGTGCTTCTGTTCTCATGGGCTGGAGGAGGGACATTTTGCAAAGTATTTTCGGGGAGACACAGAGTTTGACCTCCCACACTTGTTTGATTTGTATTAATGTTTAGAGCACATGTTCCAGGAGGCAGGCCCTAAGTCTATTCAGCTTGTTTTTCATAATGCTTTGGCCAACCCCAGAAGCAAGTGGGTGATAAGTGATACCTTTTGGATAATGACCATGAGGGTCGGGGCAGAAGCTGGGTAAGAAGCGGGTAGGGTGTGTGTGGTCTCAGGAGTAAGGTCAAGCAGGGCTGTGCTCACTGAATCTCCGCCCTCTTCCTTTGAGTCTCTAGCAGACTTTTGCCTCCCACTTCTCTTTTTCTACCCTTTCTAGCTTTGCCGGCTTCCTTGAGTGGCTCAGTGGTGCCCGCAACACTACCGTTCATACTCCTTCCAGGTTCCTGCTCCTTCCAGCCATGACTTGCAGAGTCCTTCTGTTATCAGGTGAACCAGGGCCTTGGGGGCGGGGGCGGAAGGGAACTTTGGGGTCTGTGAGTGAAGAGAAAAGGCACAGAATATCCAGGAGTTAGTCTGGGGAGAGGCCAAAGGGACTTGGGGAGGGATAAAGGATTCAAGAAGCAGCAGGGAGTAGAGCTAGACGGGATGGGATGGCCAGGGAAGCTTCAATGAATGGCTGCATTCATAGGCTGCGCGAGGCCATTCGGCTGGTCCCATTACTTCATAGATGAGGAAACTGAGGCTCAGAGATGTGAAGTGACATGCCCAAGGGTGCATGGCAGGTGTTTCCTTTTGGATTCTACCTCATCACCTCCACTTTACCTCCAGTTCTATTTTCCAAGGACCCAGATGTAAATGTTGGTTGAATGATTCCAGTTTGTTTCCTTCTGTGCCTATGTTTTGTGGAGAACGTGACAAGAAGGGAAGGAAATGCGTGAGAGTTGCATAGGAAGGAAATTATCTAATCAAAGGTATCAAGAAACTTGATTGTTGAGCAAATCATCGAGGTGCTAATACTAGGGGAAGAGGCCACTTGTGTGCTCAGAGAAGAGGATGCAGTTCAGAGAAGTGCTGCATGCATCCCCCGATGGTGGTTCTTAGGCCTTGGGTCAGCAAACTGTGGCCTGGGGGTCAGATCTGGCACCACCTGTTCTTGTGCAATCTGCAAGCCGCAGGTTGAAGATGAACATTTGCAATCCATTTGGTGATAGGGAACACTAACTTCGAACCCGAGTTAAGTGAAATGTTATCTCTACCACTAAAGAATTCCATTTGTCTCCTTAGTAAACCTGTATTATAAAAATTTGTACTCAATAATTATGTTTTGAATTCCCTTCATGGAAAATTTGTGGAAAGATATTTCTGCTCTTGTTATATAAGAACCTACGAAACATACTCTATTGGCTTCTTGGTCTGTAAAGCCTAAAATATTTACTATCTGGCTGTTTATAGAGAAAGTGTGCCGACCCCTGCCCCAGCCTATGGGGGCTGGACGCGGGAGGCAGGCGCCGCGGCGCTGGGCTGGGCTGACTCCGGACATGAAGATGCGCAGAGCAGGAGCCTCCTGCTTCCTTAACTGTCTCCTTTCCTCTGACCCTACCCCTTGTGCCCCCTCCAGTCTTGACCTTGTGTCGTGGGTTCAACCTGGACACTGAAAACCCAATGACCTTCCAACAGAACGCAAGGGGCTTTGGGCAGAGTGTCGTCCAGCTTGACGGATCCAGGTAAGAGCCTCAGATGGCTTCCCCGTCTCATGTGCTTTCCTTCCAAGGCTTAAATACTGAAAAAAGTAGCAATTTCCTTGAGTGATTTTTTTTTTTGGAATAGATAATAGAGTTACAGGGTTCTAAAGTCAAAAGACGCGAACAGGTGTAAGAGTAAAAAGTCCCTTTCTCACTCCCTTCCCCCCAGTTCCCTTTCCAGGAGGGACCTCGGGGAGTGGTTTCTCGTGTGTTCTTTCAGAGAGTGTCTATGTGCCTGTAACACACATACATCCTCCCAGGCCGCATCCCCCACACAGTTTGTAGCACACATTATACTGAAATATAGCCTGCCTGCAGGCTGCCACCAATTTTTGAAAATAAATTTTATTAAACACAACTGTGTCCACACGTCACTTACTGCTTATGGCCACTTATCAAACTATAATGGCAGAATTGAGTAGCTGTGACAGAGATTACAGCCCGCAAAGCTAAAGCATTTACCTTTACAGAAATAACATTTACCTTTACAGAAATAACATTTACGAAGATAATATTACCTTTACAGAAAGCTGTGCTGGTCTCTGCTCTATACTGCCCTTTGCTTTCTTCCCCCTTAATCTTGGTAATTTGACCCGATAAGTACATAAAGAGCTTACTCATTCTGCTTTATGCTTGCATGATATTCCATTATTTGGAGGTACTGTAACTTACTTTACATTCCATTAAATCTCTTCTTAATGAACACTTAGAGTGTTTCCAAACTTTTGCTATATGAACAATACTGTCATTTTGCCCATGTGCAAGTGTATTTGGAAGTAAATTCCTAGAACTGAGATTGCTAGATCAAAGGATAAACAGGCATGTATAATTTTAATAGATTTTTCCACATACTATCTATAGAGGTGGCAACAATTTATACTTGCACCAGAATGTATGAAAACACCTACCTCCCCACCCATTTGCCAACCCAATGTGTTATCAAACTGACTGATCTTTGCAAATCGAATGGGTGAGAAGTGGCTTCTCAATTTAGTTTTAAATTGCTTTCTCTTTTTATAACAAAGTAAACACTTTTTTTCTTATCTGTTGTCCATTTTTCTCTTTCTTTTTAAACTAGTTTGTAGGAGCTCTGGATATACTGAGGAAAGTAGGATGGGGTTTGAGTTGCTAATGTCCCTCCACCCAGTTTATCATTTGTTTATTGACTTTGCTTATGCTAGTTTATCACATACAGAAATTTGTTTAAAATGACTGTGTGTTGAATTTATCTATTTTTCAATGACCTCTGGTGTTATGCTTAGAAAGACCCTACCTGTTTTGAGATTTGAAATTTTCCCTTTATTTTTGAGACAGAGTCTCACTCTGTTGCCCGGGCTAGAGTGCCATGGTGTCAGCCTAGTTCACAGCAACCTCAAACTCCTGGGCTTAAGAGATTCTCCTGCCTCAGCCTCCCGAGTAGCTGGGACTATGGGCATACGCCACTATGCCTGGCTAATTTTTTCTATATATTTTTAGTTGTCTAGCTAATTTCTTTCTATTTTTTTTAGTAGAGACGGGTCTCACTCTTGCTCAGCCTGGTCTCGAACTCCTGAGCTCAAACGATCCACCCGCTTCGGCCTCCCAGAGTGCTAGGATTACAGGCGTGAGATACCGCGCCTGGCTGAAATTTTCCCATTTTTAAAATTTGCTAATTCTTCTTCCTATTTATGGGAATTCAGGAATCCATGTGAAGGTCCCCACTTTCCTCTGGGTGGTAGAACTTCCGTGGTCATGTTAGAGTTTTCCCCCATAGGTTAGAGTTTTCTCTCTTCCTACCTCTCCCTCCAGGGTGGTGGTTGGAGCCCCCCAGGAGATAATGGCTGCCAACCAAACAGGCAGCCTCTACCAGTGTGACTACAGCATAGGCTCGTGTGAGCCCCTCCGCCTGCAGGGTGAGTCCCTGCCCCTGCCTGGGCCCCAGGGCTGGAAGGCACCTGTGAACACACCTGGTCTTAGCAGGCCTTCTCGTGTTCCGGAGATCTGTGGTGGGGGGCACAGGGGTCTGGCTCTGCGGCCTCTGCTCTGTCTGGTGTCTGACCACAGACACCCTCAGGCAGCCCCTCCATGATCCTTCCCCATGACCTTGGTGCCCCTTGACCCGTCAGACCTCTGTGTCTCTCAGGTTGAGGTGTGCCCTGCCCAGCTCTTACACAGCCCCTCTTATCCTCCTGAGGGTGACCATGTACATATCTGTCCCCTCAGTCCCCCCAGAGGCTGTGAACATGTCCCTGGGCCTGTCCCTGGCAGCTGCCACCAACCCCTCCCGGCTGCTGGTGAGTTGCCCTGGGTCACAGGAGGGTCTCGGCCAGGGTAGGGGGGCGGTTGGGAGCATAGGACTTGTGGGGAGTGGAGATGCTTGGGTGAAAAGGCAGGAAGCAGGGGAAGCCCTTTTTCACTGGCCCCATGTCCCCCAGGCCTGTGGCCCCACCGTGCACCAGACTTGCAAGGAGAACACGTATGTGAAAGGCTTATGCTTCCTGTTTGGATCCAACCTATTGCAGGAGCCCCAGAGGTTCCCAGGGGCCCTCCAAGGTAGGTGGCCTTTGGCCAAGGCTACAGATGGGCAGCGTGAGACAGGGCAGGGGCAGGACTGGGGCCTTCCCATGGTCTGGGGGGTGACTTAGAGGTCTAGGTGCAGAGGTGGGGGAGCTGGGTGGTGTTAGAGGGAGAGGCTAGGGGAGGTGCTAGGGGCTCAAACTGAAAGGTCCTGATGCAGCCACTCACCTTTGTGAGAGAGGGGATCGGGCCTCCTGAGTTCACAGAGGTCCCAGTCATTGTCCTGGGACAATGCCTGAATCTCCCAACCACAGCCTTTGCTGCTCTGGCTGGTTTGGCCCCTGCTCGCCTATGCAAATGCTCCCATCCCTCTGCCTTGGTCACTGTGATCCCGCCGCTCTGGCTGCTATTCTTCTCCAAGTAGCACATCCAGCCATCCTGCCTCAGGGCCTTTGCACTTACTGTTCCTTTGGCCCTCCTGCTCTTCTCTAGATCTCAGCTGACAATCCATTATTGTCATCCAGCTCAAATGTCACCTCTTTGAAGAGGCCTTTCCTGTGTGGCCCTTCTAATCATTCCGACACCACTCCCCATCAGACTGCCTACTTCACCACCTTCGTATCTGCATGTTCATGCTTTACGTGTTCCTCATCTGTCCTTTCTTCTGGGGTTCCACCACAGCTGGGGTATTGTCTGGTTTGTTCCCTGCTATATGCCCTTTATCTACTGCTGCTGAACAAATTACCTCTGAATTCAGCAGCTTAAAATGACAAACGTTTGTTTTCTCAGAGTTTCTGTAAGTCAGGAATCTGGGCATGGCTTAGCTGGGTGCCTCTGCCTCGAGGTGTTGGTGAGACTGAAGTCAAATTGTTCCATCAGGGCTACAGGCTCTTCTGAGGGCCTGGCTGGGGACAGTCTAATTCCAAGCTCACTCACATGGTTGTTGGCCTGAGGGCCTCAGTTCCTCACCGGCTGTTGGCTGGAGGCCTCCCTCAGTTTCTTGCCACATGGGCCTCTCCCAAGAGCAGCCCACAAACAGCTGCTGGCTCCCTCACAGTGAGCGACCCAGAGAGCAGGATAGCAAGAGAGTGGGCACCCGAGACCTAAGTCACAGTCCTCATAACCTAATCTCAGCAGTGACATTTCATTAACTCTGCCGTATTCTGTTCCTTTGAAGTGAGTCGAAAAGTCCAGCTCACACTCAAGAGGAGTGGGCTATTCAAGGGTATCATTGCCAGGAGGTGGGAATCTTGGGGACCTTCTTGGTGGCTGCCTAACAAAGCCCTGTTCCCCAACATTTGGAGAGAGAGAGAGAGAGAGAGAGAGAGAGAGAAAATGAATTATTCAAGCTGCTTTCTCCCACTGCTCTGTTCAACTGCTTGGCCATCTTTCTGCTGTTGGTTCTGGAACCAAAGGTAGGTATTTCTCCTTTTACAGCTTTCTTTCTCAAGCTTGGCTCCCCTGTACTTCAGCTTCCACAGATAACCCTCCTTACTTCACAGAGAAAACAAGTGCTTCCAGGTGTGGACTCTCT
>VBSM01002153.1:33992176-34008485 GCA_008086735.1 Cheirogaleus medius | reverse complement strand
GTGGTTAATCCCTTGTTCTCTCCAGGAGCTTTAATTTCCCCTCCTCTGAATGCGAACATGCTCATGCTACCTATAGCTTAAAAACAATCAGCCCCCAACACTGACAGCAATGACAACAATCTTCCCGCCTCTGGTCTCGCCTCATCTTTTGCCATCTCTCCTTCCCTTCACCACCAAGCTTCTCGAAAGGGCGCTCTCACCTCATCTCTATTGCCGCATTTCATGATTCTGCACCCTCTGATGTCTGGCTTCTCTGTCCACCCATTGTACAGCCCTTGCTCTTGACAATGGCATCTGTGACACCCTGAATGCCAAATCTCTTTTCTGTCCTCGGGTCCATGAGCTTTCTGGTGTGACCTGCAGCTTGCCTCGGCCATTTCCAGACGTCCTGGCTTCAGACATCCCAGCCTGTTGCTTCCGCCCTGCTGGGGCTTCTCCGCTTCACCCCCAGGCTGTCACCCTCTGCCTTCCCTGTCCACCTAGGAGCCGCCGGTTCCACTTCCCTTCTCGCCCATGAGTTCTTCCTGTCTGATACCATCCAGTTCTGTGGCTTCAGCCATCACCTCTATGTCTCTCTTTAGATTTCTGTCCTAGTCCGTTTTGTGTTGCTATAAAAGAATACCCGAGACTGGGTAACCTATGAGGAAAAGAGGCTTATTTGGTTCACGGTTCTGCAGGCTGCACAAGAAGTGTGGCGCCAGCGTCTGCTTCTGGTGAGGGCCTCAGGGAGCTTCCAACCAAGGCAGAAGGTGAAAGGGAGCAGTCATGTCCCATGGCGAGAGAGAGGGAGCCAGAGAAAGGGGAGAGGTCGTCAGGCTCTCTTAAACAACCAGCTCTCCAGTGAACTACTGGGGTGAGAACTCACTTGTTACCTCAGGACTGCGACAAACCATTCATGACCCAGACAGCTCTCACCTCCACACTGGGGATCAAATTTCAACACGAGATTTGGAGGGGAGAAACCTCCAAATTATAACAACCTCACTCCCAGGAGTTCAAGACTACTTCTTAATTTTTGTTCCATTTACTAAAAACATGTAATACATGCACTTGGTTTAAAATTCGGAAGGCACTAAAGGATGCGCTGTGGAAACGTCCTCCTCTCTGGTCAGGAAATTGCTGTTGCCAGTGTCTTGTGTTTTCATCTGGAGATACTCCATGTACTGACAAACATACACATGTGCATGTTTTACACTTTTGTACCACAAATGGTAGCATGCTATACACACTATGCTTACCTTAATTTCTTTCACATAATATATCTTTGAGATTTTAAAAAAATTTTCCTGGCTAGTCTTCTTTGTATATTTTCTACATAAACATTAGAATCTGGTTGTCTAGTTACAAAAAAAAAAGCCAATACTTTTGGAGCACTTTTATTTTATTTTTTTCAATACAGTAAAATTGACCTTTTTTTGTTTTAGTGTTCAGTTCCATGAATTTTAATATATTCATACGTTTAACGTATTTTGTGTAACCATCACCATAGTCAGGATACAAAAAAGTTCCCCCCAAAACCTCCTTCGTGGGGTTCCTTTGTGGGCCACTGCCTCCCCACCCCCACCCCGTCCCCCAGCCCGTGGCAGCCACTCTGATCTGTTCTCTTTCACTATAGCTTTGTCTTTTCTAGAATGTTACATAAATGGAATTGGAACCTTTTGCGACTGGCTTCTTTCACCAGCGTTTGAGCCTTATCCTTGTTGTCCTGTGTGTCGTGGTCCACTCCCTGTCCCTGCTGAGCAGTATCCCCTGTGGGGTTACCACTCCCTGAAGGGCCTTGGCAATCGTGAATAGAGTCATGTCTGAACTTCTCACTGCTGTGGCAATCTCTCTCAAATGCAAACAAGCCAACTCACTTCCTTTTCTAAGCACCTTGGGTGGCTCCCCACTGCCGAAGGGATGAAGTCAAACTTCTCGCTGGAGCAGAGAGGCCCTTGCCAGTGAACTGTCCTCTGCTTGGTGTCAGAGCTTGTCTCCATTCGCATTGCAGACGTTCGCCCCGGTGGCGCCAATTCTGTGAACGGCGTTCCTTGATTCCGCCAGGATCCTTTGTGCCCCGTCCCCTCTGTGTCGGGGACAGATGGCGCAATTAGAATAATTTCAGGAGGGCTTATGTACAAAAGGACTAAGTATACAGGTGTGACAGGGTCTAAGGGGACTGTCGGGTAGTCTGAGCACTTGGAGTGAGCAGCAGCAGACCTGTCCCCCGCTTGGCTGGTGGGACGGGGATGGGCTCTGGGTTCACCAGAACCCAGAGAGTCACGTGGGGCAGCCTCCTTGAGAGGAGCCGTGGTCCCCTGCCGAGGGCATAGCTGACCCAAAGCAACCTCCAGAAAGGCAGCTCAGGGGAGAACACCCTGGCCTCACTCCCCTCCTTCCCTCCAGTCTCCTGTTGAGCCCCGCGGAGGGCAAAGGAACCCCATTGACGTGGTCCGCGTCGGCGGTCCACCTCCTGGGCCAAAGAGCCCAGTGGAGAAGGGTGGACAGTGGCTTTGGGGGCGGAGGTGGAGGGGGGAGCACATCCAACATATCCTTATATGTGCTATTCTTTTTTCTATTATTTATTTCTACCTTTGTATTTTTGGCAAATTATTTCTTGTTCTTCATGATCCAGTCAAATATCACCATTTCCCCTGACTTCCACGGGTAGAATTAACCAAAATTTCCCACACCACTATTTGCTTATGTTTTTGTCTAGCTGGGAGCATGGGTTGAGTCTTGTTTACCCCCTAATCTCATTGCCCAGCAGAGAGTGACATGCAAACAAACAAAAAAAAGCACCAAGTCTCTAATTACTTAATCAATTCATACTTTTTCTTTTTCCCCAGGGTGTCCTCAACAGGAGAGTGACATTGCCTTCTTAATTGATGGCTCTGGTAGCATCAACGTAATTGACTTTCATCGGATGAAGGATTTTGTCTCAACTGTGATGGAGAAATTTGAAAAGTCCAAAACTTTGGTGAGGGCCCAGGGGTAGGTTGGGAATAGCCCACATATGGCTGGCAGATGCGTGACAGACCATCACTTTCCCCTTCTCCTTCAATTGCAGACATTGCCAAATTGACAATCCACTGTGGTTTTCTTTCCTGATTCTCCTTTCTGCTCTGTCTGGATGCAGCCTCGGCATTCCTTCAGCCTTTTGTAAAGCAGGCAGCTCTGACTGGCTGATAGGGGTTGGCGTGGGAGATGAAACCGGTGCCACACCTCTGGCTGAGTTCTAGTATTGAGAAGAAGTGGGAGCTGATGGCAGATCTCTGATGGCAGAGGGACTGGGGACAGTGCCGAGAAGGGGTTTGGAAACTGGAATATTTCAGGATTTGGGTAGGGCTTGCTGAGAGATGTCCCAGGGAGTGGGGACACCTTCCATAGTGTAATGCCAGGTGCCTCCTTCCCAGTTCTCTTTGATGCAGTACTCTGATACCTTCAGCACTCATTTCACCTTCAAAGATTTCCAGAAAAACCCTAACCCGAGATCGCTGGTGACGCCGATATCACAGCTGGGCGGGAGGACGCACACTGCCACGGGAATCCGCAAAGTAGTGTAAGCTCTTCTTTCTTTGCTAAGGATGGGAGGAGGAGGAGATATTTTTAGTCGGGCTTTGAAGGATGAGGGGAGTTGTTCAGACAGGGTTGGGGTAAAGGATGCTTCCAGTGGAGGGAACAGCATGGGGAAAGGCGTGGAGGGACTGTGCATGGTGTGTTCATAAAAAAACAAGTTGTGAGTAAAGGTGAGAGTAAAGTGGGGAAGTGAGGGAAAGGTGGCTGGAGGGAGGCTAGATCGGTTGAGGTCAGGTCACCAAAGGCAACTATATAGCCAGTTGGGGAGCCATTGAAGGTTTTAAGCAGTGGGGAGACATCGCCTTGTTTTGGAAAGGTGTCTCTGATTTCAGTGTGTGTGGAGGGGAGGGGAGGGTTGGGGCAGAAGTGCAGGAAGGACTTGAGAGTCTGAGATGTGCCAAAGAGCTGGTGCAGTGTCCTAGGAGAGGTTTGATGAAGGCCTAATTAAGTTTATTTCTTTTTAAATTTTTTTTTTAAATTTAAAAGTAATAATATTCAGTTTAAAAAAACCAAACTATGCAAAAGCATACAAAGGCAGAGAAGGCTTCATTTCCCTCCCCTGCTGCCTTTCCAGGTCTTGGGGCAGCCACAGCTCAGTGTTAAGTCCCAGAGGAGACCAAGCCCCTCCTAGACAGAGCCCAACTGTATCTCTGTCTGTGACTCTGCTCACCTTTCCTCCCTGACATTAATACTATCTCTGTCTACTTGCATTTGACTTTGTCCCTCCTCTTCCCTGCACAGAAGGGAACTGTTTGACGTCACCCAGGGAGCCCGGAAGAATGCCCTTAAGATCCTAGTCGTCATCACAGATGGAGAAAAGTATGGTGACCGTTTGACATATGAGGATGTCATCCCCGAGGCAAACAGAGAAGGGGTCATTCGCTACGTCATTGGGGTATGCAATGTGGCCTGGTGTTTCTGCTGAGGGTTTCTGTTTGGATACACCCTCCCTTCAGTTTGCAAACACAGATAAACTCGAAGTGAGGAAAGGGTTATTGCTAGCTCTTATGTGCCCGTATCAGTTATCTATTGTCACAATAGTGCTGTGTAACAAACTATTCCAAAATCCAGTGGCTTAAAATAGTAAGTAAGCCTGTAGGTCAGCTGGACAGGTTTTCTGGTCTCAGCTGGGCTCACTTACACATCTGGAATCAACTGCAGAGGGTCTTGGCTGGGCTCTTTCTGTTTCTGAGGGTTGCCAGCCATGTTTGCCTGCTGGGCGAGATGGCCTTCGTCGAAGCAACTGAGGTGACTTGGCTCTTCCGCTCCCTATGTCTTATTCTGCAGTGGGCTGGCCTGGACATGCCCTTGTGGTGAAAGCAGAGAAACAAGAGAGCAAGAGGAAATGTTGCAAATGCTTTTTCAAGCCTCTGTTTGCATTCTATTTGATAACATCCCTGGGCTAAAGCAAGACCCCTGGCCAAGCCCAGAGACAGTGAGTGAGGCAGATTACTTCACCAAGAGTAGGAGGGCACAGCAAAGATTTGGGGAATGGACTTGGGTAAAGGAAGAGGTAGAAAGTTAGGATCTCAGTGTAATCAAAGTGATATGGTAGATAGCACTTTGTGTGATATAGAGAAAGAAATTATCATAGGTACATGGCTTGGCGAGTAGGAAATACCTTCATATAAAGAAAAAAGCTCCCCTTCCACTGGGAGGCATGGCACAGCAAGTGGATCAAAGGCTGGATTTTAGCTCCCAGTTACTCCCTGTGCTTTGCAGACTTGTCCTGGGGCCTTCTGGTGCATTCTCTCATTTGACAAATAATGTTTCAGATTCTTTTCTTGCAGACTTTTCTTTGCTAGATGATACTGCTACCCCTAGGCAGTGTCTCATTTGGCCTCTGTTTCTTGGTGACAGGTGGGGTCTGCCTTCAGCAAAGAGAGCTCCCGAAGAGAGCTTAATACCATTGCATCCATTCCATCTCGTGATCATGTGTTCCGGGTGAATAACTTTGAAGCTCTGAAGACCATTCAGAACCAGCTTCGGGAAAAGATCTTTGCAATTGAGGGTGAGCAGGCATCTGTGTTCCCAGAGCAGCTCCAGAGGCACCTTCCACCCCAAAACATATATTCCCGTCTGGAAACTAGACCCTCCTAACCCTTGGTGTCCTGACCCTCAGCATCAACTCTCTCTCCACTGCTTCCAGCTCTCAGCCACCCTGGCCTCCTGTGGTCAATTCCTTTGAAATAAAAAAATCTAGACTTTTATCTCTAATTTTGCAAATCTTGATTATAGGCTGATAAGTTGGAGTGTGGGGGAGTCAAATCCCACATAGTGGATTTTCCTAAAAATTTGGATGTGTTGCCAACGCTTGCCTGTTTGGTTCACTATTCTATCCCTGTAGCCTAAAATAGTGCCCAGTATATAGAGAAGGAGCTCAATAAATGTTTGTTGAATAAAAGGAATTTAGTAATTGGTGAATTTCATACATGATCTGGATTTATGGCTTATCTTGGAAAGTTGGAAGATTAGACACCTTGAGGACCATATTCTTGCTTGGCAGGAAGTAGCTGGAGCTGAGTAGATGCCTGTCCTCTAAGAGGGGCCTGTGCTTTCCAGTTCAACAAAGATCCCATTTGGGCCGGGCGTGGTGGCTCACGCCTGTAATCCTAGCACTCTGGGAGGCTGAGGTGGGAGGATTGCTCAAGGTCAGGAGTTCGAAACCAGCCTGAGCAAGAGTGAGACCCCATCTCTACTAAAAATAGAAAGAATATTAATTGGCCAATTAAAGAATATATAGAAAAAATTAGCCGGGCATGGTGGCACATGCCTGTAGTCCCAGCTGCTCAGGAGGCTGAGGCAGAAGGATTGCTTGAGCCCAGGAGTTTGAGGTTGCTGTGAGCTAGGCTGATGCCACGACACTCTAGCCCGGGCAACAGAACAAGACTCTGTCTCAAAAAAAAAAAAAAAAAAAAAAAAAAAAAAAAATCCCATTTGAGCCTTTTTTCTGACCACCAAGGTATCTGAGTTTCCAGCACCTATTCTAGGCACTTCTGCTTTCTTTAATGTAAAAAGTTCTCTTCCTCACAGGTACTCAGACAGGAAGTACCAGCTCCTTTGAGCATGAGATGTCTCAGGAAGGCTTCAGTGCGGCCATCACCGCTGTAAGTGGTTCTTCATTAAATTGAGGGTGGGGGAAGCAAGAAGAAGAGACAGAAGAGGTGCAAGGGTTTGGAGGCTCTTCTCTGTGATGCGTCCTTGTTGGGAGTTACCTCTCTGATGGGCAGCAGTGGTCCCTTCTCTCTTCCTCATCAATCCTGTTCTACCCCTTTTCCCAGAACGGTCCCTTGCTGGGTGCTGTGGGGAGTTTTGACTGGGCTGGTGGAGCCTTTCTGTATACATCAAAGGAAAAATTCACCTTCATCAACACAACCAGGATAGATTCAGACATGAATGACGCTTACTTGGGTAAGTGGGGAGGGCAGGGGTTACTCTAAGAAGGGGTCAGGATGTGGCATAACTCAATGAGTGTAGATGTCATTGGAACTTTCATAGGCCTTTGGGATAGCTTTAAAGACAGAAATTTCAAGATCTAATTTTTATTATATTCACAAAGAAGAATATAATGCAGGGCTCAGTTACCCCAACCTACCAGGCATGGGGCTGCCCCACTGTTCTGCTCAGGGGGTGGGTCTGCATGGTGGAGAAGGGGTCAGAGAAAGCACTTCACCTCTTAGTCCACTGTCTTCAGGTTATGCCGCCACAGTCATCTTGCGGAACCGGGTGCAAAGCCTGGTTCTGGGGGCACCCCGATATCAGCATGTTGGCCTGGTGGTGATGTTCAGACAGACCTTTGACGCCTGGGAGTTCAACGCTAATATCAAGGGTAGCCAGGTGAGTGCAGAGTGTGTGGAGCGTGAATGTGCAAACAGAGGTGCTTGGGGGCTGAGAGATTCCAGGACGGGCTTTGCCGGGTGCTGTTCATGGCCGAGTCTGTAAAGGAGGCTTCAGAGGCTTTGAGCTGGAGAGTCATGGGAAAAGCTTTGTATTCGAGAATGCTATGTCCTTAGCTTTTCTAAAAATAATAAATAAATAAGAACACTTGACCTGTACAGAGCTGATCTCAGAACTGGTATTCGACCAGTATCAAACCAGTATAGTCATATTAGCTATTAAAATAGTTCCTTATCTGTTGATAAATGGAACCCATGGACTGCGGTTCCCCTCTCAGTGCCCTTTGGACTTCCGTATGATCCAGCAACTGTGGGGTCAGGCAGGACACGTTAGGGGACCTCCAGGACCTGCTCCAGCCAAGCTCCAAGTACGATTCCTCCGTCCCTGTGCAGCCCTAGCACTTCAATATTTTGAATGTTTCTCCTGCAAAAGCAGTGTGGTCGCATATTATGTGGGAACTCATGTGTGAGGCAAAAATCTCTAGTCTAAATCATTCTCACAAATTCCTGAAACAGGATTGCACTCATAATAATTGTGCCTGTGGTCCTGTGTGTGTTTCTTTAATTTTCATCAGTGGTTTTTTTTTGGCCTGCAATTAATAATTGTGAAACCAGTTTGCCCTGATACTCAAACAGCTTGTCATAATTCTTTGCTAATAGTCAAATTGTTCACATGGTCTTTGCAAATGTTTTACCAACACATATTGACCGTTGATGGCGTCAGTGCCTGGCACTCATACGGTGGAGGTGGAGGAGAATGTGTAGGGGAATTCCAAGAAGTCAAGCATGGATGTGATGCTACTTCTTGTTTTGTGTGTGTGGTCCAGGATCACATGAGGAAGGCTGGCTTCCTGGGTCAACTCCCCCACTACACACAGGCACCCACAAATTACCATCAAGGGTGATAAATGCTTAAACTGGGACAGTCTGGGACTTAGGAGAGAAAATGGGAGGGGCACTTAGACAAGGGTACTGGGGAAGTCTTCCTGGAGGAAGTGACAGTTAAGAACAAGAGAAGTGAAGGGGAGGAGAGGGGGAAGAACCGGACCAGAGGAGGGAGGAGAGCATGGGACAGAGTTCGGAGTGTGGGTGTTTGTGGTGGGGGGAGTAGTGGAAGAAAACACTGGAAAGAAGAATAGGTGTGGTTTATCTCAGGCATGCAGGACTTGTCCAACATTCAAAAAATCAACATAGAGCCGGGCATGGTAGCACATGCCTGTAATCCTAGCTACTTGGGAGGCTGAGGTAGGAGGATCACTTGAGCCCAGGAGTTTGAAACCAGCCTGGGTAACATAGTGAGACCCCATCTCTATAAAAAAATAATATTGCAGAAATGGACAAGCTGATCTTAAAAGTCCAAGTGGAGCCACAATAGTTAAAGCAATCTTACAAAAGGAGAACAAACTTAGAGGACTCACACTTCCAAATTCAAAACTTACAAATCCATAGAGTGAGGAATTAGATTTATGGTTGCCAGGGCATGAGATGGGGCTGGGGATTGGGAGTGACCGAGAACAGATACAGAGTTTCTTTCTGGGGAGATGGAATGTTCTGAAATTAGTGGTGATTGTTACACAATATTGTGAATATATTAAAACTCACTGAACTTTATACTTCAAAATGGTGAATTTTATGCTAGGTATATTTTATCTCAATTAAAAAAACCATTTTGAAAAAAAAAACACTGTAATTTACCATAATAGCAGATTAGAGAAGAAAAAACATGTAATCATCTTAATAGATATAGAAAAATAGTTTGACAAAATACAACATCCTTTCATGATTAAAAACTCTCAGCATGGGAGGCCAAGGCGGGCGAATTGCTCAAGGTCAGGAGTTCGAAACCAGACTGAGCAAGAGCAAGACCCCATCTCTACTAAAAAACTAGAAAGAAATTAATTGGCCAACTAAAAAAAATACATAGAAAAAATTAGCTGGGCATGGTGGTGCATGCCTGTAGTCCTAGCTACTCGGGAGGCTGAGGCAGAAGGATTGCTTGAGCCCAGGAGTTTGAGGTTGCTGTGAGCTAGGCTGAAGCTACAGCACTGTAGCCCGGGCAACAGAGTGAGACTCAGTCTCAAAAAACAAAAAACAAACAAACAAAAAAACTCTCAGCAAACTAGGAACTAAAGGGAACTTCCTTAACCTAAAAAAGAACATTTACAAAAAAATCTATAGCTTGCATCATACTTAAAAGTGAAAGAGAATGCTTTTCTCCTAAAATTGGAAATAAGGCAAGAATTTCCACTTTTACTATTCCTATTCAATATGGAACACCTAGCCAGTACAATAAAGCAAGAAAAAGAAGGAAAAAAAGCATACAGAGTGGAAAATAAAAAATAAAGCTATCTTTATTTGCAGATAACACTACTGCATAGAAAATATCAAAGAAACTATAAAACAGCTGCTATAATTAATCTATAAAACAGATGCTATAAGTTATTTCAGTAACTTCTTAGGATACAAGATCAATATGTAAAAATAATTTGTATTCATATAATGTCATTGAACAATTGGAAATTTAAATTAAAAGGTATCATTTATAATAATTTATAATAATGCCAAACACCATGTAATACTTAGGTATAAATCTAACAAAATACCTGTATGCTGAAAATTATAAAACACTAATGACAGAAATCAAAGACCTAAATAAATGGAGAAATATACTGTGGTCATGGACTGGAATATTGGAATTCCAATATTATTAAGATGTCAATTCTCCCAGAGTTGATCTATAGATTCAGTGCAGTAAAAATCCTGGATAATATTCCATTTTGTGTATGTACCACATTTTCTTTATCCATTCCTCTATTGATGGACACTTAGGTTGAGTCTAGATCTTGGTTTTTGTGAATAGTGTTGCAATAAACGTGGGAGTGTAGATATGTCTTCAATATATGGGTTCCCTTTCTTTTGGATATATATCCAGCAATGGGATTGCTGGATCATATGGTAGTTCTATTTTTAGTTTTTTGAGAAATCTCCATACTGTTTTCCATAGTGGCTTACTAAATTACATTCCCACCAACAGCGTACAAGCATTCCCCTTTCTTCGCATCTGCGCCAGCATTCGTTACTATTTTTTTTTTTAAATAAAAGCCATTGTAACTGCGGCGAGATGACGAAAATATACTTGATATGATTTCAATCTTCTTGAATTTCTTAAGACTTGTTTTGTGGCCTAACATATGATCTATCTAGAGACTGTTCCACATGTGTTTGAAAAGGTTATGTATTCTTCTGCTGTTGGATGGAATGTTCTGTATGTCTGTTTGGTCTGTTTGGTCTATAGTGTTGTTCAAGTCTGCTGTTTCCTTATTGATTTTCTGTCGGGATGATCTATCCATTGTTGAAAATGGGATATTGAAGTCTCCTATTATTATTATTATATAATAATACTGTTATTGTACTGCTGTCTATTTCTCCCTTTAGTTCTGCTAATATTTGCTTTAAGTATTTAGATGCTGTGATGTTGGGTGCATATATTTTCAAAATCGTTATATCTTCTTATAGGTTTGACTCCTTTATCATTATATAATGACCTTCTTTGTCTCTTGTGGCAGTTTTGACATAAGGTCTATCTGGTCTGATATATTAATAACTATGGCTCTCTTTTGGTTAACATTTACATGGGTTATCTTTTCCATCCCTTCACTTTCAGTCTATGTGTGTTCTTAAATCTATATTGAGTCTCTTGTAGGCAGCATGTAGTTGGATTTTTAAAATCCATTCAGCCACTCTATGTCTTTTGATTGGATAATTTAATCAATTTATATTTAAAGTAATTACTGATAGGTAGGGACTATTACTGTTTTGTTCATTGTTTTCTGACTATTTTGTAGTTCCTTTGTTTCATTATTTTTCTTTTGCTGTCTTCCTTTGTGATTTGATTTTTTTTTGATAGTGGCATGCTTTGATTCCTTTCTCTTCTTGTTTGGTGTCTACTACAGGTTTTTTCTTTGTGGATATGGTGAGGCTTATATAAAACATCTTAGGCTAAGCTGATAACAACTTCTACTGCATACAAAACTCTACACTTTAATGTCTCCTCCCCCCACATTTTAGGATATTAATGTCACGCTTTACTCATTGATCTTCTTCTTCTTTTTTAAGAGACAGAGTCTCACTTTGTCACCCAGGCTGGAATGCAGTGGCTGATCATAGCTCACTGCAGCCTCGAACTCTTGGGCTCAAGTGATCCTCCTTCCTGAGCCTCTCAAGTAGCTAGGACTACAGGCACCTGCCACTATGCCTGGCTAATTTAAAAAATTTTTTTTTGTAGAGATGGGGTCTCACTACGTTGCCCCAGCTGGTTTCAAATTCCTGACCTCAAGCGATCCTCCCACCCTGGCCTCCCAAAGCACTGGGATTACAGGTGTGAGTCACTGCACTCAGCCCCAAATTGATTTTCAATAAAGGAGCAAACACAGTTTAATGAAGAATCTATTCAACAAATGGTACTGGAACAACTGGACATCCATAGTCAAAAAATAAGCCTCTTATCTTCTTAGCTTTGGCTTTAAAATTAAAAAACCTCTTACCCATATCTTACATCATAAGAAATTAATTCTTTATATTTATTATAAAGTTTAATATACAGTTACCATACCAGCAATCCCATTCCTAAATATTTACCTAAGATAAATGAAAACAGATGTTCACATGAAAACCTGTATGCAAATATTTCTAGTAGCTCTATTAATAATCACTAAAAATTAGAAAAGACACAAATGTCCTTCAACTAGGGAATGGATAAACCAACTGTGGTATATTCACACAGTGGGATACAAATCAGCAATAAAAAGGAGTGAATTATTAACACTAATACATGTGACAACGTAGATGAATCTTGAGTGTATTATTGTAGGGGAAAGAAGCCAGACCAAAAAGGCTACATCCTATATATTTCCATTTATATAACATCCTGGAAAAGACAAAACTATAGGGACAGAAAGCAGATCAGTGGCTGCCAGGTGTTGGCAGTAGAAGGGGAAAGGTTGCCTATAATGGGGCACGAGGGAATATTTTGGGGATGATGAAACTATTCTATATCTTACTGTGGTGGTGGTGATGATTTTGTATGTCAAAATTCATAAAACTGTATACTAAAAAAGCTGAATTTTATTGTATGTATGTTACACCCTAATAAACCTGACCTAAAAATAACCAAAATCTCGCTGACTTTAGGATGAAGCTTAAATGCCTTTATTAGGTTATCAGCGAGTCTCCCCTCAAGGGTGTGTGGGGTATGATCATACTTAGTGAGTCATGGCATGATGTTCCCTGCATTTTTTCTTCCTAGAACTTGTCCTTGTTTATCTATTTACTCCCCCCTCCCACTGCAGGGAGGGCCCTGGAAGGTATTGTGTCTCTCCTGCGTTCAGCAAGTAGCAAACTGTTGTTTGTTGAATGAATGGATGATTAAATGGATGAGATCCTATGGATGAGTTGTGCATATTAACACTGAACATATTTTAAAAATCTTTTCACTGATAAGTAGACATTATTTCTTATATCACAAAAAATATTCCTGGGTAGCAATAGTTATTTTTAATCCAAGCCAGTTGATTCCTTATTAGTTAGACTGCCAACTTTGATTTTTTACCCCCTAAAGCCTTCCCTTATATTGAAAGGGTACCCTGTCTGCTCTTCTAGACTTTTCTGTCTGTATTTTCCAATCCAATTTCTTCTTTGCTTACTTAATAATCTCCCTGTGGAATACCATTTGGGGTAAATCCTCACCCACTGTCCATTGATTCTACAACAGGCTCCTCTAGCTGACAGCGCATTCGAATGAAAATCTATCATGAATCATATGGAAGATCACATCTACTCCAAAGGGCTTTCCCCACCTGGCATAATTTTCCTTCGTAGAGAGAAAACCCCCACACTCTGGGAAGAGGTATATATATGATCATGGCCCTATCTCTTTCAGATCGGCTCCTACTTCGGGGCCTCCCTCTGCTCTGTGGACATGGACAACAATGGCAACACCAACCTGGTCCTCATCGGGGCCCCCCATTACTACGAGCAGACCCGCGGGGGCCAAGTGTCTGTGTGCCCCTTGCCCCGGGGGGTAAGTGGCTGATGAGACCTGGGCTGGGTGGGGTCTGGATGAGGGGGTGTGGAAGGGGTTTCCTGGGTTTGGGCCTGACACTGTTTGTGTTCAGCAGAGGCTACGGTGGCAGTGTGATGCTGTTCTCCATGGTGAGCAGGGCCACCCCTGGGGCCGCTTTGGGGCAGCCCTCACGGTGCTGGGGGATGTGAATGGGGACAAGCTGACGGATGTGGCCATTGGGGCCCCAGGAGAGGAGGAGAACCGGGGTGCAGTCTACATTTTTCATGGAACCTCAGAATTTGGCATCAGCTCCTCCTACAGCCAGGTGAGGCCAGGTTACCATCCTTGTCACCACAGTAGCCTCTTTGCTGATCTGTCCTCTTCTAATTCAATGTTCCCATAGCTGCCAGATCAGTTCTCCCAGTCTTCCTTTCAGAACCTTCAAAAATAAAACACGCTTCACAGAAACCTCAAAGAATCTTAATTCTAGATAAATGCTTTCTGCCATGATAGAAAGTGCATGGGGGCATCATTACTTCAATGTTACAGGTGAGTAGCAAGGCCCAGAGATGGCAAATGGCAAGCTGGAGGATGGAGGTGTTCTTTTCTTCCGAATCTCAGTCCTGCCAGGGTGACCAAGAGTCCTGGTTTGCCCAGATCTGTCCTGGTTTTAGGAAAGTTCCACATTCCAGGAAACTGATATGGTTGGTCACCTTGTGAGACTGCACGTTTTATGGGTGTGTGACTTGTGTAGTCACACAGGGCCATTCTCTCAAAAGGGCCCTGTACTTGGTTTAATGCTCTGCTATTGCTATCTTAAATATTTTCTTAATAATTTTTGAATAAGAGGTCCCACAGGTTTCTTTTGCATTGGGTCTTGCAAATTATGTAGCCCATCCTGATGACTATGCATCCTAAATTCTGGGCCCTCCACCTGGTTTCCACTCTAAGATGCCTCCCTGTTTCCTGCTAGATGGAGTCCGTGATCTGGAGGGACACTCATAGTCTGGTTTCAGCTCACCTGTCATATTCTCTCCCACACCCCAGCTCCTGGCAACCACCATTATATTCTTAGCTTTTATGAATTTGACTATTTTAGATGACTCCTATAAATGGAATCATGCAGTATTTGCCCTTCTGTGACTGGCTCCTTTCATTTAGAATAATGTCCCCCAGGTTTATCTATGTTGTCATAAATGACAGAATTTCCTGCTTTTTAAAGGCTGAATAAAATCCCACTGTATGCTTTTTAAAAAATCCATCACCTGTTGATGGGCATTTAGATTGTCTTTTTCCTTGTGTCCTATCAAGGAATTTTTGTCTCTACTCCATTTTGAAAAATAACTTAATGATGATAATTTAAAACTTCCATAGAAACATTAAATTTTAAAAATTAACCAGCTAAAAGTTGCAAAAATCTCAAAATTTGAGTTTTAACCTGAAAACTTGAAGCTAATGTAGAAATTTTTGATAAGAATATCAGTGTAGATATCTACAATTCAAGCCTTCACAGCTAATGATGATCTCTGTTAGCGTTTTTAAGAGCGTTAATGCAAGGGGCTCTTAATGGCTTTGAAATGTGCTTAATTCAGAGGTTACACAAGTCAGTCTAACATACTTAGTGTTAGTTAATAATATATTAAAACCCTGACAATACAATTACTGTTGTATCTTCAATATAATTATTAACTACTGTCTGAAAAACACACATAAATGCAGGCAAGACTAAAAGCTGTGTCACAAAACAGAAAAAAAGAAAAGAAATTCAATAGATCCACTAATGCTACCAAAAAAGAGCATGCATGGCTGGGCATGGTGGCTCATGCCTATAATCCCAGCATGTTGGGAGGCTGATGGAGGAGGATCTCTTGATGCCAGGAGTTAGAGACCAGCCTAGGCAACACAGTGAGACTACATCTCTACAAAAAGAATTTTTAAAAATGGGCTGTGTGTGGTGGCGCATGCCTGTAGTCCTAGCTACTTGGGAGGCTGAGGCAGGAGGGTGGATCACCTGAGCCCAGGAGTTTGAGGTTGCAGTGAGCCATTAATATATGTCACTGTTCTCCAGGCTGGGTGAGAAAGAGAGACTCCATCTCTTAAAAAATGAAAAAAAAGAAAGAAAGAAAGGACATGAAGGAATGTAACATTATATGTAATTTTTGTCTCTAAAAAAATGCACTAAAATGCCAGAGGGCTATAATTCATTCAAAACATCTTTCATATTCATTCCCAAAGATCTTGATCTGCTCAGTATTTACTTCATAAGATCAACGACAGTCATCTTTTGGAGTGTAGGGGGACCTTTTAAGTATCTGGTGGTACTTCCTATTGTTCTTATGCAGGGGTAACACTTATTTCTTCTAAGTTATGTTTGAGTCTTCTACAGCATTATCTGAAATTTCTATCCCTTCATTTTTCAAAGGTTAATATTAATATGCTTGCCATCGTGTTGCTGTGCTGTGCATCTGCACCACAGTGCGATCTTTCATCGTCCACTACTTGGTTCACTGGAATCTGGGTTTTCTTGTTTATACATTATCTCTTCCATTTCCTGATTATAGTCCTGGTCCTGTGAAACTGGACTTGCTTCCACGTGGTAATTATTCTCAGTTTCTTCATGAAATGTTCCAGGTTCCAGTGTTTCAAATCTACCATCTACATCACCTGCTGTAAGGAAATTGTCATCCTCTGGTTGCGGATCTCCTGCTGCTGCGTCCTCTTCTTGTCGCAGGTCTTCTCCATGTCCTGTGTGTATTGTTTCCTGGAGAACGAACCACATTTGTTCTTTTTTTTT
>VBSM01002153.1:33953857-33984274 GCA_008086735.1 Cheirogaleus medius | reverse complement strand
TTCATTCTTCTGCATGTAGCTAGCCAGTTTTCCCAGCACCATTTATTGAAGATATAATGTGTCTTAATGTGGATTTCAGTGAGTTCATCTTATTTGGGATCCTTTGGGCTTCCTGGATCTGGATATTCATTTTCTTCTCCAAATTTGGGGATTTTTCAACTATTATTTTTTTGAAAAAGATTTCTGGTCTTTTTTCTCTCTTCTCCTTCTGGGGTTCCCATATACATATATTAGTTCACCTGATGGTGTCCCACAAATATCTTAAACTATCTTGACTCTTTTTCATTCTTTTTTCTTTTTGCTTCTGTGACTGAATAATTTCAAAGACCTGTCTGAGAGTTCTTTTGCTTGCTCTATTCCCCCTTTATTGAAATTTTTAGTTCAGTTATGTTCTTCAGCTCCAAGATTTCTGTTTGGCTCTTTTAAACATTTTCTAGTTCTTTGTTGAAATTCTCACTTTGTGTATTGTTCTCCTGAGCTTGTTGAGCATTTTTAAGATTATTTTAAATTCACTTTCAGGTAATTTGTATATCTCTGTTTCATGAGGGTTGGTTTGTGGTTTTTTTTTTTTTTTAATCTTGCTCTTTTGTTTGGAATGTGTTTTCCTGTTTCTTCATTTCTTTGACTCTTTTTTGTTGGTATCTACCCATTAGAAAAAACCATCATCTCCCATAGTCTTCACAGATTGGCCTCATACAGGAGAACATACACCTTCGCCAATCAACCTGGCCAGAGCTTTTGTGGGCATCTCAAACATTTGTGCTGGTCCAAGCCACTGTCATTATTCTTAGCAGCTCCAAGGCATCTAATGTATGCTAGATCCTGTCAGCACTCCAAGGAAGGAGGGACAGAAGCCATTTAGCTTCTGTCATTAGCTCCCAGAGAAATTGGAACATTGGATGTGTGGTTGAACTCTTTCTTCAGAGAGAAGTTTGGAGCTGGATTTTTCTATCCACTTTCTGTGTATTGAGCCAGAGAGAGGAGCTATGATGAATGTCTGCATGTTTCTTCAAACTGCCACTTTGTTCACTGTAGCCCCCAGGGGTCTAATGTATGCTTGGCCCCATCAGTGTTCTGAGATAGGTAAGACAAAAGCAAATCCTTCCGGTAGCACCAGGAAAACTTTGAAAATTATTGTTCAGTCCAGCTCTTTTCCTTCCCAGGAAGATACTGGGAACTGTTTTTTGTTTCTTTTCTCTTTTTGCCTACTCACTCTGCTCTGAATCAGGTGGAAGAGCTGTGTGGAGTGCCCACATACTAGTTCAAACTACTGTTTTGTTCTCTGTAGCCCTGAGGGAACTAGCACATGTTAGGTCTTGTTGGTGCTCTGAGGTAGGCAAGATAGAAGTAGTTCCTTAGGTAGTATATGGAAAAGTTAGGATGTTAGATGTGCATTCCAACTCCTCTGCTCCTCAGGGAGAATCTGGGAGCTGGGGGTTCCCTCCAATTTGTATGGTGGTGTGCTCAATATGGGGATTATAGCAAATGGGTGTCTCTACTTTTTCTACCAGTTTGGATATGACTGATTTCACACTCAGTTGGGGTGTAGAAGCCTTCAACAAGTTTCTGAATTTCAGACAAAGGGAATTGATCTCTGTGTTGATGTTAAATCAGAGTGTCCAGGGGAGGAGGAGAATCCAGGGCTTTCTATTCTGTGATCTTGCTGATGTCACTCTCACATGTTTCTTGTGTCCTTTCTCTCTCTGCCCCCTCTTGATGCTTCTGCTAAATGCCTCATAACAGAGGTTTAACCCCATCAACACATTAAAATCACCCAAGGATCTTAAGAAACAAAGGTGCTTGGATCTTGCTAATAGGAGTTCTGATTTAATTGGTCTGAAGTTGGGGACTCAGGCATCGGTATATTTTTTCAACATTTTATTTTAAAAAATTTAAAATTTACAGCACAGTTGAAAAATTGTACAGTGAACATACATATACTTACCATCTAGAATCTATAATTAACATTTTACTAGATTTAATTGATCACATACCCATCCTTCTACTCATGCTTTTCCATGTCATCCTTATGTCCATCTTATTTTTAAAATTTATTATTAATATTATTTTTGACTGACATATCATAATTGTTTACATTTATGAAGTACGATGTGATGTTTTGATATCTATATACAATGTGACATGATTAAATCAAGCTAATTAACATATCCATCACCTCACTTATCTATCGTTTTTTTTATGGTGAGACATTTGAAATTCACTCTTAGTTATTTAGAAATATGCAATACATTATTATTGACTATAGTTATTCTTCTGTGCAATATATCTCAAAGCCTATTCCTCCTGTCTATCTGAAAATTTGTACCCTTTGGTCAACAACTCCTCATTCCCTCTAGTAACCATTGTTCTACTCTCTACTTCTATGAGTTCAACTTTATTAGATTCCACATCAGTCATGCACTGTATAATGATGTTTGGTCAATGACAGAATGCATATGGTGGTCCCGTAAGATTATGGTACTGTATTGTTACTGTACCTTTTCTATGTTTAGATATGTTTAGATACACAAATACTTACCATTGTGTTATAATTAACTACAGCCTTCAGTACAATAACATGCTGTATAGGTTTGTAGCCTGGGAGAAATAGGCTGGATTTGTGTAAGTACACTGTGATGTTTGCAAAATGACAAAATCACTTGATGATGTATTTCTCAGAACACATTCCTGTCATTATGTGACACATGACTGTATAAGTGAGATCATGTGGTATTTGTCTTTCTGTGCCTGGCTTATTTCACTTAGGCTAATGTCCTCCAGATTCATCCATGTTGTTGCAAATGACAGGTTATCCCCACCTTTTAAGGCTGAATAGTATTCTATTGTGTATTTATACCACATTTTCTTTATCCATTCATCTGTGATCAACATTTAGGTTGATGCCATATCTTGGCTATTGTGAGTAATGCTGGAATGAACATGGGCATGCAGATATCCCTTCAACATATTGATTTCAGTTCCTTTGGATATATACCCAGAAGAGGGATTGCTGGATTGTGTGGTAGTTTCATTTTTAGATTTTTGAGGAACCTCCATACAGTTTTCTGTAATAGCTGTACTATTAATAATTTATATTCTCACCAACAATATGTAAGAGTTCCCTTTGTCCCTATCTTCTCCAATACGTGTTATTGTTCATCTTTTTGATAAAAGTAATTTTAACAGGTATGAGGTGATATCTTACTGTGATTTTAATTTGCTTTCCCCTAATGATTAGTGATGCTGAGCATTTTTTTATGTACCTATTGGCCATTTGTATGTCTTCTTTTGAGAAATGTCTGTTTAGGTCCTTTGCCCATTTTTTTTTTTTTTAGAGACAGAGTCTCACTCTGTTGCCTGGGCTAGAGTGTCATGGTGTCAGCCTAGCTCGCAGCAACCTCAAACTCCTGGGCTCAAGCGATCCTTCTGCCTCAGCCTCCCGAGTAGCTGGGACTACAGGCATGTGCCACCATGCCCGGCTAATTTTTTCTATATTTTTAGTTGGCCAATTAATTTCTTTCTATTTTTAGTAGAGATGGGGTCTTGCTCTTGCTCAGGCTGGTCTGGAACTCCTGACCTTGAGTAATCTTCCCACCTCGGCCTCCCAGAGTGCTAGGATTACAGGCGTGAGCCACCACGCCCCGCCCCATTTTTAAATTGGGTTATTTGTTTTCCTGCTCTTGAGTTAGTTGTTTGAGATCCTTACATATTTTGGATATTAACCTCATCAGATGTATGATTTGCAAATATTTTCTCCCATTCTGTGGGTTGTCTCTTCATATTGTTAATTGTTTCCAATGCTGTGCAAAGCTTTTTAGTTTGATGCTACCCATTTGTCTATTTTTCCTTTTGTTGCCTGTGCTTTTGGGGTCATATCCAATAAATTACTTCACAGACCAATGTCAAGAAGTTTTTCTTCTGTGTTTTCTTGTGGTAGTTTTACAGTTTCAGGTGTTATAGTTAAGTCTTTGGTCTACTTTGAGTTGACTCTTGTATATGATGTAAGATAAGGGTCTAATTTCATTCTTCTGTATGTGGCTATCCAGTTATCCCAATGCCATTTATTGAAGAGACTGTCCTTTCTCCATTGTGTCTTGTTGGTACTTTTGTCAAAAATGAGTTGACCACAAATGCATGGATTCATTTCTGAGTTTTCCATCCTGTTTCATTTGTTGATGTGTTGTTTGTTTTTATGCCAGCACCATAGTGTTTTGATTGCAATTACTTTATAATATGTTTTAAAATCAGATAGTGTGATTCTTTCAGCTTTGTTCCTTTGTCAGCTTTGTTCCTTTTGCTCAAAGGAACAAAGCTGGCTATTTGGAGTCTTTTGTGATTCCATATGAATTTAGGATGGCACTGGGGAAGACTTAATGAGAGCACTCAGGCTGTGTAGGGAAGTTAGCTAGGGATTTGATCCTGGAAGACCCATGGACCATGTTTCCTGCAGTGTGATGAAGTTGGCTAGTTTCTCTGGTATGGCCCCTCCATTGGCCAGAATGCAGAAATCCACACACTGATAACTGTGAGCTCCACCCCTGTTCTTTTTTCCTAACTGACCCCAGATGGTCTAGTCCTGCCAGTACTCCCAGTGTTTTCTGTGGGATAAGATAGGAGTGCGCGTCCTGTGAAGGGTCCCAGACTGGTGGGGAAGCTGGGTGTCTGACTCCAACTCACTTTTCCCACTGTAGAAATTGTGGGCGCAGAGGAATTCTCTGTGGGTGGCTCTGTGATGGCTTGCAGGAGGGACATCACAGTCAAAGAAAACTATTCCTCTTACTGTTTGATTGCAACTTTTCTCAGTTCTTTGGTCCAGTCAGGTGTCTCAGCCTCACTGCTGAGTTCTGGGATATTCACGATGGCATTCTTGCCTGCAGATAGTTGCTTGCTGGATTTCTGTAGGGGGCAAGTGAAGCTAGAGAACTCTTATTCTGCCATCTTGCTGATGTCATTCTCCATCTTATCTTTTAGTGAATTGTAAAGTAGGTTGCAGCATCAGTCCACTTTATCCCTAAGTACTTTAGTATGTATATTATTACCTAGAATTAAATATTTGTTTACAGTTATTTTTAAGATAAAATTTATAGATAGGAAATGCACAAATCTTTAACTATTCAATGAGTTTGGACAAATGCCTAAAACTGTGTAACCCACACTCTTATCAAGATACAGAACATGGTTACCAACCCATGAAGTTCTCTTTTGCCCTTTGCCAGTCAGTTCCTTCCCCTACCTCCATCCCAAGGGCAACCACTGTTCTGATTATTTTCCTCCTTAGATTAGTTTTGCCCATTCAAGAACTTCATATAAATGTAATAATATACTATGCAAGCCCCAGTATATTTTACAAGCTCTTTAGGTACAGCTAGGGCTGAGAACCACTGCCTTACTATCTTTTCTCTATGTGGGGGAGCCTCTTTCTAAAATTGCATAAATATTGTAATTATGCTTCTCTTCATTGGAACATGTTGTTCTGTTTCTTTGTGTAAATGGAGATTGAAGGCTTTGACTTTTATTTTATTTTTATTACAAAATCTTACATGCCTGTTATACATATTTTTATGAGTCTAAAGTGAACAATGAAAGGCCTAATTCCCTCCACTACCCCCAGCATAACTTGCCATTCAAAAGAAGACAAAGCCAAGGGAGGGTACTTTATATGCCCACATGGGTGTGCATGAACACACACACACACAACACACACAGACTTTGGAAATAAAAAAAAAATACAGAAAGTATCATAGTATCCTATTGTCCTGTTGTTTGCATTTTTCACTTGCTTTTCTTCTATAATTGGGGCTAGGGGTGTCAGTGTTTGGACAAGCAAACATGCTGTAGACCTCCAACTACCACATTATACATCATTTCAAAATAAAACTTCCTCCAAACAGAATAGCATACATTTTTCCTTTAAAAATTTGAGGTATAATGTATGCAGTAAACACACAAATCTTGAGTGATGAATTTTTACATATCAGCAAGCCCAGGTAACCACCACTTAGATTAAGATATGGAACATTTCCGGCATCCCATCCTTCCTCATCCTTCCTTTCAGCTTACAAAATCACTTTTTAAAGAAAGTGTGGTAAAATATACATGATGTAAAATTTACCATCTCAATCCTTTGTAAATGTACAGTTCACTGGCATTAAGTACATAACAAAATCACTTTTAAAATTTCTTTAAAATTTATTTTTTGGCTGTTTTTTTTTTCAGTGTTGCTTTTGCTCATAGTTCAAAGAGTCAAAATAGCTCTAAAAGACTCATTATGAAAAACAACAATTTCCATACACACTATGATTTCTGCTTTATTTCCCCTTTTCTTGAAGAAACCACTTTCAGCTCTTTCAATTATTCTCCATGTGTCCAAATAACATGGCTATTTTGCTACTTCTTGATTTTTGTTTTAGCACTGATTTCCTACTAGGGAAGGTAAGGATTGAGTTCTCTTTCAGTCTCCCACACATTAGCATCCCTGTTACCTCCCATTCACTCCTCATATTAATATTTATATGATAATTTTGGTTATATCAATGTTGAGTGCATTATTTTAACCATGTAAGTGAGACTCAGCTGAGCCAAATAATATGCCTTCACTTTTTCCTGTACAACTGTTTGTTTTACCTGGAAAACACAGGTAGTTAATAGAAATTTTGGGTATCATCTTGAGGTTGTAGTCTAAAGGTGAATAATTCCTTGATAAGTTCTACGTTTTCCTAATTCTTTGATTAGTTATGAGAGATGAGACTCAGGTAGAGTTCAGAGAACGTGTATATGGGTCACCTTGGGTGACTGAATCACACACCTGCTTATTCTTTCCTACTCCCTTTCTCTCCTCTCTTTTATACCCTCAGAGGATCTCAGGCTCCCAGCTCTCTCCCAGTCTCCAGTATTTTGGTCAGTCACTGAGCGGGGGCCAGGACCTCACAATGGACGGACTGATGGACCTGACTATAGGGGCCCAGGGGCAGGTACTGCTGCTGAGGTGAGAATTCCTTTCGGAGCAGACCAAGTATTCTCCTTTGAAGGAGGTTCTTTGCTGTCTGAAGGCCCCTGATGGTTTTCTGGTGTCCCCACAGGTCCCAGCCAGTGCTGAGAGTTGAGGTGACCATGGAGTTCACACCCAGGGAAGTGGCAAGGAGTGTATTTGAGTGTAATGAACAGGCAGCAAAAAGCCGGGATGCTGGGGAGGTCACAGTCTGCCTCCGTGTCCGCAAGAGCACAAGGGATCGGCTAAGAGAAGGTGAGGCTTGGTGGGTAGGTCTCAAGGAACATCCATGCGTGGTTCAGTCTGCTCTGTCTGGCCTTCTGGCAGTCCCATGCAAAGTTCTCACTGGCTATGGCAGCCTTCTCTGAGCTTGACCAGAGTGAGCAGGCTTATTTTCCTGCTGGCTGGGGAAGCCCAGCAAATTCCACTAAAGAAGTGACTGTGTGGTACTTCCCTATTCTCTCAGTTCTCCGGAGAATTGAGCAACCTACACTTGTGAACAAACCAAATTTTTAAAAAATGAACTGAGAGAAAACTCATTTGGGGAGATTGAGCTGATGAGCTAAACCCAAATTCACAAAGTATTCAGATATGCATTTTATCATCAGTAACCTGACTTCCTCCCTTGTCCTTATTCTCAAAGAGTAGAATTGTGCTTGGGGTGGGAAAATAATAATGACGGTACTAGAAAGAAATAGGAAGAGGAGATAAAATTATTAGGTGGGCATAGTGAGGCATTCCTGTAGTCCCGCTACTCAGGAGGCTGAGTTGGGAGGATTGCTTGAACCCAGGAGTTTGAGGCCAGCCTGGCAACATAGTGAGACCCATCTCTCCGCCCCCCCAAATCTTTCTAGCAGCAGTCTTACTGGGCTGAGAAAATGTAAGTTAGAGATTGGGGCAGCCATTATGGATAGAAATTAAGAGAAAAGTAAGTCTTGGAGAGCAGGGAATTGCAGAGAAGTTACCTCAGAATTTACACAAAAATTTGTCTCAAGTCACTGACCAACTCCTAAGCTGTGAATGTGCAGGTCAATACTCCAAGAAACCCAGTAGAAAACAGCAACTTAAAAGTTAAAGAGCTGAGCAGAGACTTCATCAGCTTCCCAGTGCTGGGGAGACAGAGATCTGAGAGGGACCTTTGTAAAGCAACTTGGTCTTTTCACTGAGACAACTGATAAGCAACCAAGAGAAACAATATACAATAGAAATAGACTCACAGGTGATTCAGAAATTAAAGTGATTGGATGGGAATTTTTAAAAAGTACAATTCATATCTTCAAGAAAAAAAGGAAAAGATGGAGAACTTCAGCAAAGACCTAGAATTTATAAAATAGAGTCACATGGAAACTCTTGCACTGAAAAGTACAATGACGAATTAAGAATTCAGTAAATAGATTTAGTTGCAGATTAGAAGAAGAGCAGAGAATTAGTGAACTAGAAGGCAAGTCAGTTGAAAGTATCCAGATTAACACACAGAGAGGAAAAAGGATGAAAATACAGAAAAACGTCATAAGAGGCATATGAGATATGGTGAAAGATCCGGCAACCATGTAATTGGAATTACAGAAAGCACAGGTGGTAGGGAGAAGAGAGTGAGAGAGAGGGAAATAAGAAAAAAACAATAGTTAAAGAAATAGTGGTTAAGAATTTTTCAGAACTGAAGAACAATATCAAGATTCTTTACAAAATCAAAGCAGGATAAATATAAAGGAAATTTTCATATGAAGGCACACTATAGTCAAATCGCTGAAGACCAAAGAAAAAGAGAAAACAATTTTAAAGCAGCCAGAAAAATAGAATTAGTTTTCTACTATGTAACAAACTAGCTACCATTTATTGAGCACTTACTATGTGGCAGGCACTGTGCTTTATAGACACTATTTCATTTTATTTTCACCACTGGGAAGGTATAATTATTTTCCTCACTTTAACAATAGGAAACTGAGACTCAGAGAGGTCAGATAACAGGCCCAAAGTCATGTAGCTGGGGAGCAGAGGAACTGGGCCTAAAACTCGTGTCTGTCTAATTCCAAAGCTCAGGCTTCTCACCACCACACTA
The DNA here is from genome assembly GCA_008086735.1 of Cheirogaleus medius. Lineage (NCBI taxonomy): Eukaryota > Metazoa > Chordata > Mammalia > Primates > Cheirogaleidae > Cheirogaleus > Cheirogaleus medius. Next base: position 33,975,227 of record VBSM01002153.1, on the reverse strand, counting down.
CCCTGCCCCTTCAGGAGAGATCCAGAGCTTGATCACTTACGAACTGGCTCTGGACTCTGGCCGCCCGAAGTCCCGTGCCATCTTTGACGAGACAAAGAACAGTACACGCAGACGGCAACAGGCCTTTGGGCTGACACAGAGATGCGAGACTCTGAAGCTGCAGTTGCCGGTGAGTAGGCACGTGGCCAGACTGTGGGTGCTCCAAGAATGGGGTGGGCTTGGGAAGCTGACAAGGGCAGATTCCCTAATCCCTGCTGTCTCTCAGGATTGTATAGAAGAGTCAGTGACTCCCATCTCCCTGCGCCTCAACTTCTCTCTGGTGGGGATGCCTTTGTCCTCTTTCGGGAACCTTCGGCCAGTCCTAGCTGTGGATGCTCAGAGATCCTTCACAGCTTTGGTGAGTCCTAGAGTTGGGTTCCTGCAGGGGCATGGAAGAGAACAGAGGCCAAGATTGCTGAAGCTCCTTTTATTTTCTTTCACATAATTTTATTTCAATATTTTATTTTATTGTTTTATTTCACAATATTTCATTATTTCCTTTCCTTTCATTTTATCACATTTTTATTTTTTGTTTATTTTACAGTTCCCCTTTGAGAAGAATTGTGGCAATGACAACATCTGCCAGGATGACCTCAGCATCACCTTCAGTTTTATGAAGTGCGTTTCTTTTCCTCATTGCCTCCTCCAAACCTGTGCCACGACAGGGCCTTCTGTTCAAGGTGCAAGGGAGCCTGGCACAGAGCAGCCCCTTTGGTGGTGTTTGTGTGTCCTGGGTCCCTTGTGGCTGCCCTATCTACTGTCATCTCTCTTCAAGTGCCCGCATCTCCTTCCTGCCAGAGCAGACGTGCCACAGGGAAGCCCTCAGCGCCTCATGGCCTGTCTTGTTCTTCCCACAGACTGGACACCCTGGTGGTGGGTGGTCCCCAGGAATTCAATGTGACAGCAACTGTGAGAAACGAGGGCGAGGACTCCTATAGGACTCAGGTCACCTTCATTCACCCATCTGGTTTGTCCTACCGGAAGGTATCAGAAGTCCAGGTAACCAAATCCTTCTCAGGCTCTATCTGACCTTCACTGTCTCCATGCCCAGGACTGGTGGTTGACATCACCACCTGTACCTCCCTTGCCTTCCAGAACCAGCGCTCACAGCGATCCTGGCGCCTGAACTGCGAGTCTGTCTCCTCCACAGCAGGGCCTGGGGCCGAGAAGGGCACCAGGTGCAACATAAACAACCCCATCTTCCCAGACAACTCGGAGGTCAGCACTACCGGCTCCTCCTCTCCTTTCTCCTTTGTCATCTTCTGGAATTCTTCTCCCCCCTCTTTCTTTCTTTCATTCATTCATTCTTTCTTTCTTCTTCTTTTCTATCTTCCTTCCTTCCTTCCTTCCCTCCTCTCTCTCTCTCTCTTTCTCTTTTCTTTTTTTCTTTTCTTTCTTTTCCTTTCCTCCTTTCCTTCTTTCTTTTCTTTATTTTCTTCTTAGTAGTGGTTCCTTTTTATAAAATGGCTTTATTGAAATATAATTACATACCATAAAATTCACCCAAACAAAGAGTGCAATTTGTATTCACAGGGCTGTGTACCCATCATCATGGTCAATTTTAGAAGATCTTTTTTATGCTGTAAAGACACCCTGCCCTTCTTGGACATCAGCCTCTATCCTCCCCTCTGCCCCACCCTAGGCAACCCCTGATCTACTTTGTCTCTGTAGATTTGCCTATTCTGGATATTTCATAAAAAATAGAATTGTACAGGATGTGATCTTTTGTGACTGACTTCTTTCACTTAGCATAATGTTTTCAAGGATCCATGTTGTAGCATGCATCAATATTTCATTTCTTTTTATTGCTGAACAATATTCTGTCTTATGGATGGACCACATTTTATTTATCCATTCATCAGTTGATGGACATTTGGGTTGTTCCTTCTCTCTATTCATATCACTGTCCTTTCTCCAACTCCAGGTCACCTTTAACGTAACGTTTGATGTGGACTCTAAAGCTTCCCTTGGAAACAAGCTGCTCCTCAAGGCCAATGTGACCAGGTGCACTGTGTCCAGCCTTCCACAAGCACCCGTCCCTTTGAGGCCCCAGCCCCTTGCCCGGGGAGGGGGGCCTTTGCCTTCTTCCCCCACTGGTTCTCCCTTGTGCTCATTCGTTCATTCAACAAACACCCACTGAGCACCCACCAAGTGCTGGGCATTGTGCCCAGTGCTGGTGGGACAGTGACAGACAAGCCAACTGTGGTTCCTGCCCTCACGGAGATTATAATATAGTGTCAAAAACAGACAAGAAAACTGGCCATTGCAGACAGTATGACATGAAAGAATAAATGGGGGATGTCTGGTATTCTCGGGAGCGTGGCATTCAGAGAAGATTCCTGAAGAAAATATATTTAGGCTGTAAGTTAGCCAAGCCAAGGCATGAACTAAGGGTGAGCGTGAAGACGGAAGGAAGGAAGCAAGACCCGGAGACCAGAAAGATCAGCGTGTATTTAAGAATGGCCTCAGCACAGAATGCAGGATTTAAGGAGCTAGTGGTAGTTAGAGATGAGTCATGTCACAAAATAACTGATGAGTGGTGTGGGGGAATTCGTGGTTTCGCTTATGGGAGTGACCTAATCATATTTGCACGTTAGAAAGATCACTCTCCAGGAGGGCTGGAGATTGGGGTGGGAGCAGCTTGGAATCTGGGGGACCCGCTGGAAGAAGGCTGCTGCAGACAGCCGGGAGGAGGGATGGGCCTGGGCCGGAGAACAGTGGTGTGTGAGCCCAGAGGTGACAGAACTTGGTGATTGATTGGAGGTGAGGGGTGAGGGAGAGGGAAGAGGGAAGGCTGATTTCCAGTTCTCGAGAGCTGACTAGGGCTTTCTCTTTCCCACCAGTGAGAACAACATGCCCAGGACCAACAAAACCGCATTCCAGTTGGAGCTGCCCGTGAAGTATGCTGTCTACATGGTGGTCCTCAGGTGCTGCTTCCAGGACTTTCGCTGAGCCTCCTCCACCACTGGGCTGGACTCGGCCAGCTGTGTGTCTGTGTGTGTGAGTCTGCGCTTGTGTTTGTGTGTGCGTGTGTGCCTGTGTGTGAGAGGATCTGTGCGCACGTGTGTATATGTGCATGGGTGTGTATTGAATGCGTGTGTGTGTGTGTGTGGGGGGGGGCAAACAGGCACACATTGCCCCCTCCCCCCACCCCTGCACACCGTCCCACCCCACCCCCTCAGGGCCTGTTCACTCCTTACACATTTAGCCCGAGACCCGTCCCAGGACACCCCTCATGTTATGTCATCTCCTGTCCCTTCTTTCTCCCTTCAGCCATGAGGTCTCTACCAAATATCTCAACTTCACGGCTTCAGAGAAGACCAGTAAGGTTATGCAGCATCGATATCAGGTGGGGAGTGGGGGCACCCGGGTGCTGGGAAAGAGGCTGGGAGGAAAATCAGTGTGAAGAGGGTGCAGGAACAGTGACAGGACACGTGCGTACGGTGCCGACTGTGTGCCAGGCACGGTCCCAAGCACACAAGCCTGTGCCCACGTGGATGTGTTCACACACGTGCACAATGAACTCGTTTTATTTTCGTGACGACGCTGCGAGGCACTATCGTTACCCTCAGTCTACAGATGAAGAAATTGGGGCTCAGAGACATGAACATGAAAGAACATGTCCAAAGTCTCACCCCTAAGAGGAATAATAAGTGGAAGAGCCAGGACTTAACACCAGCCTGCCTGGCCTCGGCTGCCTCCCAGGGAGGGGCAGGAGGCTGGGCCTGTGAGGCCTTATTCAGGGGTGCTGGGCTGGGGGATGGCGAGGGCAGGAGCTGGTGGGGGCGGAAAGGCCAGAACCCTGACCCTCACCCCTCTCCGATGTAGTTCAGGAACCTGGGGAAGAGGAGCCTCCCCATCAGTGTGGTCTTCTGGGTCCCCATCCGGCTGAACCAGGTGACCGTGTGGGACAGCCCCCAGGTCACCTTCTCCCAGGTGAGTCCAGCTGTGCTGAGAACTGGGCCTAACTCCTCCCCGCAGCCCTGATCTCTCCTAAAATCTCTATCTGTTTCCTCTGCTGGATCTTGGAGCCATTTCCGACCCTCTCCCGGATCTAGGCTGTCTCACCCCCGCCCAGGCATGGACCCAGGAGCCCTCGTTTCTCTCTCTCCTCGCAGCATCTCTCTTTCCCCAGAACCTCTCCAACACCTGCCACACCGAGGAGCGGCTCCCCCCTCGCTCTGACTTCCTGGCTGAGCTTAAGAAGACGTCAGTGCTGGTGAGAAGCAGCCTGGCCCCTGCTGCGGAGCCACACGCGGCCCCAGCGTGGTCCTCTCGTTGGAACCCAGTCCGGTCTCTCTGAGCACATGGGGACATTTTCTGCATCCAGCTTCCTTGTCATCTCCCTCCTCATCTCCTTTCTCCAGAACTGCTCCGTCGCTGTCTGCCGGAGAATCCAGTGTGACATCCCATTTTTCGGCATAGAGGAAGAACAGGAAGAATTAGCTGTCACCCTCACAGGCAACCTCTCGTTTGACTGGTATATCGAGGTATGCGGGGTCCTGTGGCTGTGCCGGGCACAACCATGGCACCTCAGAGCCCCCAGCTGCAGCTCCCACTTGGCTTTCTCCCACAGACTTCGCACAACCACCTCCTGGTCGTGAGCACAGCTGAGATCTTGTTTGACAAGTCGGTGTTTGCCGTGCTTCCGGGACGGAGCGGGTTCCTGAGGGCCCAGGCATGGAGGGACTGTTGGGGGTCGGGCTTGTGGAGATCTGGGGTGGGGGCGTGGGGAGAGACAGAGTGAAGGAGAGAGGAGGGGGTGGGGGAGGAGGAGGAGGGAGGACTGGGGTATTGGGGGACATAGGGAGGCTTAGTCGCTGGGTTCCGGGAGTGCACAGGTCTGTCTGATTGGGGAGCCCCCCAGAAAGCTGGAGTCTGCCTCCGCTAATGCACCCCCTTTCTCCTCTTCCTTCCCAGACGGAGACCAAAGTGGAGCCCTATGAAGTTCACAACCCTGTGCCGCTCATCGTGGGCAGCTCCATCGGGGGGCTGGTGCTCCTGGCCCTCATCACAGCGGGGCTGTACAAGGTACCGCCCTGCCGGCTTCCTCCTCCCCACCCCTCCTCTCTTGCTTCTCACTCAGCAGCTCCATTCCCGGGCTCAACTCCCAGGAGTGCTGTGTGACCTTGGGCAAGTCACAGAGCCTCTCTATGCCCCAGTTTCTTCAATAGTAACGTGAGAATATCAGCACCCATTTTGTGAGTGATTGGCTGGAGCACTTCAAACGGCCCCTGCTACAGAATGACCACGATATAAGGAGTGCTCCTTTTTCTTATTGTTATATTTTATGTTTCTTTCCGGGCCCCAATGCTGATGCTATTTCCCTCTCTGCTCCACTTTCCCCAGATCTCTTCTACACTCTGCCACCTTATCCTTTGCCCTTTGCCCCTCCTGGTCTGCAGGACCCTCACCTGCTCCCCGGGCTTCTGTGGCCCTTACTGCTCTGTCTCTGCCCCAACAGCTCGGCTTCTTCAAACGACAGTACAAGGACATGATGAGCGAAGCTGCTCCCCAAGAGGCCCCACCAGAGTAATAGCTCCTTCCCCTGCGTGGCCCTCTCCTGTGGCAAGCAGGACTTCGGTCAGACCAATGTGCGGGTCCCCAGGCTGCTGGACAGACATGTCCATCAGGAGACGGGTGGCGAGGTCTCACTCGGAAAAGACCTGCTTGGGTTTCCATTTGTGTGTGTGCAAGTGTGTGCAGGAGTGTGTGTAAGTTGTGTGTGTGACTCAGATGTCTCTTGGGTGTGTGCAAGTGTCTTCAGCACAACCTCTCAGGCAGAGGGGAATTGCTTTGCTTCCTTGTGTGTGGGTGAAGGTGCTGGTGGGCCTTCCTCTGGGAGAGGTAACGGCAGCTTTTGTGGGTGAACATAAAGGGAAATGCAACAGAACCTCTCCCTGCTGGAGGAAGTGAGACTGCCCTTCGTGGCATACGGGCGGACCTGCAGGAGCCCACGCAAGTGAGCTCTGAGACTCTGGAGAAGCCGTGGGTGGAACCAGGAGCTTGTCAGCCCACAGGAACCTGTGCAAACCACCCCACACTAGAGCTGGTGGGCCCAAGATGGCCAGTGAGGAATGATAAATCTCCCTTTATGTATTTATTGTTTTCATGCTACTTTTATTTTTTTTTCCATTGATAAACCTGTCCATAATGCAAAAATCAAAAGATATTCAAAGGTATATGGTGAAAAGTCTCCCTTTCTGGATATTCAAGTCCCCTCTTCAGGGGCAGTCAAGGTTATGTGTTTCTGGATCTCCTTCTGGAAGATTCTATGCATGTGCAAAACACGCAGACACACACCAGTTGTTTGCACAAATAGCATACTTTATACTGTTCTGTATCTTGCTTTTGCCATTAATATAGCTCAGCCATTGTTTCACATCTAGGCATAAATTACTTTTTCATTCCTTTATACAGTTGTGTAGTCTTCCATTGTGTGGGTGTATCACGATGTATTTGAACCATCTTTTTTTGATATATTATTACCAACCTCTCACTATTATAAACAATGCTGAATTAATAAATTGAATGTCATTTTTTTTGTATATGTGTAAGGATGATTTATGGGATATATTTTTAGAAGTTTGGGTTCCCCTAGAAGCAAACCCAAAAGTTTGAGTGAAAGAAGTTTATTTAACCACTTCGGTACCAGCGTCGACTATAGTCGTCAGCCACAGGTGAACTCGAGCGATGACTTTAGCCGACAGCCGTGATATGAAGGCGCACAGCCGAGCGTCGACTTTAGTCGACAGCCAGACGCTTTTACTTTTACAGCTTTTATCTCTGCAGTTGCAGCGTGTACGTTCGGCTAATAAGTTACTATGAATCTGTGACCTTTTAACAAGTCTTTAGTAGGAGTTATTATAGTTATTTTCCTAAAGTAAAACAAGCTTTCAGTGCTTTAAAGCTTTCCTCATCACACAAGAGCAAACCGGATTCGTCGTCAATGCACAGCACAAACTGTCGTGCGGACTGTGAGTGCCGGCTGTGGGCAAGGTTTCATGGCCAGTGAGCGTGGTACCGACGTGGTTAAGACGTGGTCCCAGGAAATACTGAGAGGTGGGGGAGTGGGCTGAGGAAGGGAAGACAGTCAACACTGGGTGTGTTATAGCAGAGGCTCTGCTGTGAGGCCCGGAGGCTTAATCCCACTGGGCAGCTCCGGGAGATGGTGTAGAACACGCACCTTAGCGTGTCCCGGGGGCAGGGAGTGGGAGTCTGTATATGCAAATTCCACGGAGTTATTGGCTGAGGCTGCTCTTGGTGGGGAGAGGGTGCTAATCCCTTGGCACTTCTGGCCTGCCCTGAATGTGGGCAGAGCAGGCTCAGGTGGCCGGAGAAAGAGATACAGGTTGGAAGTCTGACAGGTGAGCACGACCCCCAGCAAGGCCCATGGGGATAAGGCACTTGCTGCCAAGGGTGTGTGCAGGTATAGTTTTGACAGCTGTTTCCAGGTGGCCCTCCCTCCTCAGGGGGAGGACCCCCAGTGCCCATGTCCCGTACTGTGCAAACACTGCAACCACTCCCCTGCCCTTCACATGTAAGCTCTCTAATTCCACAGCAATCATGCTAAGTGGCTGCCACTCGCTATTTATTATTATCTGAATTCCATTTACGAGGAAACTGAGGCTTAGGTAGATCATACCAGTTGCCTGAGATCATTGGATAAGAAGAAAATGGAGCTGGGATTTAACCCCAGCTCTGACTAGCTCTAAAGCTTTTCTCTTTTACCGTCCTGACAGCTTTGGAGGAAGGGCCCTACAGCAGGCATGAGGGAGTGTGGCGAGAGGGTGGCTGTTGCTTAGCTGTTATATCAGGTCGGACCACATGAAATTGCTGACATATTTTTTTGACAAAAATGTCAATTTAATGATGTTCATTGAAATACAAGAAAATCATGGCTTAGGAGGACACCTGTTCAAAATGTGATCAGAGGAGAGAGGGCTTACTCCTTCTTAGGGAGGTGAAGGAAGGGTCCCCAAGGGAGGTGACACCTGACTCAAGTAGGGGCAGGTTTCCAGGCAGAAGGGAACACAGGTGAGGCTGGAAGAGTGGCCAGGAGCTGGGGTGCATGTGCTTTGCAAGCCAGAGTGAGGAGTTTCAGTTATATTCAAAGTGCAATAAGATATCACGAAAAGGTGACTAGGGAGACAATGGCCCTTTTTATCTTTGGGGGTGCCATATCACCTTCAGACGGTTCTACAAAATTTCCTCTTCTGACTTAAAAGTAATATCTGTTAAGAATTTTTATTTTTCCTTAAGTTGAAAGATAAAAGTCCTTCATATCTCCAGAAACCCTTAACTGACCCAGGAAGAGAGAGAGCCTCTGTACCTGCAGCCACCTATCCTTGCGTGGGCAGTTAAGATTCTGCAGGCTCAGAGTCCACGTCGGCATCTTTGAATCAGAAGCTTATGTTGAATTCAGCCAGATAGGAGCTTTACGATGAGTTAGAAAAGTAAATCATTTCAAGTGACAAATTACCCTGGCATGACTACAAAGTTACCAATAAACAGGACCATATATCTCTGCATTTGTTCTTATTTTTGGAGATCTCTCGCTTCAGAATAAATAAATCCCTTCAGTATATAGCCTCCTTTTTTCTACTTGGTAGTAGAATTTCTACCTGGGCCGCCATGGTAGATGGTTGTAATTATGAACCCAATGAATTGTGCCTTCTCAGCCCCACTCCTTTGCAATGTGACATTGCTGCTCCAACCATCAAGAAATAGGTGGAGGCCGGGCGTGGTGGCTCACGCCTGTAATCCTAGCACTCTGGGAGGCCGAGGTGGGAGGATCGCTCAAGGTCAGGAGTTCGAAACCAGCCTGAGCAAGAGCGAGACACTGTCTCTACTAAAAATAGAAAGAAATTAATTGGCCAACTAAAAACATATAGAAAAAATTAGCCGGGCATTGTAGCGCATCCCTGTAGTCCCAGCTACTCGGGAGGCTGAGGCAGAAGGATTGCTTAAACCCAGGAGATTGAGGTTGCTATGAGCTAGGCTGATGCCATGGCACTCACTCTAGCCAGGGCAACAGAGTGAGACTCTGTCTCAAAAAAAAAAAAAAAAAAAAAAAGACATAGGTGGAGCTATTTTTCTCTCTCCTTGAATCTGGGCTGGTCTTGTGGCTAGATCTGACCAACAGAATGTGGTAGAAATGTTGCATGAGTTCTGGAGCCTAGACCTTAAGAAGCCTAGTAGCTTCTGCCCACCCCCTCTTGGAACCCTTAGGCCACCCTGCTGTGGTGCATCTAGCCTGGAGAATGCGTGGCCACATGGAGGAGACAGCTGAGGCCCCAGCCGACAGTCATTGCAATTGCCAGATGCATGCATGAGGCCACCATGGACCTTCCGGCCTAGTCCAGCCATTCGATGCCTACAGCCACAGGTGAGTCCAACAGAACTGCCCAGATTGTCACCTCACACAACGGTGAGAAATATTAATAATAAATTGCTGATGTTGCAATACTCTGTTTTGCAGTGGTGTGTCATGTTGCAATGGGCAACTCATATAGCCACTCAGTTAAAGAGCACATTTCCCAGCCTACTTTGCAGCTGGGGTGGCCACAGGGCTAGGTTCTGGCTAATGGGATGTGAGTAGAAGTGAAGGGAACAACTTTGGAGTCAGGTCCTTTGAGAAAAGGTGTCCTCTCTTTCTCTTTAACATCTTTCCACAGGCTGGGGTATGAACGTTGTGGTGGGCCATTTTGGATGCTGTAGATGAGGGCAACACTCAAGAATGCTGGAGTGGACAGAGGAGCCTGAGTTCTGACTCTGTAGAAGCACCGTGCTAGCCCTGGGCTCCATGTTCTGACGCTATTACAGGAGAGAGAAATGAACATTGATCTTGTTGAAGACATTGTTATTCTGAGCCTTCGATGCAGCGGTTGACTTCCAGAGATTCTGCTTTCCTACTTGTTCAAGAAACTGAACTTGTTCTTGATGGTGCTGCTACCCCAACTAGTGTTTCAATCCCCCCTCTCTTATCAATACTCACGATAGAGCCACATAAAATAGAGAGTCTGGGAGTGTCCCCTCTCCCCATCCTGGTGGGGGGCATAGGCTGCAGTTATGTTTTCTCGGCCTGTAGGACCCTCCTGACAAGCTCACTTGGTTTGGTCTCCAAGGATTTATGCTCTACCCCTGAGAACACCATGGGGTGGGTCCTACCCCTTTATCTCTTCCTATCTGGTGGCAGAATGACCTGACAGAAATTAGATGCATGAGAAAGGTGCCAGATGGTTTTGCCCCGCCCCTCTCTGGACAGATTCCCAGAGGCGTGTGCCCTGAGGTGTGGATGTGCCTTTCCCAGGGGAAAACACACAAGCTTTGTTCTTGGAAATTCTTAGCTCTTAACCACTTCCAGTTTAGAAAAGAGATTTCAAACGGCAGCTTTCGGGCCAGATCCAGACCTCAGGTTTTATTTGGCCCAAGTGGCCTTGTTTTGTTTGGTTTCGATTAGTTGTTGACATTTTAAACTTGGGAGATTTCTGAGAGAAATCCAGATTTATGGTTTGGAAACCTGAGGCCACAGCCAGGCAGAGCCCCTGTCAGGCAGGACACAGCCCTCTGTCCTCTCCAGCCTCCCCTCCACACAGCACTCCAGCCTCGGAGGCCAGGGCCAGCTGTATTTAAGGTGGCCTTTGAGGCCCTGACCACCTCTGCAGCTCACTTCTGCCCCCCACACCCCCAGCCTCATATTTCTCACACATACCCCGCTCTTAGGGTGACACTCTTGAAAGCAAAAGGCATCGTGATTGTAACTACCTCGGGAAGCCTGGCTTAAACATGGCCTCTCTGGGACAGACAGCACCTATGTGTGTCCCCCCAACCACACTCCATCTCCCGTCCCAACCTTTGCCTGTGCTGTACCCACTGCCCGGAACTCACTTCCTTTTCTCTTTCACCTGACTCAAGAGTCAGCTGAAGTGTACTTCCTCCAGATCCTCCCAATCCGCAGCTGAGGGAAGTTCCACTTTCTGAAGTACTGCCACTGTGACCTGTGTTTCTTCCCCTGGAGACTGTACATTCCCAGAGGACCCCCACTGCACCCTCAGGCCCTAGGACAATAGCAGGAACACTTAACAAACAATTGCTGAATATATGTGCTAAGGGAATGAATGAATGAATGAAAAGACTTGGGTTTCCCCAGCTTCCTGTTCTCTTTATGTTCCCTACCAGGACACAGAGCTCACAAAAATTTGTTTCTGTACATTCCAACATATGTCTTCAGGACCATATAGTATCCAACTGGTCTACTTCACATTTTCGAGACACCGAGAGACTGAATATACAAAAGAACAATGGCCAGACCATAAAGATAGAACTCTGACCCACAATCTGCAGCAACCAGCCCAACAAACCAACCCATTAGCTACAATAACTGGCCCAGGAAGCCATTCTACTATTTATTTAGGTTGAGGCAAAAGTAATCGTAGTTTTGGACCGTGAATTTAAATCATTATAACTAGGCTCAAACACATCTTTATTAATCAAAATAGGAACCATTACAATCAACATATTTTTGCCAATGAGAAATAAGTTTCTTTATTCCTGTAGCGTAAAAATCAGTGCTTCAGGATTCGATGAACTCTTGGAAAGCATTTTATGCATCCTGCTGGTTTGGAAGGATTTTCCCTGCAAAAAGTTGTCGAGATGCTTGAAGAAGTGGTAGTCAGTTGGTGAGAGGTCTGGTGAATATGGTGGGTGAGGCAAAACTTCGTAGCCCAATTTGTTGAACTTTTGAAGCGTTGGTTGTGCAACATGTTGTTATGGGGAAGAAGTGGGCCCTTTCTGTTGACCAATGCCAGCTGCAGGCATTGCAGTTTTTGGTGCATCTCATCAATTTGCTGAGCATGCTTTTCAGATGCAATGGTTTCGCTGGGATTCAGAAAGCTGTAGTGGATCAGACCAGCAGCAGACCACCAAACAGTGACCATGACCTTTTTTGGGTGCAAGTTTGGCTTTGGGAAGTGCTTTGGAGCTTCTTCTCAGTCCAACCACTGGCCAGGTCATTGCTGGTTGTCATATAAAATCCATTTTTTGTTGCATGTCACAATCCGATCGAGAAATGGTTTGTTGTTATTGCATACAAGAAGACTATGTTTTATTTTATTTTTAAAAAATTTTTAAATTTCAGCATATTATGGGGGTACAAATGTTTAGGTTATGTATATTTCCTTTGCCCCACCCGAGTCAGAGCTTCAAGTGTGTCCATCCCCCAGACGGTGCGCACTGCACCCATTAGGTGTGTATATACCCATCCCCCCCACCCCCGTCCCATCTGCCCAACACCCGATGAATGTTATTACTATATGTGCACTTAAGTGTTGATCAGTTAAAACCAATTTGTTGGTGAGCACAAGTAGTGCTTGTTTTCCATTGATCGCTGACCACTCTTCCACCCTTCCTCCACCCCCGCCGCCACGGATAGAGGCCGATCCGTGAAGCCGAGACCATTCTCCAAAGAAGGGGACAGTTGTGAGCCTTTAGCAACCAACACGGCACATGAGAAACTGGCGTTAACCCAGGAGAGGGCATCTGGGAGGGGCACAGACAGCATCTGGTGACTACAGAATAGTTTAATCTTAATCTCTTTTTAGAGCAAAAGGAAGGAATGAGCAAGAGGTCCTAGGAAGGTGGGGTTAGAGCAGAAACTTGAGCAGACATCCGGTGTCTCTGTGAGAACATGGGCCAGGAGGGGTCATTCCTGGGAGGGGCTGGGCTGGAGATGCCCAGGGGGCCTGGGAGGGGCTGGGCTGGAGATGCCTGTGTGAATTAGGAGAAGAAGGAATTAAGTAGAAATTAAGTGTACATTCTTCTCATCCCGGCCACTTGCCCCAGCCATGGGAATTTGAGCAGGGACCACGCTTTATCTCCCTCAGGGTTTTTGCCAATGTACAGGAGCTGGCTATTGCTTCTTCCTTCCTCTTCCTTTGCTGCTCACCCTGGTATTTCTCTGTCCCCCAGGTACACATTGGCCGTGTTCCCTAATATCCCTCCGCTTTCCTCTACTCCACTTGCTTCCTGCAGCCATTTACTCAAACTAAACAAATCCTTGTTTGATCCTACATTTGGACCAGTTCAAGTTAGTTTGCTTCCTAGAAAGGCTGCTTCTGCTCTGTTCCCAGGCAGCCTTCTGATTTATGCAATCACTGAGCAGCTCTCAGGGTTCCCCAGCCCCAGCCCATGGCCTGGTAGGGACCTGGCTACAGGGGTCTGCTGCCCACCCCCACCTGCCCGTGGGAAATTGTCTTCCATGAAACTCAGAGCAAGCATAGATGCATTTTTATTTACAGGTGCTACAGCCATTCCTGATCGCTCACATCACCGCCTGAGCTCCGCTTCCCCGCCCCCCCGTCCATGGAAAAATTGTCTTCCGTGAAACCAGTCCCTGGTGCCAAAAAGGTTGGGGACTGCTGTCTTAGGGTGATCTTGGCTGAGCATTTGGTCCTTTCTCCTGAAATCCATGCAGCCCCTCCTGCCACCCACCCATCCACCTGTTTTCCCCCACCCCACCTCATCCTTTCATCCATCCTACCTGTCTACATACAAACTCATCCACCCTCCCATCGCCCATCCATCCATTCATACACCCACAGACGTGGGCTGACCCCTGGTTGTGTCTGCTCTGGGTCCGATGCCCATCGATGGAGAGATAAGGGGAGTTGAGATGCAGTCTCTCCCTTCAATCAACTCTCATCTAGAGTGTCGCCTTTTATTCTTCACTAAGAAAGACTGGCTATTAACTTTATCCCCTTCCCTCAGCTTGTAACAACTGCAGCAATGAGCAGCAGCAAATGCTATTTCCCAGGCACATGACTGAACTGCAATAGTCACTGAGACTGGAACTACTAGACCTTCGTAGTAAAAAGCCTGTTCAGTTGCCTGGGTAACATTCTGTTGTTCTCCACCTTCATTCACACACCAAGCATTGACTGTGTGTCTCCTACGTGTCAGACATTGTGCGGAGAGCTGGGGATGGGGATGGGGGGAGACACAGTCTCCAGGTTGAAGAAGCCTATAGTCCTTACCCCGGCACCTGGCGCAGCCAGGTGTTCCCTTGTTTATGTCAAGCCTCTCCCTCCGAGACTCCCAAAGCAGAGCTAATCACTTCCTTTCTCGGGCCACTCTACTGTCTAATAAAACTTCCAGGGTGTGCTCTCCTCGAGGGCTGGGCGCTTTCCTGTTGGTCTTGCTTTCCATATCAACCAGCCCAGCACCTGGGTCCTATGGGCTGCCCGAGTATGTGGGGCAAATGGTTCTCGAATGAACAAATGCTGCCCAGTTGGGGCAGAGAGGAGGAAGTAAAATTGTTAGCAGCGTGGTGAAAACTCCAGCACCTTGCATCCTGTGCTCAGATTGTGCTAGCTGGGTGACCTGAGGCAAATGACTCACCTTCTCTGTGGGGATGATGGCAATGCCCCCTTATAGGGCCGTGGTGAGGATTCCGTGAGCTAATATAAATAAAGTGCACAGTAATATAAATGTTAGTATTATCACAGCTCCTTTGTTCTGCTGTCAAGATGCCATTATCCTATGCCTGCTTCTCCTGTCCGCATCCCAAACTTCCCAACCATGGCAAAAATCCTCCAGGGCTTCCAAATCTTTCATCACACCAGCAATTCAGGTGTTCAGGGAGAGCCAGGTGCTTTCAGAGAATAGCCTCTTCCTGAGTACCTATGTATGTGTGTTTTCTCTACACTACAGAATTAAAATAAATTCTCTTTTAAGAAAAGCTGGAGGTGCAGAGGGGCTGTCTCCAAAGACAGAGAAGTGAGACAGGTTGATGTAGCAGAGGAAGAGCAGGCTTTAGAGTAACTCCACACAGGCCCTGTGTGTGAGCGTGGGCTGGGGGTGAACTGAGACATCTGAGGGCTTCTGCCCACCAGGTTTCTGTTCTCTTCTTCCCACAGAAAACACAGGATCCAGGAGACAGACTCACAATTATTCAGTTCCACTTGGCTCAGGCAAATTAGACCTAAATGAAAGCAGCAATGTGTGATCTGGTTTCTCTGCACACCTCTCACCCCCTGTTTGTGTCAGATCACATGAAACTCCTCCGCCTGCTGACCTGCTAGAAGCTTCTGCGATCAGCACCTCAGGGACGGAGCAGAAACTTACCGAGTCAGGAATGCCAGCGGTAGGAAAGGCCGGCTGCTCTCCAGACTCTCCCAGACCCTCCCTCTGCCCTCAACCTTCCTCTTGCCAGGTGCAGCCCTGGGGGGTTCTGCTGACTCATGGTCCCATGGGGCTAGGAGGGGTCAACTTGGATTTTCATGGCTAGAGAGGAGAAATCAAGGTCTGGCTTCAAAACTTCAAAAGACAGGTTGACTCTCTTGGTAGGGGCTAAGGAAGCTGGTGACTTTAAGTTGAAGCCAAGGCTCATTTTCCATTCTGAAAATCCAGGGCCCTTAAGAACTATGCTAAATCTACTCTGCCTGTGCTCTGTAAGCGAAACAACAAAGCCTGGATGACAGCACATATGTTTACAGCATGGTTGACTGAATATGTAAGGCCACTGGAGACCTACTGCTCAGAAAAAAAAAAAAGATTCCTTTCAAAACATTACTGCTTATTGACAATGCACCTGGTCACCCAAGAGCTGTAATGAAGATGTACAAGGAGATGAAAGTTGTCTTCATGTCTGCTGACACAGCATCCATTCTGCAGTCCATGGATCAAGGAGTAATTTTGACTTTCAAGTCTCATTATCTAAGAAATACATTTGTAAGGCTCTAGCTGCCATGGATTCCTCTGATGGATCTGGGCAAAGTAAATTGAAAACCTTCTGGAAAGGATTCACCATTCTAGATGCCCTTAAGAACATTCATGATTTGTGGGAGGAGGTCAAAACATGAACATTAATGGGGGTTTGGAAGAAATTGCTTTTAACCCTCATAGATGACTTTAAGGGGTTCAAGACTTCAGTGGAGGAAGTGACTGCAGATGTAGTGGAAATAGTAAGAGAACCAGGATTAAAAGTGGGTCCTGAAGATGTGGCTGGATTGCTGCAATCTCATGATAAAATTATAACCGCTGAGGGGGCATTGCTTCTTGTGGATGAGCAAAGAAAGCAGTTTTTTGAGATGGAATCTACCCCTGGTGAGGATGCTGTAAAGACTGTTGAAATGACAACACAGGATTTAGAATGTTGCATAAACTTAGTTAATAAGGCAGTGGCAGGGTTTGAGAGGATTGACACCGATTTTGAAAGAAGTTCTACTGTGGGTAAAAGGCTGTCAAAGAGCATTGCATGCCACAAAGACATCTTTTGAGAAAGGAAGAGTCCATTGATGTGGCAAACTTTATTGTCTTAAGAAACCACCACAGCCAGCCCAGGCTTCAGCAACCACCACCCTGATCGGTCAGCAGCCACCAACATGGAGGCAAGACCCTCCCCCAGCAAAAAAATCACAACTTGCCAGAGGCTCAGATGATCACTAGCATTTTTTAACAATAAAATGTTTTTAACTAAGGTATGTACATTTTTAGATATAATGCTATTGCACACTTAATAGACTACAGTGCGGTGTAAGCGTGACTTCATGTGCAGTGGGGAATCAAGAAATCTGTGTGACTCGCTTTATTGAGGTGGCCTAGAATTGAACCTGCAGCACCTCCAAGGTGCGCCTGTACTTGATTGGAAAGGGCTTGCGCTGTCCTCACGCACCGGATGTGAAGATACGGTAATGAGATCAGTTTTCCTGGGAGCAGGGACCCTGGGTCGGCCACTTGACTGTGTCTGTGCTATTTCTACCCCCACCTTTCTAGACTCCCTTAGTAATTGGTAAATTCTTCTTTTATTTTATTATTATTACTCTTAATGTCTGCTAGTCCTAGGTGTGCCCAGAGATTTAAAGGACACATTCTTCGAGGCATTGAGCATAACGTGAGTAATGGAAATAAAAATTGCCAGAGGAGGCAATGCCCAGGAGGGTAGAATGTGGGTGTGGGTGCGGCCACTCTCCCTCCCAGCTGGCTCCTCTGTGTCCTTTGAAGAGACAGAGTGGCAGCAGGTAGCGAAAAGGGGCCCTTGGGCTTGGGGTCAGAGGATCTGGCTTCAGATCTGGAGTTGGCCTCTTATGGGCTGACCATGTGGGCTTGGCACGGTCCCCAGCCTCTCTCCTGCATCTGCAAACTGGGAGGCGGGGCTGGATGAGCTCTGAGGTGCCTTTCAGCCTTAAACACTTGTCATAATATGTCATTGACTGTTGACCATGTTCCAGGTGCTATTCTAAGAACTATATGAATTCATCTAATGTTCATAGCTAAACTCTGAAGTATTACTGTCCTAATGTGAAAGGTGAGGAAACTGAGGCACAGAAAGATTGGATCCTCACCCAGGGGCTCATGGCTCATAAGCGGAGTCAGAATTGGAACCAAAGACTAACCGAATGAATGAATGAATGACACTCAGGTCACCAAGACAGACTTCCAGTCTCCACTTCTTCATTTATTTCTTAGGAGTCTTTCCTTTTCTACGGCCACCGTCTCTCCACTCCTACCTCCTCTTTTTGGGCCTTGTTGGTGACATCTTTTCACTACTTGCCCCTGTCTTCTGTCTCCCACATTCCTACCTCCATATTCTTCTTGTTACTTATTTCCAACTTTTTCCCGCACCCCCAACCTGAGTCGCCCTTTTCTCTTTTTGCCAGCAGATCGCAGGCTCCCAGCTGTCCCCCAGGCTCCAGTATTTGGGGCAGTCGCTGAGCGGGGGTCAGGATCTCACCAAGGACGGACTGGTGGACCTGGCCGTGGGGGGCCACGGGCACGTGCTGCTGCTTAGGTGAGAGTAGCCTTCCTTGGACACCCCTGTGGGGTCCCAGGTCCAGACCAGGACACCCACCCCCTGCCCTACCCCAGTTGTGCTCTCAGGAGCTGGCGCCCGTCCTCAGCTTGGTGTTCTGCCCACAGGACCAGACCTGTCCTCAGGGTGTTGGTGAACATACGCCAGGTCTGTGTTTGAGTGTCAGGAGCAGGTGGTCTCTGTCCCGACACTGGGTGACGCCACTGTCTGCCTCTCTATTTATGAAAGTCCCAAGATCCAGCTGGGTGAGTCCTATCCCTTTTGACACAGGACACCCTTACCTCTGGAGTCCCCTAGGCTGGGACTCCTGTCTTCTGCTTTTCCCCTGGCCTATCTACCTCTCACGGCCCTCCCGCTCCCTGTTTTCCCCTACAGATGACCTCCAAAGCTCTGTGACCTTTGACCTAGCCCTCCACCCTGGCCGCCTGATTCCCCGTGCCATCTTTGAGGAAACACAGATCCGGACCCTGACTCGAGTCCGAGTCCTTGGGCTGAACCAGGACTGTGAAACTGTGAGGCTGCTGCTCCCGGTGAGGGGCCTCGAGTCCCAGAGACTCAGGGTTGCTTTGCGCTGCAAGTAACAGTAGGGAAAAAAGTGCACAAGAGAGTATAAAAGGCCTTTACGCAACAAGAGGTCTAGGCGCAAGCGTTGTTTAATTAAGTGGCTCAGCAGTGACACTAAGATGCAGATTCTTTCCAACCTTCCCATCAGTCACACTTGAGTGACTTTTGTCCTTACCATACCTTCATGGTCGCAAGAGTGCTGCCATAGCTGCAGGCATTATGTCCTCAGATAACTGTGCCCAAAGGCAGGAAGAGCAGTTTCTCTTCACATCTCTCTTTTTCAGGGAGGCAAATCTTTCCCATAAATTCTCATATTCCCCTTTAGGTCTTATTGACTAGGATTGAGTCAAATTTCATCCCATTGACTGCATGGACTGCAGAGAGAGTGAGCGTCACTTTTTGCAGGCTTAATAATAAAAGGTAGTTCTGCCAGCCAGGAAGGTGGCAGGGCTGGGGGCTGTTGGGTAGGCTACCTACAGCGTCTGGCAAATGTTACGCTTGAAGAATAAGCTGTGGACAAAATTCCATTATCAAGGAACAGCTTGGACATTGTGTAATGTCAAGAGTATACAGTGGAATAGCAGCAGTGACTAACTCTTACGTGAGGGCAAGTAAACTTGTCACTTTGTACTTGGAATAAGTCACTGACATGCAAAGTCTGAATCAGCTCTAGTCTTTGTGCAGTGCATGTATGTGGGAGTTTTATCACCGGAGCCCTGAGTAACGGAAAACGAGGTTTGGTTGGTTGTTGTAATTCATGTTAAGTCTGCGAGCAGTAGGGAGGATGGGGCGGGGTCACCACGGAGGGTATGCCCGTCCCAAGGGGCCGGTCCTCGCATGGCTTTATTCCCAGAGGACAGGGCAGTTAACAATTTACCCCTCAACCTTGAGCCTGCATTAAGAAAAGAGAGAAAATTGTGAATCTGATCAAATCATGGCCATTGAGTGTTAATCTTTTCAGAATTGTATGGAGAAATAGGCAAGTAAGAGATTGCTTTTCACATTAAAGGAATGTCAAAGAGAAAGAAAGTCATTTGGGATGCTAAAAAACTTTTAATTGTGATTAAATACACATAACATGGAATTTACCATCTTAAACTATTTTTTAAGTGTACAATTCGGTGGTGCATTCACACCATTGTGTAACCAATCTCAAGAACTCTTTTCATCTTCTAAAACTGAAACCCTATACCCGTTAAACTACTCCTGATTTTCCCTGCTCCCTAGCTCCTGGCAACCACCATTCTACTCTCTATGTCTATGACTTTGACTACTTTGGTATCTCATATAAGTGGAATCATACAGTGTTTGTCTTTTTGTGACTGGCTTATTTCACTTAGCATAATGTCCTCACGTTTCATCTGTGTTGTCGCATGTGTAAGCACGTCCTTCCTTTTAAAGGTTGAATAATATTCCGTTGTGTGTGTGTGTGTATATATATGTGTGCGTGTGTGTATATATATGTGTGTGTGTGTGTATCACATTTTGTTTATCCATTCTTCTGTCAATGGACATGTGGGTTGTTTTCACCTTTTGGCTATTGTGAATGATGCTGCTATAAACACAAGTGTACAAATACATCTTTGAGACCCTGTTTTCAATTCTTTTGGCTATATATGCAGAAGGAGAACTGCTAAATTATGTGGTAATTCTATTTTTAATGTTTTTGAGGAACAATCATACTGTTTTCCATAGTGGCTGTACCATTTACATTTCCACCAGCATTGTGCAAGTTCTCTGATTTCTTCACATCGTCACTAACACTTATTTTTTTTATTTTTGTTGTTGTTGTTTGTATTGATAGTAGCCATTGTAATGAGTGCGAGGTCATATCTCATTGTGGTTTTGATTTGCATTTTCCTAATGATTCATGACGTTGAGCATCTGTCCATGTGCTTGTTGGCCATTTGCATATCTTCCTCAGAGAAATAATTGGGTTGTT
The DNA here is from genome assembly GCA_008086735.1 of Cheirogaleus medius. Taxonomy (NCBI): domain Eukaryota; kingdom Metazoa; phylum Chordata; class Mammalia; order Primates; family Cheirogaleidae; genus Cheirogaleus; species Cheirogaleus medius. The sequence continues at coordinate 33,954,873 of VBSM01002153.1, read as the reverse complement.
CATTTTTTTGTTGTTGCATTGTAGGAGTTAAAGTTCTTTAAATATTCTGGATATAAACTCCTTAACAGAGATGTGATTTGCAAATATTTTTCCCATCCCATAGGTTGCCTTTCACTCTGTTGATTATACCCTTTGATACACAGAAGTTTTTAATTTTGATGTTGTCCAACTTACCTATTTTTTTTTTCTTTTGTTGCTTGTACTTTTGGCGTTATATCTAAGAAATCATTGCCAGATCCAGTGTCATGAAACCTTTGCCCTGTGTTTTCTTCTAAGAGTGTTACAGTTTTAGCTATTATGTTTAGGTCTTTGATCCATTTTGAGTTGATTTTTGTATATAGTGTAAGGTAAGGGTCCAAATTCATTCTTTTGCATGTGGATATCCAATTTTCCCAACCTCTTGGCTCTTTTTTTTTTTTTTTTTTTTTTTTTTTTTTTTACACAGAACAAGAAATTTTATTATCTCCAATGCTGGTGCAGAATGAATAACAAGGTTAATCAGAGGAGGAGACAGAGGGAAACTTCAGATACTGAGGTGAAGTATCTGAGGTGAGATACTGAGGTGAAGTATTTCTGGGCAGGTTTAAAGCTCTTCAAGGTTGACAGCATAATTGTTCATATCGTCTTTTTAGATATAGGGCCTTCCTTTTACTTGACAATTTTCACTAACAGTTCTTACAATATGAAGTTCAACTAAAGTCTTTCACCTGTCAAGTTAAATGAAAAAGCGAGCAAAACAAAATTTCTCTAGTATACAAGGTGTCAGAAATTTTCTTTGTACTTTCACATACATTTTGATGTGTAGACTGGAAACTTTAAGGATGTCTTAATTTTTGACTTTGAAAAAGTCATGACAATGGATTTTCTAGAATTAGAGATCACAGTATCTTTATAAATGATCAAGAAACATGTACAAAATTTCAGACGCTTTTGGAAACACATTTTAAGATATAACACATGTAAATGAGTGAGATGTGCAACGTTTGGGGGATGGTCACGCTTGAAGCTCTGACTCG
>VBSM01002153.1:33928208-33950300 GCA_008086735.1 Cheirogaleus medius | reverse complement strand
CTTGGCCTCCCAGAGTGCTAGGATTACAGGTGTGAGCCACCACGCCCGGCCTAAGTAGACATTTTTTAAAAATTATTGAAGGGTGGTGGTTCTTGTAAGTGTGGAACCCCCATGAAGTCCCCTGAGGGTGCCCGAACCTGAGGAGCATCTTCTACCACTTTGGTAGGAGTCAGAGCCTTGGCAGCTTCTGCAAGGACCTGGGAAGAAGATGCTTTCGTGGCAGTGTGTGGTGTTTGCAAATATTTGAATATCTGATTGCATTTTGCCCTTATTGTTCTCTAAAAATGAGTGCAAAACAAACTTTTGCTGAGATAAGGCATAATATAAGTAAGACAAAGTTGGAGATTTTTATAGTTGCTAAAATCAGCAAAATGTTAGCTTCAAGCATGGAAGGAAGTCCAGAAGTAAAGATTGTGCATGAAATTCGATACCATTCAAGATCATGTCTAAAAGATGAGGTATGGTGACTATGGAGGAAATGAATAGATCTTTAAATTTTTGAAGTAAGGAGATTCATTTAAAAATTACTTTGTGGTTCCAAATGCAGAGAGACATTCACAGATCCACGGAACTAATGATGGCCTTCTGCCTGCTACAGAGCCCTGAGCACAAGACGGAGAAGGCTGTCGCTCAACTTGACCTTGACAGTCTTTTTAGGGAAGTAGGTAACTCAGCTTCAGAGTTAGCGATCACAGCCGTCCACCCAGTTCCCTGCAAGAGCACTGGCAATGCTTCACATTCAGTTTCTTCTGTCCAGCTCAAAGTAAGTGGATGCAAAATTTTTGTATAGAAAACTTTTCTTAGTATATTGTTTGCAGTTGACATTTAATCTATATTTTATATGTTTTAAATAACGCTCACATATAGACACAAAATAATTTATGCTATAGAAAGGGATTTTTTCATATATTTTAACCTTCTAAGTCTGTTCTTGGGCTTTTACATTAACACATAGGACCCTTTTTTCATGTTTTTATGTTTAACTGTGAAATGTTTCAAATACACAGAAATTTACAGAAGATAAATGACGACCACCCACCCCCAATTTAACAAATGCTAAAATATTGAGTGTTTGTTTTGTTGTTAGAGACAGGATCTTGTTCTGTCACCCAGGCTGGAGTGCAGTGGCACGATCATAGCTCACTGCAGCCTCGACCTTCCCACCTCAGCCTCCCAAGTAGCTAGGTCTACAGGCATGTGCCACCAGGCCTGGCGAATATTTTTGTAGAAATGGTGGGGGGCATCTTGCTATTTTGCCCAGACTGGTCTCAAACTCCTGGGCTCAAGTGATTCTCCTGCCTCAGCCTCCCAATAGCTGGGATTACAGGTGTGCACCACCACACCTGGCCAACTTTCCTATTTTTTGTAGAAACAGGGTCTAGCTCTTGCTCAGGCTGGTCTCAAACTCCTGACTTCAAGTGATCGTCCGGCCTTGTCCTCCCAGAATGCTAGGATTACAGACATGTGCCACTGCACCTGGCCTTGTAGCCTGTTATTTATTTCTGAGTAGTAGTCCATTGTATGAATTTACCCTTTGGTTATCCATTCTCCTATCTAGTGAGTCTGCTTTTTTAAACACCTTGACCTAGCTCTCTCCTTCCCCTTTCTCCATCTCCCACGCTCTGAGGGGGGCTCTGCCTCTCTCACATCCACCTGCCTCTAGAACTGTCTGTTCTGCTTCCTCCCTTTCCACTTGTGTGCAGCCCCAGAGAGACCCCCTGGTGGCACCTGGCTCAAAGGCCTGGGGAGGGAGGTCCTCTGGGAGAAGGAAACCAGATCTTTGAAGAGGGTGGTCAGGGGGAGAACATGAGGCTTCTGCCCGCCCCCCCCCATTCTATTAACCAAGGCCCTCTTCCCCACTGTGCCCCTCCTCCTGCCACGTGGAGGCCCTGAGTCATTGTTCAACTACCCCCCAGGATGCTGAGCACCCTAGTGCTGTTACCCAGCCTTCTGCTTCCCCCACAATGTGCTGCTCAGCGATGGCCTTTGACATGGTGCTCCTCCTGGCTGGTAAGTGGGGGCCCGCAGGACTGGGGAGAAGCTTTGTGGGGGTGTGTGTGGGGGTCTCTGGTAGGGCAGGCTGGGGGCTGGTGGTCACGAGGAGCTGAAGGCAGGGGGATGGACTCGTGTCCAAACAGCCTGGAATGGGAGGCTGTGACTCAGACAAAGGCGAGGGAAGATGGCTCAGGGGTGTGCTCAGGTGGAGACTGAGCTGCCTATCCCGATGGCCATGTTGACCCAGGCCTCCCCCTCCCATGTGTATTCATGGGGGCCCTGGTAAGGGCGCTGTGTGGGTCAGAGGAGTCTGCCCCAGCATCGCCCCCGGAACAGAAGGCCACAGAAGCCATGGGGGTGGAGAAGGTTGGATGCCACCTGCCTCGGCCTGGCTTTACCTCCAGTCCTGATTACAGGTGGGCTGTCCACTGCTGCCAAGATAATAGTCCACAGGTTGAAAAATGTGTAGAACTACATTCATGTGCCACTGAAAAATCAGATTTCACATAAAACCCCAGCTTTCTAGCTTATTCTGAGAAACAAGATGGTCTGGCAGCTATGGATACTGGTGCCTGGCAGTGGCTGCCCCGTAGAAGGGGCAGGAACTCTATGGGTCTACCACTCCCTGGCACATGCCTCCCCCACTGCACTCACTGGCATCACCTGCCTTGGCCAGGAGGCACTTGAGTCTGAGCCCCTTGATATCTTGCCACGATCAGACCACAGGGGCTGCTTGCAGACTCAGAAACGTAATGACTTGAGGAAGGAGAGGAGGGGACATAAGGCTCCCTTGCTTGTGGCTGTAGTAGGGTCCCAGTTCCCTACACATCTGGTCTGTTTCCAGGACCCCAGGCTACAGGTGTCTGGGCCTCCCTGTCACTACCTGGCCAGACACTTGACACCCCCCTGGGGCTTCCCCACTCTTGGGAGGTGGAGTTGACTCCTCAGTCCAGAGACAGGTGGGGATTCTAGCAGAATGGGGAGGAGAGATGGCTGCTTGGGAGTGGAGGAGTCAGAAGAAGTCCATGAAATGTAGGGGGTGGCCTCCTGAGGCTTTGGAACTCAGCCACCAGTGAGGGGAGTGTGACTAGTCAAGGATCAGGAAAGTGAGTTGGAATCCTGGCTGTGCCAGTGACTTGCTGTGCCGTTCTGGGTCAATCAACAAACAGTAATCAGGCACCTGCTGAGCCAGGCACTGCAGCCGGCATGGAAGCACAGGGCAGATGCAGTCCTTCCCCCTTAGAGCCTGGCTCCAAGAGGGGGACACAGGAAACACACAGTGACACATAATCATAGACTTCTATGTCTGTTCCCTGACTGGACTGTGGTGTCTCTGTGTACCGAGAAGCTGGAGGAAGGTGGTCTCTAGTGGGGCGCCCATGTGCACTGGTTTGCCCGGGCAGCCCCCGCTGTAATTATTAATGGTGCCCTGTTCACTCTCAGAAGGTCTCAGTTTAGACAATAAATGTTATGGTCACCTTGTCTTTAAGGGACATTCCTGATCTAACATACAGGAGGTGACTGGCCTAATTTCAGATCCTGGAAGCCCTTTGCAGTGTCTTTGAAGGAGCATTTGCCTGGATTGCTGCCCTCTATATTGTGGTTTGATCATTTTTGAGGGAGGGAGAGGGATGGGAACCACCCAGATGGCAACTCAGTCAACAAGGTGGAAGGAGCGGGCTTGTCCTTCTGGGCAAATGGGAACAAAGGCTGGAGTAGGGTGGGGTTTCAAGAGGCCAGGGGGACAGAGGGGTTGGGGCTTCTCTGACCTCTGCCTCCATATCCTCAGTCCTGGCTTCTTGTCATGGATTCAACCTGGATGTGGAGGAGCCCACCGTCTTCCAAGCGGATGCAGACAGCTTCGGACAGAGCGTGGTGCAGTTTGGCGGATCTCGGTAGGCCCCACTCCCTCCCCCACCCCATGTCCTGCAGGCAGATGGCCGCCTGTAGCACCCTAGGGAGGTGTCCTGAGGAAGGGCAGCATCGGTGAGAAGGCTTTCCATGGCTCCTCTGAGGCCCCTGACACTACCGCGTGTTCCTCATGATCCCAAGAAGGGCCACAAAACTCTAGGCAAGATAGCACCTCTGGAGGAGGCCTTGAACCTGCCCTCCAGGTGGGTCTCTTTTGGCAAGTGACCTGTGCAGTCACAGAGGGTCCGAACTCAATAAACTTAGACTTTAATATTCTGCACTTGGCCTCTTGAAAGTCTGAATGATTTTATCTTTGCTTCTGTTTTGTAAGTTAAGACTGATGGAAGGATGGAGATACGCTGGGGGCTTAGAGGCTGAGCTCCCCCACCGCCTCCCTGGGAAAGGGTCTCAGCTGCCCATTCTCCACCACTGCACGGTGACTGCTGCTGCCCTCCGCCCTGGCACCAGCTCATCAGGGTTGGGTACATTCTCCCTGGGAGTATCCCTGAGCCTAAGGGAGTGTGGCACTAAATTGCAAATAGAAAACACCAGGATAGGGAGAAAGAGGGAGAGAGGGAGAGAGGGAGAGAGCGAGAGAGCGAGAGCGAGAGCGAGAGCGAGAGCGAGAGAGAGAGAGAGAGAGAGAGAGAGAGAGAAAGAGAACGCAGAAGAAAGGAGCAAGCTCCCTTTAACCCCAAGAGACCCCACAAATTATGTACCTGGCGCTGACTCTAGGAGCTCACATTCTCATGTCCCAGAGAGTTCAAGTCACAATGTGATGCAGGCAGAACCAAACTCTGGGAGGCATAGGAAGGGAGAGATCAAATGGGAGCGGGGGATGGGGCAATTCCCCGAGGCTCCCCACTGAGCCCCAGAGGACAGATAGCTTCCGCTGGCCCACAAGGAGCTGCAGGGGTCACTGAATTCTGAGTGCATATCCCTCCCCTTCCTCACCCAGATGGCAGCCTGGGGTGATGTAGGCAGTTGCCAGGCACCAGGGTTTTGTTTTTTCTTTGTTTAGAAATGTAGCAGACTGAAGCCCACAAATCTGAAGGGCCCAACTCCATGAGATATGACATTATGTACACCCGGGTAGCCCCCACTTGCAGCAGACTGATCCATGTAAAAACTCACAGGCACCAGGCTTCCCTGGTTGGTTCCCTCCTCATCACCCAACAAATCCAAAGATAATCTCTGTTCTGACTTCCATCGCCATCAATTTGTTTTCAGTCCCCATTAAAAAAAAAAATATATAACACTATTTATTGATCACCATTCACCAGTCTATAACAAAGTAAATTAGGATTGATATTAGTTGGTATCATTTTGATTTCTACAAAGTTATTGTTTTTCCTGGATTCTGTTGAATCATAACCCGATATGGAAAAGACTGAGCCCATGTGGAAGGAATGGGTTGGGGTAAAGAAAAAACACGCAAGTCGATAGTTTAGACTCAAAGTTTGTCCACCATTTGGCTAGCAGGTCCCAGACTGCTACTCTCTAGCCATCTGTTTAGGTTTTCGTCAGCAAAGTCTCAGACTTTGTTTTAGACTTTTCTTAGAAGTCTTAGATTTTTCCATGAATCATGACACACAGGGATAACATCTTTCTGTAAAGCAATGGCTCTCTAGAAGGAACCCTCAAATGCTCACTTAATGAAGCCTTGCTTGGCTAATTAAAATACACCGGGATTTGTCTACTTTTCTCATCTGGGTGGGGAGATCGTTGGTAATGATAAAATGTTTCCAAAATTAAAAGATTTTTTTCCCACTCAGGGAGTTTTGCGAATAAACGGTTGTTATTTATGTAACTATAGATATAAATATGGATTCTGACACAGCTGCTTTCAATTGTGCAATTTAACTGTTTACATTATATTTAAATTTGTCCAACTAATTACAGAATCAACTATTTATTTTGAAAGCTTCTGGCTTCAGGAAATTGTTCCCTTTAACTTGGGATGATCTATTTCTTAGGTGGCTCCCAATTATGGCATTTCAGAAGCACAATGCACTTACCCATGATTGGGAAATGCCATTTTTGTTTTTAGCTTCCGAGATCAGACGAGATCGGGCGCATTCAGGCTGGTATGGCTGTAGACCCCATTTTTGTTTTTAAATAGTTTTATTTTTGGTGAATGTTAAAAAAAAAAAGTACAAGCCATTTATATACATGAATACACATATACTTAGGTATGCACAGTTAGAAACAAATAAATGAAACCACAGCATGGTCCTTAGGCTTATGTGGGTTAAACTCAGGGCCTGGTTTTTGAACAGCCTCCAAGTGGTAAAAAGTCTCAGTTCCCCATCACAAGAAACTTCCTTGTCCCCAAAGTGCCCCCTGTTCCCACCCCTCCTGAGACTCTGTGTCATGGTTATGCCTCCAGACTCGTGGTGGGAGCCCCCCTGGAGGTGGTGGCAGTCAACCAAACAGGACGGTTGTACGACTGTGCATCTCTCACCGGCACATGCCAGCCCATCTGGCTGCACAGTGAGTGACCCAACCCAGGAATTGGGACCCCTAACCCTCCTGGACCCAAGGGCACCACCTTCAGCTTCCAGCCTGGACTCTCCCTACAAATGAAGTTGTGCCCATTAAGTGTGACCGTGTGTGTCTGCCCTCCCAGTCCCCCCAGAGGCCGTAAACATATCCCTGGGCCTGTCCCTGGCAGCCTCCACCAACCACTCCTGGCTGCTGGTGAGTAGTCCTGGGTCACAGTCCCTGGGTTAGGCAGGGAGGGGCAGGGGCTGGAGGCAGCTGGGGCTGGGCTGGAGGAGGAGGTGGTGCTCTGGGGGTCCCCTTGCTCACAGCCTCTGCCTTCCAGGCCTGTGGCCCGACCATGCACAGAGCCTGCAGGGAGAACATGTATGCAAAAGGCTCCTGCCTTCTGCTGGGCTCCCAGTTGCAGATCATCCGAACAGTCCCAGCTGCCCTGCCAGGTAGGTCCCTCATAGACAGCACTTCTCTGTGGGGCACATGCTGGCACTGAGGTGCGGGCAGAGCATGCGGCCTGTGTCTCGACCCCCTGTGCCCATATTCCCTTCCTGGAGGACTGAGTGTGGCCAAGAGCCTCCATGAGCCCAAGAGGGGACGTGAGCACACTGTGGCCTGGCAGGGAGGGCCGCTCAGGGCTGGAGCCACACACTGGTCCGGGAGTAAAAATTCCGATGGGGGAAAGGGGAGCCCCAGGGTGCTGGCTGGGGGTGGACACGAGGGTCTTACAGTTGCCAGCAGGTGCATGGACACTTCTTGAGGCCATGACCAGAAGAAGGGCCTTGGGGTGGTGGAAACTTGTGGTGAGGACGAGAATCCATGAGGGAGGCAGTTCTGCCTGGTTCACCGCTGAGCCGCCAGGATTCCCCGGACTAGCTCTTCTCCTCTGGGGGGAGTAAACAATAGGGCTGTGGAAAGTGTGATGCACAGTTTTGTCAGGGTCAACATCTGCCACAGAGAACAGGGCCAGGGGACACTACAGTGGCATCTCTCTGAGAGTCAGTCTGCATAATGGTGGCACCCAGGTTTGTTTTCCGTGTCCATGGGCAAGTGGCTTCATTCCCTGAGCTTCAGTTTTCTCATCGGTAAAAGGGGCTTAATAATGGGGGTGGTTACAAAGATTAAAGGAGTCGGTGTGTATAAAATGCTTAGAGCCCTGCCTGGACATAGTATGTGGTAGACATCCTGACTGGTCTTCCAGCTGAGGACTGTGTATTTGGCCTAGGAGGAAGATATAGATAAACTAGCTCGTCTGTGGTGTGGGAGGGAATGCTGGGGCCACTCAGGGTGCTACTGAGAACAGGGCTTTAGGCCAGAGAGGCCATGGCACGAGGCATCGGGCTTTTAGCCAAAGGTGGGACAGCCTCAGAAGCACCCGCAGCCCCGACTGTGAGAGCAGAGTTCACAGAGGGGCGGGGGGAGTGGAGAGGAGGCATCTGTGGCTCTTGAGGGCACCGTGCCCAGCCTGAGGTGTCTGCGAGGCCAGGGGAGGTGATGTGGCACTGAACTGCAAGTAGGGAAACGTCTTCTCATAGATGTCTCTGGAACTCACGAGGGGGGTTTCCTGATGACAACGGGATACAACAGCGTAAACCTAGGGCAGGCAAGGCAAGCTCGGATCAAAGTGGAGGGAACTGGGCGCCTGTGTGCCAGGCAGTGTCGGGTGCCTGGTAGGAATCACCGTATTGCATCTTCACAAGATCCCTGGGTGGTGCAGGATGACTGTCACTTGTCAGATGAGAGAACCGAAGTTTCGAGATACGAGTCCCCACGGAGAGAAAGAGGTCGAGCCCAGAGCTTGAGCCAACCTTGCCTGATAGGTGTGGTCCCTTTTCAAGAGGACACATCCAGGCACCTGCTATCGGAAGCTCAGTGGCTACATTAAAAGGAGCAAGAAACGGCAAGGGCCGTGGTGAGAGAGGCTGCTGCAGCCCCGGCCTGGTAGAAGATGAGGGGGTGGTTTTCTTATGAAGCTAGACAAGGGGGGACAGAGCAAGGTGTTGGCTGCCCAGGTGTGGCAGGCTCATGGGCAGAAAGGGGCACACCTGTGGGATCCTCATCCTGCCCTGTGGGCGGCCGGATTCTCTAGTCATTGAAGAAGCAGGAAATGAAGTGATCTTCTATTTTTCTCAGCACCCTTGAAGCCCCAGCTGGTTGAGCTGGGGGATGGGGGAGAGAGGAAAAGGCATTTTTTCCTTCCGTGGTGGACAGGAGGCAGCAACCACAGCTGTGGGGTATGGGCATCGCACCTCCGCGCTGTGGTGGCCCAGTCTCCCACCGCCCTGCGAGAACACAGGATGTGGGTGCTGGTGGAGGCACCGAGTCCTGCACACAGGCTCCAACCACCCCGCCCACAAGCCTGGGGACAGTCTGAAAGTCTCATTTGCTTATGTGCATATGGTGTGTCTTTCCCACTGCAGTGTGAACTCCTCAAGGGCAGGGGTGGTATCTTTTTTGAAGCTATGGTCTCAGGTCAGATTTCCCCAGAAACAGACTCCGAGCTTGTTATGGATGTTCTTGGGAGCAATACTCATGACAGCATGAGGGACGCAGGGCTGGAAGGGGACAGGCTGGATGTGATGTAATCATACAGAGGCCTTAGCTGGCCACAGGGAGCTTGGAGCCCGGCTGGCCCTTCAGACATACAACAGGCATGACATGGTACCCTTGGGTGAGACAGCTCCCTTCTGCCCAGCGTGATTTCTGGGAAGGGACTCAGCTGAGAGCCACCAGCAGCCTACTCCATTTAGCTGGAAATGAGTGTCTCAGACCTGGAAGGGGGTGGGTCTGGGTGGCACTCCCCAGCACTCCCTACTGGTGTATCCTACAGGCCTAGAAAATGCAGAGGACGCAGATAACAGCTAACGCTTGGAGGGACAGGCCCTGTCTTAAGCACCTATATACATATTAATTTGTTTTATGCTTGCAATAATCCCATGTGGAAGGCATTATTATTATCCTCATTTTACAGATGGGGAAACTGAGGCCCAGAGAAGTTAAGCAGCTTGCCTGAGTTCCCCAATTAGCGACCGACAAAGCCGGGATTTGAGCTTAGGCACTTGGGTTCCTGAATGCACACTCTGAACCACTTTGTTAAACTGCCTTCCTCGTGCTCTGTGACATGCCTAGAGTACGTGCTTCATAAATATTTGTTGACCAAGTGAATGAGGAGCCCACCTGGTCCCTGTCCTCTACTCCTCCCCTGCTTTCCAGGCCATGGGGGAAAGGAGGGGAGCAACAGGGACTCCCCTGAGAGAATAGGACTGGGGCAGAAGATTTAGCCTCATCCGTGGATGAGTTAGAAACCAGGTGGGAATGCCAAGTCTGCCCCTGACCCTGTTGAGCAGGAGGGTTTCTGAGCCCCAGGAGGTGGCTGGAACTCAAAATGCGTTTCTGATTTCTCCCTCCCTCCCTGCAGAGTGTCCCAGTCCAGAGATGGACATTGTCTTCCTGATTGACGGCTCTGGCAGCATTCACCAAAATGAATTTCGCCAGATGAAGGACTTTGTCAGAGCTATGATGGGCTGGTTCGAGGGCACCAACACCTCGGTGAGGACTGGGCACCCGGGCCTGGGGGTGTGGGGTGGGGGAGGCAGACCTGTCGTGGCTTAGGGGAGCTTTGCCAGTCCAGGGTCAAAGGAAGGCCCCAGTACAGGGCCGATTTGAGCTCTGACCTAGAAGGTTCCCCCATGGCGTGTAATATATGTATCCACAAGCCACAGGAAACACAATGACTTTGCTATTTAAAAGCATTGAAAGTATTTAAAAATAATTTTGCTACGAAATTTGACTGAAGGTAACTCAACCAAATGATGGATGATGTCTTTATTATATTTGCTTGGTCACTCCTGAGTGCTTTATCTTCTTATTTCCCAGCAACTAGCGTGTGTGTGCACAAACTCCTGAGAAGTGAGGATAGGAATTGAGTTCATGTGTTATAAAATTTTCAAAAAACCTAAGCATAACTAATATTGTGGTTGGCAAGGTTATTCTATAGTTTTATGGCCCTGTCACCTTCTCCTTCACTCTGAATGTCCCCCATCACTTCTCCAGTAATTTACAACGCTCTTTCAAAGAAGGTCTGTCCATCTGCCCGTAGGTGGCATCCCCTGCGAACGGTGCCCTGGGGCAGCTCCCAGTCCGCCATCCTGTCCCTCCCCCAAATTCTCGTTCTTTGTAAACTATGAAGCAGAATTATTTGGTTTTGATTTTCCAATTTTTCATTTTGTATTTTTTTCCCTGGGTTTCAGTATATTATCTGTAGGACCACCAAAATACACGGGAAATGGTTTGTAAATTCAAATGCATTCCAAAATAAAAGGTTTATTGAAAATAACAACAATAACAACCTCTGAGCTACAGGGCCCTCCTCCTTGGCCTTTGCAGTTCTCACTGTTGCAGTACTCAAACCTCCTGAAGATCCATTTCACCTTCACCGAATTCCACAGCAGCTCAAGCCCTCGGAGCCTGGTGGATCCCATCGTCCAGCTGAAGGGCCTGACCTACACGGCCACTGGCATCCGGAAAGTGGTGTAAGCTTCCCCTCCTGCTGCGAATGTGGCCGCCACACTGGCCTCCTGACGCTGAGTCTGCACGGCCCTCCTCAGAGGCCCAGGCAGGCTCTGGGGAAAGGTGTTAAAAGGGGAGCGTAGGGCCTGTGGGCAGAACCTTCCCTGGAGTGCTCCTGGCCCCTTCGCTGCCAGGTCTCCCCGATATAGGACCAGACTCCCCTCTGCCTGGTTCTGGAGGCTCTGGACCCTGGGAGCCAACCTGCGGTGGCCAAAGGCATGAGCTTTGGTTCACACACATCTGGGTTCCCATCCCGGCCCCCCACTTGCTACTGGAGTAACCCTGGGAGTTACTGACTCTAAGCCTCAGTAAACTGTCAAATGAGGATGAGCTCACCACTAGGTTGTCAGGATTAAATGGGATCACTTACACGAGGTGCTTAGCCTGAGGCGTGCAGCGGGTGCCGGACACATGGTGAGGTTTTATCCAGAGAACGGTGCAGCCCCTCTACTTCCCTGGCAGGGACTCAGGAGTTGCTGCCAAGTGTCTTCTTTGTGCTTTCTCCCCACTCACCCCCCTCCACCCTCAGTCCTTACCCATGTACCCCCTCTGTGCTATCTGGGTGCTTACCATGTGCCTGCCCAGCACTGGGGGCCAGGAGGCCCATGCGGAAAATAGTTTCAGTCCCTGGGATAGAAAGAAGAGGACATGGTTCTTGTGAGAAGGGGGTGGCTGAGTGTCTGGGATCCTTGGCTTCTCACATACACTCCTCAATGCTGCCCTGGGGGTAGTGCTAGAATTTGGTGGGAGCATACAGAACAAGAGCTGTTCCCACCAAATGTACCTTCTTTATTACTGGGTGGCTCTTCTGCCTTGAACACTGACCCCTTGGGACTGGGGAAAGCCTCTGTCCGTACGTTTAAAGTCACACAGGAGTATCCCTTCCTGGAGTCCCTCACCTCCCAAGGTTATTCCAGTGGTAGGGCCTGGGAGAAAGGTAAATGAGGCCAGGGTGCCCACGTGGTTCTCACCAACTCCACCCTGCTCCTGTAGCCCAGCCGCTCCACGCTCCCTGAAGCCACGCCCGGCTCAGGGCTAGGCTCCGCTGCTGCTTGGACTTCTCTGCCACTGACTAGGTTTCTTTCTTTCTTTCTTTCTTTTTTTTTTTTTAGAAGTTCATTAAAAAAAACAAACAAAAATTACATTAAGGAAATTTTTTAAAAAGGAGTATTACCCACAGGCCCTCTAGTCTACCATCTTACAGTATTTTAGCAAGAAGTGATATGTACACATGAATCATAAATCTCACCAGCATAGGACAGTGCCATTTCCATTCTTGTCTTTATTCAGACTTATTTTACATGGTCACAGTCAGGGCAGAAAGTATTTTCACTCTTCTTTTTTTTCCCGTCTAGGTCATACAAACCTGTTGTTCCATATTTCTCCACAGTTTTTATTGTTTTCCTTCTAAATGGCTATGTACTTTCCTACCCAGCTAAGCCATGATTCACTAAACCCTTTCCCTAATGTTGGACATTTAGGTTGTTTCCAGTATTGTATGTGGCATATGTGTGTTGTTTGGTATGTGTGTGTTTGTTCTGAATTCATAGACTTGCATGAACATGTAGTTACATTCTTAACCATTCTTTATAGCTATTATCTACTACTGCTTACTCTAGGCTAGGCCATTCACTGTGGTAAAAACTTGAACTCATTTAATCTTCAGAATAACCTCGTATTATTGTTTCAGTTATCCATCACTGCCTAACAAACCATCCCCAAATTTAGTGGCTTTCAGCTCTTTCATTATTTTTTATGATCCTGGGGCTCAGCTGGATGGTTCTTCTGCTGATCTTGCACAGGGTCTTTTGTGTAGCTGTGTTCCCATGTGTGAGGCTGGAACCCTGAGAACTTCATTCGTATGTCTGGTGCCCAGGAAGGACTGGCTGGAAGGCTGGGCTCCACTGGGGTGGCTGAGCCTCTCTCTCCTGGAGGCCAGTCCATTGAGTGCCTGCAGTAGGGTGGCTAGACTTCTTTCAATGTGGCTCCGGCCTCCCATGCAAAAGCAAAAGATACCAAGGCATCTTAGGCCCATAAGTGGCATGATGTCACTTCCATTGCATGCTACTGGTAAAAGTAAGTCACAGGCCAGGCCAGGTTCAGTGTGGGAGGGAAACTAGGTCTGGTTCATTGGGGGCCATCTTTAGAGACCAGCTCCAGCACAATTACTATCCTCAACTTGCACAAAGAGAAACAGAGGCTCAGAGAGGTTATGTAACTTGCCCAAAGCTGACTCCAAAGCTACTGCCTCATGGGAATGAAGTTCAATAGTGGATAGAATTTTAGAAACAAAGAATATGAGTACCTTTATTATTATTGCCAGGATGGCTTCAAAAAGGGCTGAATTCACTTCTTAACATGCCTGATAGAGTCTGAAGTTACCAGGACTCCCAGCCTCTCCAGATGATCTTCTAGGGCTGCAAATGGTGTCTTTCCAGAATCAACCAGCCTCAGTAGAGTCATCTCCCCTTCTTACCTGACAGGAAAGAGCTATTTCATAGTAAGAATGGAGCCCGTGAAAATGCCAAGAAGATCCTCATTGTCATCACAGATGGGCAGAAGTACAAAGACCCCCTGGAATACAGTGCTGTCATCCCCCAGGCAGAGAAAGCCGGCATCATCCGCTATGCCATCGGGGTGCGGCCTCTTCTTCACCGCTGCCCTAGACTCAGCCTGCCCCTCACCCAGGCAAAGGGCTGGTGGGCTCCTTCTCCTCAGCTGCCTCTCTACTGCAGGTGGGAGGTGCTTTCCAGGAACCTGCTGCCAGGGAGGAGCTGAACACCATTGGTTCAGTGCCTCCGCAGGACCACGTGTTCAAGGTGGACAACTTTGCAGCACTTGGCAGCATCCAGAAGCAGCTGCAGGAGAAGATCTTTGCAGTCGAGGGTAAATGGGTAACAAGGTTGGGCTTTCGAGTTAAAGGGGTCCTGACCCAATTGTCCCCCACAGTCCTGATTTGGTCCATCCCTTTTCACAACTCATCCAAAATTGCTCCGCAGAACCCAAGCCCTAGACCATGGTCTCCTCTCTCTGCTCTGAGTCCTCATGGTCTCATCACTTCTGGGAACCTAAGTGACCTGTTTCCCACAGGAACCCAATCAAGGACAAGTAGCTCCTTTCAGCACGAGATGTCCCAAGAAGGCTTCAGTTCAGTGCTCACAATGGTGGGTGGAGCATGTGCTTGAAAAACAGGTCTCCAGGCCAGCCCTGGGCCGGGAGCTGGGACCCAGAAGTAAACAAGAAGCAAACCCTATCCTCAAGTTCATGTTTGGTGGGGGAGAGACATCCAAGCAGTGTGTCGGGTGCTGGGAGCACAGCAGAGAAGAGGATAGCCAAGGTTCCTGATCTCACGGAGTGCATATTCAAGTGCAAGGAGTCAATAAGCAAACAGGCTTTCAGAGGGGGCTAAGCATTGGCATAGAGAAAAACAGCTAGTCAGAGAAGGCCCAATGGTGAAAACGGGTCATCCCTGGGAAAATCTGGGGAAAGATTGCTCCAGATGGAGGAAGGCAAGTGCAAAGGTCCTGAGGCAGGAACAAGGTCACCATGCTAGAGAGATAGAAGTCATGGCACAGCCATAGTGGAGTAAGCAAGGGGCAGCATGGGAGGAGAGGGGTGGAGAGGTGAGAAGGACCAGACTTTGTAGACCAAAGAGACGTGTTGGAAAGTCCATGTGTGTGCAAAATATCCAGAGGGATTTGCTTCAGAAATAATTTGGGGGTGCATGAGAGGTGGTGGAAATGAAACAAGTTGGTAAGTCATGGGTACTTGGGAGTTCAGTATAGATTTCTTTCTACTTCTGTGTGTGTTCTAAATTAATTATCCACATCAAAAGTTTAAGAAGGCAATAAACAAAGCACACAGAGGAAATTCCTCTGGCTTCCTAAGGGAACTGAGGAAGACCACAAAGAGGAGGTGACTTTGAAGTTGACTCTTCCAGAGGGAAGAGCTGAGTCTCAGAAAGTGAGAAGGGGAGAGAGAGGTACCCAGGCCAAAGGCTAGATGTGTTTTGGAACAAAGCGAGACTCCACGGGTTAGACTGGAAAGGGTCCTCGGTGCCATCCCAAGGGGCGTGGTGATGGTTTTCCAGCGGGGCAGTGGCTGCACATTTGGGTTTGAGGAAATCTAATACCTGGGTGGTAGAAGCGGGGCAGAGGAGAACACTGGGAGGCAGAAAGTGTGGTGGGTGAAATGGGACGGGCGTGACCGGGACAGTGGCAGGGATGATAGGTGGAGAGACATTAGGGGTTGGGAGCGCAGGGACTGCTGGCAAGGGCTGGTGGCAGGCATTTCTTTGGAACAGGCTGTCTTCCTGCTCCTACCTGCTCAGCCCTGAAACCCTTCCCTCCCAGGATGGACCGGTTCTGGGGGCTGTGGGGAGCTTCAGCTGGTCTGGAGGTGCCTTCCTGTACCCCCCAAATATGAACCCCACCTTCATCAACATGTCTCAGGAGAATGTGGACATGATGGACTCTTACCTGGGTGAGAAAAGGACAGGGGTGGGGGACAGGCCAGAGAGGAGCTGCCTGGGCGGGGCAGCAGCCTGGGGGGCTTTGTGCTCAGGCCTGGCCCCCTCAGGTTACTCCACTGAGCTGGCCCTGTGGAAGGGGATGCAGAGCCTGGTCCTGGGGGCTCCCCGCCATCAGCACACCGGGAAGGTTGTCATCTTCACCCAGGCGTCTGGGCAATGGAGGCTGAAGGCTGAAGTCGCTGGGGCCCAGGTTGGGTATGGAGGCAGCCAGAGGGGACCCAAGGGTGGGCTTGGTGGCCAGAGGCAGGGAAGGAAATAATGGAGGGGATGGGGCCCCTGAAGGAGGTCCTGGTGCCTGGGGAGCGGCAGGACCTGGCCCAGAAGGGGGTGCCTCTGGCGGGGGCGGGCAGGATGACTTGAGGCTCTGCCCTCCAGATGGGCTCCTACTTTGGGGCCTCCCTCTGCTCCGTGGACGTGGATAGAGACGGCAGCACTGACCTGGTCCTCATCGGGGCCCCCCATTACTACGAGCAGACCCGGGGGGGCCAAGTGTCTGTGTGCCCCTTGCCCCAGGGGGTGAGTGGCTGATGGCCCTGGGCTGGGTGGGCTCTGGGTATGGGGTGAGGGGTTGCCCAGGTAGGGGCCTGGCACTGGTTTTGTCTGCAGCCAAGCAGGTGGCAGTGTGAAGTCATTCTCCGCGGGGAGCAGGGCCATCCCTGGGGCCGCTTTGGGGCGGCTCTGACAGTGCTGGGGGATGTGAATGGGGACAAGCTGACGGACGTGGTCATCGGGGCCCCGGGAGAGCAGGAGAACCGTGGTGCTGTCTACCTGTTTCATGGCACCCCAGGACTCGGCATCAGCTCCTCCCATAGCCAGGTGAGGCCTCTGTTTCCAGCCTCTTCTGGTTCCAGCTCCCTTTCCATGTCCGGGGCTCACCTGCCGCAGTCCCCTGTCACTCGCCTTGGCAGTTACCATTCCCTTCCTTTCAGTAGCTCCCCAGTGAAGCACAGATCATCTTTCTTCTCTTCTTGGGTTCCAGACACCCTTCACTCTGCTGTGGGCAGCTCAGTGGCTGAGAGATCAGGCGTGGAGGCCAGACGCCAGGTCACCCCTGGCCTGGCCTGGCCAACCACCACTAGCGGTGGGGCCTTAGGTAGAGACTGGCAGCCTTTGTGAGCCTCAGTTTCTTTCTGCAAAACATGGAAATGATAAAACCAACTTCAGCGGCTTCTTGCACAGATAGCAGAAGGACAGCACTAAGCATTCTGCCCATCAAATATTTACGAAGGACTATGGCAAACAAATGAGTCTACGATATTCCCATTGCTATGCTTTTATTTCCTCATTAACCTGCACCCTCGTGATGAGCTGGACAAAAAGAGCTCCCTTCTCTGTCTGGGGTCCCCGAGGTCTTCACCTCTGCTTGCTTTCACTCCCTACCCCTTGTCTCTCCTTTCTGATTTTTCCATTCACATCTGCTCCCACTATAGTCTCCTTTCCAAAGCTCTCTTCTCTAACCTGTCCTACCACCTCCCTGTTACTTTCACTTCTCCTGTCCCTCTCTGGCCAGAGGATCACAGGCTCCCAGCTGTCCCCCAGGCTCCAGTATTTTGGGCAGTCACTGAGCGGGGGCCAGGACCTCACGCAGGATGGACTGTTGGACCTCGCCGTGGGGGCCCAAGGGCACGTGCTGCTGCTCAGGTGACAACCCCCCCCAAATACCACTCTTGCCCGCTGTGTGTCTAATTCACCAGCGCTGCCCTCCCCACCTTGTCCTCCTCCCAAAGCCAGTGTCCTGTCCTCTGTCCCTGCCTATGTCCTTCAGGAGCCTGCCGGTGCTGACAGTGGGTGTAACCATGAGATTCATGCCTGTGGAGGTGGCGAAGGCTGTGTACCAGTGCAGGGAAGAGGTGCCCACCACCCTGGAAGCTGGGGAGGCCACAGTCTGTCTCACTGTTCACAAAAGCTCACCTGACCAGTTAGGTGGGTTTCCTCCCTAAAAGTGTACTCAGCCCCTCACCCCATTAGAGGCCGCCAGTACTATCCTCAGGACAGAATGGGCCCAAGTCCAAATCTCACCTCCGTATCCCCTCAGCTGCCCATGTCAGAAACCTGGGCACCTTCTGTCCCCCTTCCTCCCACACCCAGGCCAAGCCTATAGGTTCTGTGTCCAGGATGGGTCTAGAGTCTGCCCTCTTCTGTCCCCCAGCCCCAGCCCCTGCCTTCCTCTGGGCCCCCAAGTCTCTTTCCTTCCGACACCAAAGTAATGACACTTTGAGCAGTTCTTGTATCTGTTCTTGCACCCTCCCACCCAATCTGCACAGAACTACAGCTGATTGGTCCTAAAATGCAAACCCAGGCTCCTCATCCCCCTGCTTAATACCCCCCAACTGCTTCCCCTCCCTTTCACAAAGACCCCAGTCCTCCCTGAAATGCCCTCTCTGGTTTGACCTCCCTGCCTCTCTGGTCTCATAGCATCCCCCCTTACTCCTTACTTACTTACTTACTCCCCCCTTACTCAATACACTTTCTATAAATGGGCCAGCCTCCGTGCCCACCGTCCGACGTTCTCCTCCCCACTCTTCACCAGACTCCTGCTCATCCTTCAGGCCGCCGTCTAAGATGGCAGCCCTGCCAGGCGCGAGTCAGCACGCCCTCCGTAGTGCCACCAGAAGATCCTCCCCTTGCTCTGATCATGCTGTGACATTAAGGCCCATGCACCTGGTTCCTTTCCTAGACTGTGAGCTTCACGAGGGCAGGAGCCATATCTCTCCATCTTCTTCTCCATGTGTATCCCAAGCACTGGGCACGGTTCCTGGCCCATAAAAAGTGCCCAGCAAATATTTATTACATGAACAAATAAATGAAAACAGAACATTCTAGGTTCTCTCAGCCTTCCCATTTTCCACTCCTTCTTCCTCTTCAGGTGATGTCCAGAGCTCTGTCAGGTATGATCTGGCACTGGATCCAGGACGTCTGATTTCTCGAGCCATTTTTGATGAGACCAAAAACTGGACTTTGACTCGAAGAATCACCTTGGGGCTGGGGGATCACTGTGAAACCATGAAGCTGCTTTTGCCAGTGAGGACTTTGGGTTCTGGGCAGGGGAGAGGGAGGAGGAGTCCAAAGTCAGCCTCTAGCATCCCTGCTTTCTCCTGAGTGAGGTGGGAAGGGTGAAGATACCGGGGCTGGAGAAAGGAAAGTTGGGGCCGGAGACCCTGGCTGCAAGACAGCTCAGATGGGGAGCTGTCTGGACAGTAGGGAATGGACACAGGGGAGAAGCCCCAGTGGTGGAAAGTAAGGGGAAGGAGAGTGGGTTCTTGGAAGTCCATCCTCCCTCAGGACTGTGTGGAGGATATGATGAGCCCCATCATCCTGCGCCTCAACTTCTCCCTGGTGGGAGAGCCCATCCCCTCATTCAGGAACCTTCGCCCTGTGCTGGCTGTGGGCACACAGGACTTCTTCACGGCTTCTGTGAGTCTTTCAATGAAGTACCAGGGATGCGCTGACTTTCACTGGGTCTCCATGTGCTTAAGAACCCACAGTAGTTCCCAGTAGCCCACCAACCTCATCAAGTCCAGAACACCTCCACCCAGGCACCAAGGGCCTGCCTAGCTTGGCCCCCTGCACACACCCCAGCCAGCTAGTCGCTTTGCCCCAACATAAACTCTCTTGTTCACATTCTGCAGATCCTCCCAGCTTTTCCAATTTCCACCTCTGTGCCTTTGTCCGTGCTGTATCTCTCATTTGGAAACCGCTTCATTCTTTTCTCTGCCTCAAGGATCTTCTCCAGTCCCCAAAGCTCCAGTCTCTTTTGAAAACCACACTCAGCAGCTGCCGCTTCTTTTCCGGCCTCCCACTGTGCCATGGTGATGCCAGACCAAATGTCACATGACTGTAATCATAACAACCTGCATCTACATTTGTCGCTCTCCTGGGATTGTAGGGTCCTTGAGCCTAAGAACCATGTCTAATTCATCTGTTGGTTTCACCTTCACCAAACCCCCACCCACCCCAGAACCTCTCAAATTATTGGCACTTAATAATGTTTGTTGAATATTGTTCCAGGATGAGTTGGATTTGACTCAACTGAACTTTATGCTCCTTGAATCCAAGGATCTTGCCTTATTTTCCTTTTATATTCCAACCCCCAAACCCCACCTGTGCTCCAGTGTCTAGCAAAGTGCTGGGAGCAGAGGTTCGGTAATACTCAACGTTGATGAGTATTCCTAATGAGGGGACTGGAGAGAGACTAAGACATGAGATGGGAAGGGAATGTACTGTTTCACTGCAGCTTCCCTTTGAGAAGAACTGTGGGCAAGATCGCCTCTGCGAAGGGGACCTGGGTGTCAACCTCAGCTTCTCAGGGTGAGCTCTATCTCCTTTCAAGCTTCTAGGTCTCCCACTCTCATAGGATGAGGAGTGTTTGTGCTCCCTCTTGGCTCTCTTTCTTACAAAAATGATTTTGATTGGAATGTCATTCACCCATAGCTCATGAGTTCCCATAATCCCGCCCCTGCCCGGATCCAATTCCAGCCTATTTCCAGCAGAGTCAAACTCTCAGTCCTGTCCTTCCCACTTCAGCCTGCAGACTCTGATGGTGGGGAGCTCCCCGGAACTCAATATGACAGTAACTGTGTGGAATGAAGGCGAGGATTCCTACGGCACTGTGATCAACTTCCACTACCCAGCAGGGCTGTCCTTTCGACGGGTGTCAGGAACCCAGGTAAGCAACTCCCTTGGGCTCCACTTGGCTGGGGCCTCTCCCCTGCCCTATAACTCCCAGAGTTATAGAAGTTTCTTTTAAATTCTTCTTCTGTGATGCTATATAAACACACACAGAGAAAAGAACATACAGCATATGTATAGTTTAATGAGTATTAAGCAAACCTCCACACAATTAGCACCCAGGTCAAGAAATAACACACTGCTAGCACCCCCAGAAGCCCTCTCACCATGTGCCTTTCCCCATCACACCCCCACCCTCTCCCCAAATGTAATTACTATTCTGACTTTGTGATAATCATTTCCTTGCATTTCTTTATAGTTTTACCACTCACGAGCGCCTCCCCAAATGATACTGCTCAGTTTTGCCAATATTTGAATTTTACGTGAATGGAAACATGTGTGTATTTTTTTGTATCTTACTTCTTTCCCTCAATATTATGTTTGTGAGATTCACTCATGTTGTTGCAAATGGCTGTAGAAATTTTCATTGTTACATAGAATCTCTTTGTATGACTATACCACAATTTATTTATCCATTTTATAATTGATGACTATTTGAGTTGATTCCTGACTTTGGCCATGACCGTTCTGGAGCATGTATCCTGGCGCACTTACAAGAAATATTTTGGAAGGTATATAACATGTGTGGAATTGCTGGGTCATCGTGTATGTGTATCTCCAATCCTAATAAGTGAAGTCAAACCATTTTCAAATGTATTTTCACCTATTTACACTTCCATCAGCAGCATATGACAGTCTCTGTGGCTTTCCATCCACTCCAATACTTGGCATTGTCAGACTTTTTAATTTTTATAAATCTAGTGGTTAGTAACAGAATTTCCTTAGAATTTTAATTTGTATTTCTCTAATTAGGTTGATCAACTTTTCATATAGTTCCTAGTAGTTCAGATGTTTTCTTTTGGGAAGTACTTGTCCATGTCTCTTCTCTTCTCTTCTCTTTTCTTTTCGAAATAGAGTCTTGCTCTGTTGCCTGGGCTAGAGTGCCGTGGCATCAGCCTGGCTCACAGCAACCTCAAACTCCAGGCCTCAAGCGATCCTCCTGCCTCAGTCTCCGGAGTAGCTGGGACTATAGGCATGCACCACCATGCCCGGCTAATTTTTTCTATATATTTTTAGCTGGCCAATTAATTTCTTTCTATTTTTAGTAGAGACGGGGTCTTGCTCTTGCTCAGGCTGGTCTCAAACTCCTGAGCTCAAGCGATCTTCCCGCCTTGGCCTCCCAGAGTGCTAGGATCACAGGCGTGAGCCACCGCGCCTGGTCCATGTCTTTAATCTATTCTTCAATTGGGTTGCCCATTTTTTCATATTGATTTGTCAGAGTTCTTTACATGTTCTGGTTACTAGTCCTGTTCCAGTTATATGTGTTCAAATATCATTTCCAATCCTGTTGCCTGTCTTTTCAGTATTTTTATAGTGCCTTTTAATAAACAGAATGTCTTAATTTGATCATGGTTGATTTTATCAATCTTATGTCTGTATTTAGTGTTTTTGTGTGTGGGTCTTGTTTGAGAAATACTTCTCTACCCCAAGGTTGTGAAAATAATTCCCTATATTATCTTCTAAAGACTTTATACTTTTTCTTTTTTCTCTTTTAAACATTTTTTGAGATGGGGTCTTGCTCTGTCACCAAGGCTGGAGCACGATCATGGCTCACTGCAGCCTTGAACTCCTGGGCTCAAGCCATCCTCCCACTTCAGCCTCCCAAGGAGCTGGGACTACAGGTGTACACTACCATGCCTGGCTAGCTTTGCTTTTTCACATTTAAATCTTTAATCTAGGCTGGGTGGGAGGGGCTCACACCTGTAATCCTAGCACTCTGGGAGGCTGAGGCGGGAGGGTCGGAAGGGTTGTTTGAGCTCAGGAGTTCGAGACCAACCTGAGCAAGAGCAAGACCCCATCTC
>VBSM01002153.1:33883570-33924613 GCA_008086735.1 Cheirogaleus medius | reverse complement strand
GGGGTACTCCAGAGACCACAATAATGTTCTGTCTTGATTTTCTGCAGGTGAATAACCTGGGTCAGCGAGATCTGGCGGTCAGCATTCATTTCTGGGTCCCCATCCTGCTGAACAGTGTGGCTGTGTGGGACGTGGCCGTGGAGGCCCCTGCACAGGTGCCTGCCTGACTTTCCTCTTTCTCCAAAGTCTGATCCCACTGTACCGCACACCCTCTTTCCAGGGACATGTTGACTGTTCTGTGGCTACTTCTCTCTCTCCCTAGAGCCTCCCCTGTGTGTCAGAGAGGGAACTTCCCCAGCATCCTGACTTCCTGACCCAGATGCTAAGGAGTTCTGTGCTGGTGAGAAAGGCCCTGAACCCCCGCGGCAAGACCAGCCCACACTGGGGGATACAGGGAAAAGTACCGCTAGATTGCGAGTTAGGTGCACATCCTGCAATTGTTCATCTGTTCCCTACCCACAATCCGACAGACCCTACTTCCCTTATGATTCCTTCCTAAGTGAGGACCCTCCTCGACCTCATTCCTCTCCTGTCCCTAGGACTGCTCCATTGCTGACTGCCTGAGGTTCCGCTGTGACATCCCCTCCTTCGGCATCCAGGAAGAACTTGACTTCATCCTGAAGGGCAACCTCAGCTTCGGCTGGGTCAGCCAGGTGTGTAGGCTCAACGGCAAAGCCCCTGCCTCAGACTCAGGTGGGACCTGATGTGTCTGTGCCCGACCTTAAGCCAGGGCATTCCTGGAACTCTGAGCATCCCTCAGAGCCAATTCCACAGGTTTCCCCCGCACCCCTTTCTTTTGAAGACATTGCAGAAGAAGGTGTTGGTCGTGAGTGTGGCCGAAATCACGTTCGACAGGTCCATGTATACCCAGCTTCCAGGACAGGAGGCATTTATGAGAGTCCAGGTAGTGACTGTGTGGTAGGCAGTGGCCAGGCTAGTAAGGGGGCTTCTGGGGGTAAATCTGCAATGCTGGGCAGGGTCCTGCAAGCCTGGAGGAAGGATGAAGGTCTCTGGGCATGACAGTTGTCCCTAAGCACATAAATGCTTCTGCATTTCACCCCTGGGAGCAGGGCCTGGGAAAGGGCAGGAGGGAGTTAAAGGTTGGGGAACCTGGGAGGAGACTGGCAGCAAGAGGGCTGACACATTCCGATCCCTAAATCAGATGGAGACCGTGCTGGAGGAGTATGAGGTCTACAACCCCATCCCCCTCATAGTGGGCAGCTCTGGGGGAGGTCTGCTGCTTCTGGCTCTCATCACAGCCCTGCTGCACAAAGTGAGTATTTTCATCCCACTCTTGATATCCCCAGCATCCAACCCAGTCCTCCCCCACACAGGATGGTATAGTGAGAACTCAGACCATGGAGTCAGACAGGCCTGGACACACATTCTGTCTCCATCACTTACTCACCATTTAGTGTTAAGCAAGTTGCTCAACCTCTCTGAGCCTGTTTCTCATTTTTGAAATGATAATAATTCTTGCATCACAGAGTGGCTGCAGTGAGATGGAAATGAGGCCAGGATATGTGCACAGACCTGCCTGACTACAGAATCTATGTTTTTCTGCTACAGAGGATGTGTCTAACTATTGTGTTTGGCACACAGTAGATTCTCAACACATGATAGCTATTATTCACAAAGACATCTGGCACACAAATATGTTAGCTTAGTTCTCTTCTCCCCTTCTTTCTCAGCTTCTTCCTACTCCCAACTTTCTTACCTGCCCTCTTACCCAGCTTTTATGATTTACTTTCTCTCATAGCTTGGCTTCTTCAAACGTCAGTACAAAGAAATGCTGGGTGACAAGCCTGAAGACACTGCTGCATTCAGTGGAGAGGATTTCAGCCATGAGGCTTCAAATTTGCCTTTGTCCCAATAATCTACTGTCATGTTCATCTCTGCCCCCATGGGCTGGCCTTGCCTCCACTTATAAATCTACTTCTGTGGAAACACCCTCTGCATAGATCTGAACTGGCCGGAACAACCTACCAGGTGCAAAGCCACCTTCCCAAAGAGGTAGAGATTTTTATATTTTTACAAATCCAATTTCTTCAGGGATGACCCACTTTTTACAGAAGCAGGCATGATGCCAGCATAAATATTCATATGTATAAGAATTGTCACATTAAAGGAGGATGTTTTCAACACATTTCCCTTGTATGGAAGAGCTCTAACCCAGGGACCTGAGTATTGTTCTAGTAATGGTTGGGGGAAACTATTTGTGGGTACAAAAAAGTTCTCTCACTTCCTCAGGTGACTGGGGCATGAGGTTATTTTTTTCTTGATGGCGCAGTGAGTAGTATGAGGGAAGAAGGTCAAAGGAAGTGTGTGTGTATGTGTGTGTGCGTGTGTGCACATATGTCGGTCATGGGTTCCAGCACAGGCTTCAGTTTCCTCAGTAATGGCAAGTGACCAGACTGTCCTAGGAGGTGAATGAAATGTCTAGAACTCATTTGAACCAATGCTCTTTTTGAATGGGGTCTCCAGAAGCCAGGAGAGCCAGGCTTCCAGAAAGGAGCATTTGATTTCCCAGACTAATACAGAAGACCTATTAAAGATGGTCATATAGAATGACCAAAATATTCCAAATCCAGAATTAGGTCATGAGGCCTCACATATAGGACTGTCGAGCCCATGTTTGAAATCAAGTTATCTCCAGCTAGCTAGGATTCACAGATGTTGTCGGTTCAGGCAGTGTGTGTCAGGTAAGAATTGATACTTCAGAGCCTGCAGCCCTGGGTTCCACTGGGCCTCTGATGAAGTGCCTGAACCAGTCATTTAATCGCTGAGAACCTCAGGTTCCTCCTCTGGAGAAAGGGAACCAAAATGACATCTTGCCCCTAGAGTCACTGTGAGGATTCAGCGCGTGTGAAAGTCCTTTATAGCCTAAAGTCCTAATTATTAATAGATGTGTGTGTGTGAGAGACCTAATTATTAAGTGGGGGGGGGGCTGGGATCTCCTACCTGTGCAGGAAGGATGTTGGCTCGCGCACCCCCCACACCAACGACCCGGGAAAGCACGTGGCGCGCCGGCCGCACTGTGCGCATGCGCGGAGGCGCCCCTCGCCGCCCGCCCACGGAGCCTTTAGACACGAAGCTTCCACACTTTATTGCTCCCCAGGGGCGTCCGCAGGCGCCTCAGGGCTGTTCGTAGCCCGTGGGCAGAGGGTTGACGCGGGGATTGTGGAAAAGAGTGTGGTTGCCGTCCCCCCAGGAGTAGGGCTGTGGAGAGAGCGGGGGAGGGAGAGCGAGTGTCAGCCGCGTCCCCGGCCTGGGGTCCCCGCACCCCCTCCCGCCCGCTAGGGGCCGCCCGGTGCCGAGGCGCGCGCGTACCTTGGTGCGGATGCGGAGGTGGTGGTAGGGGATGAACTCGGGGCGCTCGTGGTGGCTCCCGTGGAGCCAGCAGTTCAGGGTGCACAGGGCCACGCTCGGGAGCGCCAGCACGTAGGTCAGGAGGCGCCAGGTTTTGGCTGGGCGGGGGAAGGCGGGGTGAGAGAAGCGGGAGGCCACTGGGCCGGGAGGTCTGGGGGATAGTGGGCAGGTGGTGGGTGTCGCCAGGACCCCGGAGGCGGCAGGGTGCGGGGGTTGGCGGGGGTGGAACAGGTGGGCAAGGTCAGGTAGCCACTGGGTCAGGCCCCGCCCCACTCACCTCCTGCCCCTCCGTGTTCTCCCTTGGCTGCGCTCGCCAAGCCCCGGCTCAAGGACCTCAGAGGCAGAGCCATTGCGGTGAAGGAGGCTGCGACAACAGCACTGTCCTTCCACTCTCCTTCACTGAGGCCTAGGTTCTCCTCCCCTCTTTTTGGGCCAATCACCTGTTGAGTCTGGAACATGCGTGGCTATTTTTAGGGGTTTTCTATATTTGTAATGGGGCCTGACCGGCATGGTCCTCTCCAGACAGCTGCTGTACTGTTTCTCTTATTTTGGCAAGGGGACATTTAAAGCACAATATGCCATTCCTTTTTAAAATAGTTATAGGGAACTATTTTGTTCAATACCCTATTCCCTGTGGTTGGCACCCAGTAGGCCTTTAATAAAAGAATGAATGAAATGTCTTGTTGAGTCTCAGTTTTCTCAGCTGTAAAATGTATAGTCATTTGTACCTTAAACGAATTTTACAAAGTTTTAGTAACATAGGAATGTGCCAGCTTAGGATCTGGCATGTAACAGTAGTTCAGTGTGTGTATTAGGCATAGTTCTTTGCAAAGAGCAGAATTCAATCTCGCTAGTTTTAAAAGATAAGCAACTGGGAATCTTAGGTAGCTCGCAGTATCTCTGGTCCAGCCAGAGGGGCCTACAGCCTGCACAGCCAGAAACAAACCATCCTGTGAGCCAGCTGCAGTGAGACACACCACATTCACACACTGCAGGACACTGGATGCCAAAAACTTCATTAATGCTGCCCTCAGCCCCTCTTGAAAATGGATGGTTCATGAGACTTGTATCCTTGGGTTGTTTCTTCTGTATAAAAGAATCATGTGGGTGCACCAATTGGCAACAAGGTGCTCTCGCTGCAAGAAAGGCTGGGAAATTGAGTTCTGGCTTCTGCCTTGGGAGGCAGGAATTGTATTGTGGAGAAAATTCCCAAGTATACAAAAAGTATTCAAAAGATGCTGAGCAGCCCCAAACCTGACAAGCATCTACTGCAATGAATGTTATTTCAGTCTGAAAAATGATTACTGGGAGGAGAAAGAAGAAAGCCTAGGCAGGCCTGTATGAACCCTGCAGCAAAGCAGGGTGCTAGAAAACTTCAAGCCCTGGCAGAGATGACGTCTGCCTCGCTCACTGTTCTATCCTCAGCACCCAGCATGGACCTTGGCATGAAGTCGGTGTTCTAAAAATACGTATTTAATGAATGCTTGAACACTACAATCCAACAGGATGTTCTCCAGCTTTGATCCAGGGCTGATGTACCTAATATGAATTTAATATGCAAAATAAAAATGAATTATGTATATATATATAATCTGAATTTAATATATAAAAGAAAAATGAGGAAGGTACATTTTCAAGAAGGGTGCCTATGCCTATTTTTCCTATTGGTATTAATAATAAACTGAACACTAACTTCCACCTAACTTTCTTAAGCTGCTGGTTTTTTTAAAAAAAAAAATAACCTTGTTGAACAAATGTCATGCAATGTTGCTAAATTATTCCCCAGACTTCACTGAGCTATAATGGCCTTGCTCCTACAGTTGCGCTTTCCCAGGCAGACTTTGGATTTGCTACCCAGAAGATGGGGCTCTATTCCTGTCAAAGTTACCTGGCATCTTCCACACATAGTCCCCTCCCTACTTATATAAGACAATCACTCCTGGAGAAAACAAATAAAAACGGGTATTTTCACTTGAAAAGGTTCTAGGCTCTATTTCTCCTCTAAGTAGCCCCTCAGAGTTTTGCTAGTCATTGCTTGACAATTCCCTGGGAATTCCCATCCCTTTGTTCTCAGTTTAGACACTCCCATGCACTTTTCTTGCTGGGACTTGGTGAATGCCCCGAAGGCCTGCTACTATATCCTCTGCTGCTGTCTCCGTCAAGTAGTGCATTTGCCCAAGGCCCATCACGGTTTTGTCTTAACTGCCTCTCAGTAGAGGCCAATCAGAGCCTTCGCCTGCAGGCTCTGTACTCAACTGTTGTTTCGTAAGTTCTCTCCCCCATAATTAACTGGGCTGCTGCCAAAGCTTCCAGTTTCTGGAGGTTAAGTTTCTTCTTTGCTTTAGGCAGAGGGAAGAACAAACTCACCAGCTGTTAAATAAACCCCAGTGGGCAGCATCCCAGCCCCTTTTCCAACACACCTCAGCTTTTAGTGGTGAAGGGTGTGGAGGGACAGTTTCTCTCGTGCTTCTTTCCTGGGACACTACATACCATGAGCATATTTTCCAGTGCAAAGATCAATCGCAACATGTGATCTACTAAATATAAAATTTTGTTTATGGGGGACAGAATATTTGAAATTGGAATTGTCCTGGACAGTTATATGGTGATACAGGACAGGTTAGCTAGAACGAATGGTAAAGGGAGTGGGGATAAGGTAGAATGAGGGAGGAGCTCACCAGTGGGCTAATGGCAACATGATGATAGGGTCTAAAGAGAGGTTAAAGCTTGTTATAGTGCATGTAAGGCTGGTGGTGGGGGCCCCCTCCTTTCCCTAGATCAAAAAAGAAAAAGCTCACAAGACCAGACCTGTCAAGGACAAACTGCCAGGCCCCGCTGAGAGGAACCACACCCAGATGTCCACTCTGATAAGAAAGTTTTGGCTCCTGGATTCCGCAAATACTGCCAGCCCCTCCTGTTTCTCAATGACCACCAAAGGTCGCCCCAGCTCTTCCCGCCAAAAGTCCCTAGCCCGGCCCAAACGGTATAAAAGGCCTCACCCCCTTCAAACGGGTGTGACTTCTCAGGCCCCCTTCTCTTGGGACCCCAGAACCTCACCCGGGAGTGCTAAATAAAGCCATGTTGTTTGGCCCCACTCTTTCTCTCTCTCTGTCTGTTTCTTTCGCTATGAAAAACCTTACAGTGGACATCTATTGTTTTGTCTTGTCTATCCAATATATCCATGCCTTCTTCTTCTGATAACAGCATTCAGGGTTTTCTTTGTGAAATCACCCCTACTCCCCTCATTTTCTGTTCATGAAGTTGATTCCCTCCTCTAGCTCCAAGAGGGGCCACATGATCCAGGCCTAGCCAATCAGAACATTCTATTCTCTGGGCCCTGTGTTTGTTTTAGGGAGGGGCACAAGTCCATAAGTCTCAATTTTGGGACTTCTTTCTTGGACTATTGAAACACACCAGTACTTCAACTGTACTTGGAGCTGCTGGAGCCTCAGGCTGGGACCTTAGATTGAAGCCAATATTGTGGCCATTTTTCAGAGCAGACCTAAAAGACAAGGAGATATCTAGATTTGTTAATATTATTTGAACCCCCTAGATCAAGATGTGCCAGAATTGAAAAAGAGCTGTACCTTTAGAGTTTTCAGTTACATGATAAACAAATCCTCCATTTGTAAAAGCCTGTTTGAGATGGGGTTTGAAGTCTTAATTTATTGCTAAACATTTTCTGTGAAACTAGAGTGTATCTCCAAACTTTTACCAGCAAATTTCTGATTTATGTTCTCCTGTACTATGATCCATGTTTTATTGAAGCTTTTTGGCCTTCTTTTGTAGATATGATAGTTATGAATGTCTTTAATTCTGGAGTAAGTACAGCTTTAATGAATTAAACTTAATGGTGACTTGAAGTGAAAGGATTTAATATTTGTTTAAATGAAGTTAGTCAAATAAATTACAAATTGAGATATAGTCCAAATTGCTAACGGTTTAATGGTTGAATATTTGTACTTTTATTTTCTTCTTCCATTGCATAATAGTGTAGTGTTACATTAAAACAAATCTATACACTGTAACCGGATTTCTCCCAAATCTGTATCTAATGCTGGGAACATGGGGTTGGGGGGGAGGGGGTTTGGCTGAGGCAGCCACACTTGCATGCTTGTGTTCAGTCTGCCTCATGACTCGTGTGACTCCAGCCAAGACTGCTGTTAATGGTGGGACAGAGTTTGAAGCCCCTGCTCTCATGTGAGACTTTCATCTCACATCCTGTGTGCTGTGTCCACTAGGCCATCTGGCTTATGAAGAGAGCCTAAAATGATAACTATGAATCTCACATATTTTCTAAACTATTAGGTCACTAAATATGAAATGTCTGATTTCGAATCAACAGTTTAGTTTACTATATCTCAAACAAGAAACAGTACAATTAATCAAAGTATGTGCCTAAACCATCGACACAGTTTTGCCATCTTAATGGTAGCTTGCTTATGCCAGCAGCGAAGAAGCCTGGAGGGTGAGTGGTGATGAAATCGCAAAAAGCGTTTTCCACGGCTTGTTGAGAATTGATTAGTCACCCACATGGCTCATTTTCAAGATGAAAATCACAAGAATGGAACTTCTCAAACCATCGATGTACTGTGTGCTCATTAGCCACATCCTACCCAAGGATTTAGAGCTATCTGTGCTGCATTGGTTCCACAACAGAACTCATATTCAAAAATAACACGAATTTTTGACTTATCCATGGTTTCACAAAAATTGCTCTAAAAAACAATTTGAAAGATAATCACAAGCCAAAATGTGTGTCTGAAAGAATGAGGATGTACCTTCACAAACAAACAAAACAAAACAAAAACAAGAAGTGTCAAAGTGAAATGTCAGAGATATCAACTGTCAAACTTAGTACTTAAGGAAATCAGACATTCCATACTTAAAAACCTAACAGTATTTTGCCATCAGTAAATGCCGATTATTGAAAATACACTTGAAGGCCTTTCTGTACTACCACTGATGCTACTGAAAATTTTATGTGACCACCCTGGCAATTTGTGTTAATCTCATTACTACAGATGTGTGGATGAAATACACCAGACCCAAGTGAACAACATGGTTTTCAGTTGCGTTTCTCTTTTATTCGCTATAGAAATAACCATGGAATCGCTGAATGACAGGCAGAGTAATCAGCAGCAAGGCATAGATTAGGTAGGGTCACTTTCATAGTTACCTTGGTTAACTTTCCAAGTACATCAATGTTATATCTTTTGAGAACAACAAAGACAAAAGAAACATAAGTTTTAGCATAAAAAATTTGAGCAGCTGGAAGTGGTTCCTTCACTTAAGTAATATTTATCGAGCGCTCACTGTGAGTCAGCCCCTGTGCCAGAGTCTCTGCTCCTATGGAACTCTAAGTCTGCTGGGGAGACAGACACGTCACCAGACGTTAATGATGATGTTCACAATTCCACATGAGCCGGTTCCACATTCAGTGTGATATGAGAGTCTGGGGAAGCTTTCAATGGAGGTGGGGCTCACATAACGAGTAGGACAAGTTGGGAAGACAGAAAAGGGGAAAGAACAGTCTGGGAAGTTGAGGGAAATAAAGCAAGCGCAAAGGCACAGGGGTGGGAAAGGCCAGGGCCAGTAAAGCTACAGAGGCAAAGCCAGACTGAGAAGCCATGTGTGCCATGTTGAAGCATTTGAATCCCTGTCCTGTAGGCCATGCTGGGTCAGGGAGATGCAGGGGATCAGCAACAGATTTAGCGTTGGAGTCTGGGGTTTGAGGCGGGCATCTAACGGGTAGGTTGTATGGATGATGAACCAGACTGCAGAGATTGGAAGCAGGTAAGACTGATTAGGCATCTTTTGCAATAATCCAGGCGATGATGACAAGGATTTGCACTTAAGGCAGTAGCACTAGCAACAGAGAAAAGAGGATGCTCTACCTTTCTGAAGGAGAACAAATGGGATGTGGTGCCTGATGGGACTTGGGTTGGGCATGCTGCGCTATGGGAGAAAGAGGCATCAAGGACTGGGGTGGCAAGCTTGGAAACTGGACAGGTAATGCCATTGAGCACTTCTATGCAGTTTGAATTCTCACAGGGTTATTACTTTTATTTTTACTCTAATAGCACATCATTAGGACAACGAACAAATACTTTTAAGAATACTTTTTTAAAAAGCACAAGAGAAATAATCTAATATTAATCAATAATATTAAGACATCACCTATTATTCTTGTCCATGCCAAGAATATACGCATATTTCAGTAATGTGCCTTTGCCTACTGCTGCCTACATTCTTTACTCTGTAAACTGTGAGGTTTAAGGGAAAGGAGAGAGAAGGATTAGGGGGAAAAAACAAAAACCTCACAGTACAGAAGATCCATAGCACAGAAAAGCCTTCCTAAGCTAGTATGAGTAGAGCGCAGGACTTCAAAGACGACGAGTCAGAGACTGTGCCTAAAGCTCTTGCCACAGTCGTTGCAGCTGTAGGGCCTCTCGCCAGGCGCAGGTTTCCTGTGGCCAGTGGGCCCACAGTCTGGGAGTGGTACCCGGCCCCCAAACATCAAGGGATTGTCTTGAGAGAAATCTCAATTTAATCTAATTTCTCTCATTTAAGATTCTGGGCAATATTATCTGAAGAAGTTTCTTTTCTTTTCTTTTCTTTTCTTTTTTGGGACAGAGTCTCGCTCTGTTGCCCAGGCTAGAGTGCCGTGGTGTCAGCCTAGCTCACAGCAAACTCAAACTCCTGGGCTCCAGTGATCCTCCTGCCTCAGCCTCCTGAGTACCTGGGACTACAGGCATGTACCACCATGCCTGGCTAATTTTTTCTATATATTTTTAGTTGTCCAGCTAATTTATTTCTATTTTTAGTAGAGACGGGGTCTCGCTCTTGCTCAGGCTGCTCTCAAACTCTTGAGCTCAAATGATCCTCCTGCCTCGGCCTCCCAGAGTGCTAGGATTACAGGCATGAGCCACCGTGCCCGGCCTGAAGATGTTTCTTGAGACTCTTTGAGTCCAGGAATAGATTACACTCTTCTTGGGCATATCCCTTCATTTGCGCCATCACCGGGTCCTTCCTCTTGAATAAGTTTGTCCTCGTTCCCAGTTCCCGTGGGAAAAAGAAAAAGAAGATTTCAGATTCCTGTACCATAATTTTCTCCAGAGAGGGAGAGTAAACCACAGAAGATAGTTTTATTTTTTAAATTATTTTAAAATATCCCCGGGGTTATATGATTTTTAGTAATCTTGGACATTGCCTACTTTTTCCTGAATGAAAGTATAGCATGGAAGATCATTCACCTTAGCCTTGAAAGTCTGAACACAAACCATCAAAAAGAATAACCTTCAGAAAGACATTATTGCTTTATTGGTTAAGGTATATTAATAGAAGGGTGTGTGTGGTGGCTCATGCCTGTAATCCCATCACTTTGGGAGGCCGAGGTGGGACGATCACTTGAGGCCAGAAGTTCGAGACCAGCCTGGGCAACATAGTAAGACCCTGTCTCTGCAAAAAAATTAGAAAAATTAGCTGGGTGTGGTGGTGCCTGCCTCTAGTCTTTGCTACTTGAGAGGCTGAGTCAGGGGTCACATGAGCTCAGGAGTTTGAGGCTGCAGTGAGCAGTCTTGGGTACAACAGAACAAGACCCAAAAAAATAATTAAACATTTTGTCATGAACCAGATTGAAAACTTTATTTTATTTACTTATTAATATTTTTAATTTTTTTGAGACAGTCTCACACTGTTGCCCTGGATAGAGTGCAGTGGCATCATCATAGTTCACTGCAACCTTAAACTCATGGGCTCAAGCGATCCTCCTGCCTCAGGCCCCCAAGTAGCTGGGACTACAGGCACATCCCACCACCCCTGGCTAATTTTTCTATTTTTCATATACATGGGGTTTCACTCTTGCTCAGGTTGCTCTCAAACTCCTGACCCCAAGTGATCCCACTGCCTCAGCCTCCCAGAGCGCTAGGATTACAGGCATGGCCCACCGCGCCCAGCCTGAAAACTCTTTTAAGAGGAGGATATAGATAAATTTGTAATTTAAAATCCCAACAATTAAATTATCTAAGAGTAGAGTTTGTAGTAAGACTAGCAAATATTCCAGTGGCTCATGTTAATTTTATCTAATTTTAGGCCTATTCATTACCTGGAAGTAGGGACTGGGGGACAGATGTTGTTGTGGCCACTCTGAACCCCAAGACTCAATCCTTGGCCCTCACCTTGCTCTCTGGGCTCCCCATTTGTGCTTCACAGCTCTGATATCTGGCCCTTATCTCAGGCCCTGACCTCCCACCAGAGCTGCAAGCTTGCAACTCATGCTGCCGCCCAGATATTCCCCCTTAATGACCTGCCGTCACTTCAAATTTGATGTCCCTGTGCCAAAGAATCACTGATTCCTAATTTTACTTTTCTTTGTCAGTGGCACCAGTTTTCATTCTCTTGGACTTCTAAGCTCGAAGGGATGGAACTTCTTTTGACCCTCTCCTTCCTTCCCTACGAGTGAGCTACCATTTAAAAGTGATGTGCTATCATCAGTCACCAGGGAAATACAAATTAAAACCACAATGAATACTACTGTGCACCCATTCGAATGGCTAAAATTAAATAAACTTACAATACCAAGTGTTGCTGAGGATGTGGAATAACTGAAACTCTCACATATTGCTGGTGAAATGTCAAGTGGTCTGGCTATTTTGGAAAAGTTTCACGGTTTGTTAACAGTAAATTAAATGTACACTTACCACATGACTCAACAGTTCTAGTCTTAGGTATTTACCCAAGAGAAATGAAAGCCCACACAAAGACTTTTTTACAGATGTGCTATCAGCTTTATTCATAATAGGCATAAGCTGGAAACAATCCAAATGTCCATCCATGGATGAAAGGACAGATTGCTGGATACCCATATAATAGAACACTACTCACCAACAAAAGGAATAAAAGGAGTAGCTATTGTTACATGCAACAAATGGATGAATCTCAAAATTATTATGTTAAACCAGAGAAGCCAGACACAAAAGTGTATATACTATATGGTTCCATTTATATGAAATTCTACAACAGGGCTGGGCACAGTGGCTCATGCTTGTAATTCCAGCAATTCGGGAGGCTGAGGCAGGAGGATCACTTGAGGCCAGGAGTTTGAGAACAGCCTGAGCAAAATAGTGAGACCCTAGGCCGGGCGCCCAGTGGCTCATGCCTGTAATCCTAGCACTCTGGGAGGCCGAGGCGGGAGGATCGCTCAAGGTCAGGAGTTTGAGAGCAGCCTGAGCAAGAGTGAGACCCCATCTCTACTAAAAATAGAAAGAAATTAATTGGCCGACTAAAAATATATAGAAAAAATTAGCTGGGCATGGTGGCGCATGCCTGTAGTCCCAGCTACTTGGGAGGCTGAGGCAGAAGGATTGCTTGAGCCCAGGAGTTTGAGGTTGCTGTGAGCTAGGCTGACGCCACGGCACTCTAGCCCAGGCAACAGAATGAGACTCTGGCTAAAAAAAAAAAAAAAAAAAAAAAATAGTGAGACCTTGTCTCTATAAAAATTTAAAAAGATTAGCCAGGTATGGTGGCACACACCTGTCATCCCAGCTACTCTGGAGGCTATGGTGGGAGGATGGCTTGAGCCCAAGAGCTGGAGGCTGCAGTGAATTATGATCATACCACTGCACTCTAGCTTAGGCAACAAAGCAATACTACCTTGTCTCTTATAAAAATAAAAATAAATAAATAAATTCTGCAAAAGGCAAAATGAATTAAGAGAAACAGAAAGCAGATTAGTGGTTATCTGGCACTGGGTGGGTCGGGGAGGGAACAGCTGACTGCAAAAGGGCATGAAAGAACTTTAAGGTGATAGAAATGTTCTATATTTTGAGTATGATGATGGTTGCACCAGTGTATCCAAGTACATTCTCAAAAATCATCACACTGTATACTTAAAATGGGTGTGTATTTGCAACTTATACTTCAATAAGGCTGCCAGCATGGATATGCTAAGCTTTTTCTGAGATGAGGGTAGACAGGAGTATCAGTGTTGACTGGCCAATTATTTTTAAAAGATTTGATTAAATTATAAGTAAAATTAAGTTTAAATAGCTAGCACTTACAGAGTACTTACTATGTTCCAGGCACTGTTCTAAGAGTTTCCACATATTGATTAAACCTCACCACTCTCTAATATAGCAACTATTACCTCATTTAACAGATGAAGAAACCGAGGCACAGAAAGGTTAAGTAATTTGCTAAAAGTTATTATGTATGGTAAGTAGTAGAACCAGGACTCAAAGAGAGCTTCTAACTACTATGCTATAATACTTCTCATTAAGACAATTTTGAAAAAGAAACCCCCTTTCCTCCATAATACAGCCTCCTCTTTGAAAAACATTTTCATGTTTGCATGTTTTGTTCAGGCTTTGCCAACATGCATATGTATTTTAAATATTCCATAATCACAGTCTAGATACTGAGCAAGAGGAAGCCATTCCAAGCAAAAGATGAGTCAAATTTTGCTTTCCAAAAAGATGTGCATTCTTTTCAAACTTATGAACATTTCTGATTCATTCATATTCTTCCATAATGATACTTGAATGGCCACAATTATCTTTAAAATATATTTTATTTATTTCCTTTATTATTGGAATGTATAATTAGTACAGATAATGCTGTAATGAGCATCTTCATGGCAATGCACAGAGCTTATTATTTTCTCTGTTGAATTTTTTGTGTAGGAATCATTTTCAGGCGTGCAGCTGCTGCCCCATATAAAAGTCCTCTGGCCTCCATAAAGCAGAAGCTCTTTTAACAGGATGAATGGATTGCTGTTCAATTTGCTAGTTCCGGAGACTGGTCCAGACCCTGGGCCATTCGTGGTCTTGCAGACTCTGGGAAAACCATAGCAATTCTGGCAAGTCTCCTCTGGGAGTCAGGACGGACACGTTAGCGGAATCAGTTCTTGTGACATTAAAAATGCCACAGCCTGCCAAAAACTTCGATCTAGTTAACCATCACATCCCAGCATTCTTCGTGTGCCTATCATAGCTGTCCCCCTCTATATTCCCTGTCACTAGTCTTGCCCAGGCTTTCCTTACCTCATCCCTAGGTTATTGTATGTTTTCCATTATATTGATAGTTGGCCTTGTTCAGTTTGTTTCCCCTCTTTTCCAATTATCTTACACAAGGCCGTCAGACATGCTTGTTTCTGTAGGGCAATGCTTCCTGTTTCCACAGCATGGAACACATAGAAAATTTGAGCAGCATACTGGCATAAAAGCTGCCGCAGATGGAGGTGACTGGCCCAGTGTTTAGGGCCACCCCAAGCCCCACCTACCTGCCTAGGGATTAAACCAGTGGTTCTCAACCCTAGTGTTAGAATTACCCAGGAGCTTTAAAAAATTCTTTTGCCGGGGCTGCACCCAAGAGTAATAGCAATAATACACAGCCAAGGTTGAGAACCTTTGCACTAAAAAGTCATCTCAGCCTATCCTTCTACTACAGTGCCTCCTTCCTGAGGAATGGGTACAGGTTACAGTATTAACACACTAGGTCAAGGACATAAACTGAGGTGTTCAAGGTTCTCAGCAGCTGGTCTCAACGGCACATGATAAATTTTAACCTCACCAAACCGTCTTAAACGAGTGTCTCTGGGCTGGGGATATATAGCCTTTTAGTTACAGTGACTTAGCGGGAAGTTCTGAGAAAGCAAGCTAGGCCTGAGGGAAGGTGGTGTCTGTGCCTGTGCATATGTGGATGGTGGTGGTGGCAGCATGGTTAGGGGCAGAAACCATTGCAGGACTCCCTAACAGTAGTAGGAAGCTGGGATTTTAAGGAGGGGAGGGGGTGCGGGGCAGCAAGTGTTGCTTGGGGGAATCGAAGGGAAAATGAGCTCCAGGAAGAGAATGGAGGGTGGAAAGCTGAAAAGGGCAGTGGAGATGTTTGTCCCGCCCCTTGCACTCCTGATAACACCAATGTATTTGTGGGGTTCACGGAGCGCCCCACCAAACCTTTCGGGGGAGGGGGACTCGGCAGAGGCGTGTGTTCAGAAGCGCCCCCTCCTGCAGGTAGGAAGCAGCAGGCCCGGGCTGCTCTTACCCACTGAGTTCCCGTGCCCGCAAGTCTCCTGCAAGACACCTGAGGGTGCAGCCGAGCGGGGACCAGTCACCCCCACAATCTCCAGAGAGGGCCAGACCCCAGCTCCGGGAAGGCCATCGACGGCGCTGGAGAGGGCCCCAGCCCCGC
This sequence comes from Cheirogaleus medius, assembly GCA_008086735.1. Taxonomy (NCBI): domain Eukaryota; kingdom Metazoa; phylum Chordata; class Mammalia; order Primates; family Cheirogaleidae; genus Cheirogaleus; species Cheirogaleus medius. Next base: position 33,909,055 of record VBSM01002153.1, on the reverse strand, counting down.
GAGGGCCGCAGCAGCTCAGAACGCGGCTGGGCGCTCCGCTGCGGGAAGGGGACGCGGCCGCCAGCCCCCGCGGGACCTGCTGGGAAATGCAGTCCCCGCAAGGGGCCCCGGGAGTGCGACGCGCCTCGGCTCAGGCGGCCGAAGCCCTCGTCGTGGGAGACCCCACGGCCCCGGCCTAGGATGCCAGCCTCAGTCATGGGGCGCTCCATTGCCGGCTCTCCTTGCTTGCTTCTCACTCCCCCGAAATACTGACGCCACGTGCCCCCGGTCCTCCGAGGACGAGGAAACGGTCAGAGCAGTGAGCACGCCACAAAGTGCCCCTCAGGAACCGCTCCCCGCCCGTCCCTAACTAGAATGAGGGAGGAAACGGCCAGGGCCGATCTCGCCTTAGGCGAGAGGTTTTAGGTCCCGGCGCACCACGTTGGGCCAGGCCGCGCGGGTCACGGATCCTGCCCGGTGGCTTTGAGCGACCTCCGGATATGCGCGAGCGCGTGGGCGGTGGGAGAGGAGTCCTCCGTGCGCACGAGCGCGAGCACGCACACGCACACGCGCCGGCCCCGCCCCCGAGCCGAGCGCGCTCCTCCCCCTCCGCTCCTCGCCCGGCAATTGAAAGAAAGGAGATGACCTGTCAAGGGCTGGACGACTGCGACCCCTAGGGGCAGGAGGAGCATGGGCTGGAAAGCGGAGAAGGCGGTGGCGCAGTTTAGAGGGGGAAATTGGGTTGCACGGCTGGGATTAGGATAAGGCGAGTGAGGCACTGGCTTCCGGCACAGGATTTTTTTGTGTTGTTTTTTTTTTGAGACAGGATCTCGCTCTGTCGCTGGGGCTAGAGTGCCATGGTGTCATCATAGCTCACTGCAACCTCAAACTCCCGGGCTCAAGCGGTCCTGCCTCAGCCTCCCTAATAGCTGGGACCACAGGCTCTCGCCACCACTGCCAGCTAATTTTTCTATTTTTAATAGAGACGGGATCTCACTCTTGCTCAGGCTGGTCTCTGACTCCTGACCTCAAGCAGTTCTCCCGCCTGAGCCTCCCAGAGAGCTAGGATTACAGGTGTGAGCCACTGCACCTGCTTGGCACAGGATTTAAGGAGGCGCCAAAAAACGCAGTAATCAAGATAAACAAAATTTTAATGCAGTAGTTCAAAAAATCAAAATTAATGCAAAAAATATCCACGATGAGCAATATATCCAAATTTTAAATAAAAACAGGATTCTACCCTGCACTTTCATGACTCTGCCTCACTTACCCTAATCCTGCCCTGGTTTGAATTAAAACTTCATTTACAAAAACAGGTGGCTGGCATGGGCTGTGGTTTGGTGATGTTTTTGCATTAAAATATTATTTATCTTGATTACTGAGTATTTTGGCACCCCTTAAATTTTGCACTAGAAACTAGTGCCTCACTCCTTTTACTCTAGCCCTGTCTCTGCCAAGTCCTCTCAGCTTTTGGAACCACATCTCTGCCCTGGTGCCAGGAAGTAGACTACACCTGGACAGGACCCTGATGATAATATTCTGAGCTCTGCCACTAGCTGCTGAGTAACTTTGGGCCAATCATGCCCCACCTTGGCCTCAGTTGGCCCTTGAAAAATTAGAAATCCAACTAGATGATGGAGAAGGATCCTGGTAGTTCTAAAAAGTAGTGATTCTCACAGGGTTAAACAGAAGAACTAAGAGGCCAGGTGCAGTGGCTCACGCCCATAATCCTAGTACTCTGGGAGGCCAAAACTGGAAGATTGCTTGAGGTCAGGAGTTCGAGACCAGCCTGAGCAAGAGTAAAACCCCATTTCTACGAAAAATAGAAAAATTAGCCGGGCACGATGATGCGCACCTGTAGTCCCAGCTACTCGGGAGGCTGAGGCGGGAGAATCACTTGAGCCCAGGAGTTTGAGGTTGCCATGAGCTATGATGATGCCACTGCACTCTAACCTGGATGATAGAGTGAGACTATGTCTCAAAAAACAACAACAACAAAACAGAAGAACTCAGAAATTTTACCTGTACATGAGTACAAAATGGTCCTAGAAGAATTGTTCCTAGTATCCAAGAATTGAAAACAATCTAAATGTTCATCGGTAGTTACATGAATATATAAATTAATGATATTTCACACAGTGAAATACTATATAACAAAATAAATGACTATGATCATAATGAACCACAGGGATAAACCTTATAAAAATTGTTGCACAAAAGAAACAAGGCAATACATATAGTCCAATTCCATTTCTATAAGGTCCCCAAATCAGGCAAATCACAATATATTGTTTAGAAATCCATATATAGATGAGAAACTAAAAAGATAGGAAATTATTATCATAAATGTCAAGATAGTGTTTATAGTCCTAGAGGGGAGGAAGAGGGTGTGAGGGGGGCTTTGGAGCTCAATATTTCTTGCTCTGGACAGTGGTTATGGGGATATTACCATTTAATTATTCCCCCCCTCTTAATTATTCTTTAAAATGTACACTCAGGTTTTATGTACTCCTTCTGTATGTAGGATGTTTTCTAAATGCTAGAAAAGATAGGAATGTATTTAGAACAATTCCTGGCACATAGTAGATGATTAATAAATATTCCAGATGAATAAATGAAAAGATAAAGAGTTGTTTAATGTGGCACTATAGACAATGCAGGCACTTGGTCACACAGTAAGTGGTAGAATCAGGGTGGCTCTGAGGACATTGCTCAGAGGCCTGGACTAGAAGCTTGGTTGAAAACAAAAATCTCATAGTAGTGAAACTTTACTGCTCTAAGCACAAAGAACGGTGCTCTCAAGTCCTTATTGGAGATACTTGAGGGCTGGTGTCCAGCTGAGCTCCTGCCAAGTGGGGAAGAGGGAGATTATCAAAACCTCTTAACCCCCCAACCACATGACCTTAAAATTCCAGCCCAATAGAAACTACCACATCATGTAAATTTAATATCTGGGGTGTTGGTAGAACTCCTTACCCCACCATCAGCCCCTTCTTCACCTTGTCCACACATTATAATGACCAGACATCCCTTTGTCTAGTCCTTTTGGGTTGATGATGCATTGGTGGACATGGGCAATTAGTTTAAGGCCAAGGAAGGACTGTACCTGATGAGGCCACTAGGTTCTACAGTCTTCTTGTTCACAAATATCTCCTGACTGCCTCTTAGTTGCACCAGGTCCTGAGGATGCTTGAGAATCAGGTTCCTCCTTGGAGAATTTACACTTCAGTTAATTCTTTTAAAATGCAAATTCCCTTGCAAGCTTAAAGTAAATTAATTAATAACAATCTGTGATCAGCTATTTGCTCTTCTTGCAAGGTTCACATTTCTAAGAAAGTTGCTGTCATCAGATAATAATGACAACAGAGAAACTAAGGGATATGAACTATGGTATCTCCTCTTTGAGCCAATGGATAACCAGCAGGCCTGGAGGGAGATGTTGAGAGCTGGTAAGGTGTGTGTAGACCTTAGGGTGGAGAGGGGAACATTTCAACAGACCCCCATCCTGTATCCTTGGCACCCCTGTTTCACTGTGCAGGCCCCTCTGTGAGAGTTGGTGTCTATCCCAGGTCCCAGAGCAGCCTGGTAGTTGTGTGGAAGGCACAAGTGTTGTAGGTACATTTTGTGCAAACAAAGTTGTGATAGTCTGGCTAGAAGAATTCTTTTATAGATTCAAGTAAACTTCTTTAAGGAAATAGATTCTGGGGGTTGTTTACCTTGTCAGGGGAACTTGGTGAGCTGAGATGACGAAGGTGTTTGGATGACAGCTCCATAAAAGGCCTAAAAGTAGAAAACAGCACAGTCAGGCTAGATGGGTTGGCCAAGGCTACCAGTCCCCTACTTCTGTGCACAACCTCACCCGTACCCACTTCTGTGCATACCACCTGATTTCTAGTTGCTAGCACCTGTTTTCTCCTGAGGATGCTCTCTGCTGCTTGGCAAAGTAGAAATGCCAAACAATTAACGCCCCTGGGAGCAGCTTGAAACCCATGGCTGCCAGGAGTTGGTGTATTAATAATCTAGATTCTTCCCTTCTCAGGAAAGGTAACTAAGAGGCTGGTGTTCCGTGCTGTCTCCTGAGTGCCCAGTGGGATTAAGCTCTAGTTGCCCACAGTTAATATACCCTTTGTTGTCTCCTTCCCTTTCTTGTCTCCTTTCCCTACTTTCTACCAGAGTTTCCTGGAATCACCTCCTAAATAAGTTTGTTACATTCGAATTCTTGCCTCAGGATCTGTGTCCAGGAGAACTCAAGCTAAAACAATAGGATTACATAAATTTTCGTCAAAGGAGTGAAACAGATGTGCAGGGGACCTTAAATTATTCTGTAACCACAATCTTTCAAGGTATAGTTCAAGCCACACCTCCTCTACTGGACCATCTCTGACCATTGGTGACTTTTCCTCTTCTTAGTACTGTTTTGGTATTTATCTCATCTGCCCTCTTGTGACTGTTCCATCATTGCTTTTTGACTGGGAACTTGTGTATATCTTGTCTCTCAGCTCACTGTGAACTCCCTGAGGGCAGGGCTGTGTTGTGCTTTTCTGCAACCTTCACAGACAGGTACGTAGACTTGGCAGTGAGAGCTGGAAGGGACTATCCTTTCTTTATAGATGAGGAAAAGGATCTATACCCTTGTCCAAGATTAAGTAGCTCAATCTTCTGACTTGTGGTCCAGCTTAGTGCCCTTTCCAAAATAATAGTCTGTCTCCTCTTTTTACTAAATTTCCGTTCTTGGCAGGGCATAAACCATAAAGCAAAATGAACAGGTAGGAACAGAATAATTTATGGTTTCCAAAGTTCATAGCATGCAAATGAACAGTAGACATTTGATTTAGATTATATATAAAATAGAAAGCCTCAAACTGGCTTCAACAATGAAAAGGATAGATCTTAAGATAGGTCAGGTAAGGCTTGACACAGCTACTCAAACAGTGTTGCCAGAACCTGATTGTTCTTGTATCTCCACTCCACCTTCCTGATGTTGGTTTCACCCTCAGGCTGTACCCTTAAGGTAGCAAATGGCCACCTCAGTTCTGACCTCAAATCCTCTGCCTCACATTCAGGGGAGGAGAGAACATCTGTTTTAGTAAGTCCCAATGGAAGAGAGAGGAAGTTTCTTTGTCCCAGAAGGTCCAGCCCACATTTCCTCATATCCCAATACCTCTGTACCAGTAACACTGACCAAGGGAAATAAGATACATTGATGGGCTTAACTTAATCGGGGTCCATCTTTGGAGCTAGGGATGGGATCAATCTCATCCAAATCATATGGCCAAGAATAAGGGGTAGGAGGATGTTTCAAAGAAAAAAAATGAAGTGGATTTCAAGTTTCCTGCCTGACATGTGAGGAAAAAAGTAGCTGAGAGCAGTCTTAACTATGTGAGGTATGTGAAATTTATCAGGCCCAGAGAGGCATGAGTATGGAACTTCCCTCACGCTACCCCACACCTATGCCCAGTGGCAATTGTTTAATTGGAGTATATATACAGGGCAACTTGAATCTATGCTCCTTGGTTGCAGTCCTTGAACTTGGCCCAAATAAACTCTCTACTTACTGTTAATAGAAAAATCCAAACTCTGTAAAATAATTTAAAGAGGTTTATTCTGAGCCAGTGTGAGTGACCATGGCCTTGAGAACATAGTCTCAAGAAGTCCTGAGGAAATACACTTGAGGCATCTGGATTACAGTTTGGTTTCATACATTTTAGAGAAACATTTTAGGAATTGCTGGTAAAATCATAAATCAATACATGGAAGGTATACATTGGTTTGGCTCAAAAAGGTGGGGCATCTTGAATCAGGGGCTTACAAGTTATAGGTAGGTTCAGAGATTCTTTATTTGTAATTGGTTAAAGAATCAAAGCTTTGTCTAAAAGCTTGGAATGAGCAGAAAGGAATGTTTTAAGTTAAGATGAGGAAGTCTGCTAATCATAGACAAGCCACAATGTACTCAAAGTGATCTGTTAAGCAAATTGATGGCCTACAGGCATAACTTAACCTTTGCCTTGCATGGCCTTAGGTCCTATTTGTAATTTAATATCTTATTTCCATAAAGAATCTGTTTTGTCAATCTCTATTTGTCAGTCTGTTTGTGATCTCTATTTTAACATTAATGCTGTTCAGTTCTAGTGGTGTCTAAGCTCCAAAAGGGAGGGAGTATAAGGAGGCATGTCTGACCTCCCTTACCTTTATGGCCAGGAACTCAGTTTTAAATTTTTTCTGGGATCCCTGTAGCCAAAAGGAGATCTGTTCAGTTGGCAGAAGGGCTTAGGATTTTATCATTAGTTTACATTATATTAAATTTGCCTGGGTCTTTTCCCTTAGGTCAACACATATAAGGAGCTTGGAAGTCATTGTAAAGCTGGTGGCGGGCCCCTTCCCTTCCCTAGATCAAAAAAGAAAAGGCTCATGAGACCAGACCTACCAAGGACCTGCCAAGGACGACTGCCCCGCTGAAAACTACCATACCCAGATAAGAAAGTTTTGGCTCCTGGATTCCACAAATATGGCCAGCCCCTCTTTTTTCTCAATGACCACCAAAGGTCGCCCCAGCCCTTCCCACCAAAAGTCCCTAGCCCGGCCCAAACGGTATAAAAGGCCTCACCCCCTTCAAACGGAGGTGACTTCTGGGGCCCCCTCTCTTGGGACCCCAGAACCTGGTCCGGGAGTACTAAATAAAGCCCCGTGGTTTGGCCCCACTCTTTCTTTCTGTCTGTCTTTTCTTTTCGCTGCCACCAAAAAACCTTACAGTCATCACTCCATCCTAACAACAAGTAAAAAGCTAAGCAGGCTAAAAATCAAGAAATTTTCTTAGATCTTTCAGATGATTGAGGTCACAGGGCAAATCACTGCCCCTATATTGGAGAGGCAGCCAAGCAGATATAGAAAATCACATATTACTTGAGTGTACTGCTGGAGCAGGTATAAGGGTAGAAAAAAATATAAACTGTAATTGACAAATCGCTAGAGGCTCAATGTGGACAAGCTTAAGAGTTAAAACCTCCAGGGGGGGAGGGGCTCAGTCTTAAGGATCCCCCACATTTTGGTGGGTTTTACCTCCAGAGGCTCTATCAGGTTCTTGTAGTAAAGGTCAAAGAAAAATTCCTTTTTGCTTCTGGTGAGGGAAGAGGAGAAAAGTAGCCATTTAAAAATATACATAGAGCATTCTGTTCTTTATAACAGTCCCGCCTCCAACTAAAACTATTTTAAAAGAGCCTAACTGAGTGGAGTTTCACCAGCGCCTACCAACCTGGGGAAGGGGAAATACCCAACTCCAGCCTTCTGTAACCTTCCTATCTCTTTTTCGTTGTGACAGAGTGTCATTCTGTTGACTGGGCTAGAGTGCTGTGGCATCAGCCTAGATCACAGCAACCTCAAACTCCTGGGCTCAAGCCATCCTCCTGTCTCAGCCTCCTGAGTAGCTGGGACTACAGGCATGTGCCACTATGCCCAGATAATTTTTTCTATATATATTTTAGTTGTCCAGCTAATTTCTTTCTATTTTTAGTAGAGACGGGGTCTCACTCTTGCTGGTCTTGAACTCCTGACCTTGAGTGAGCCTCCCTCCTCGGCCTTCCGGAGTGCTTGGATTACATGTGTGAGCCACCATGCCCAGCCAACAAAAAAAACCCCAACCACAGTTTGAAGAAAGAGAACCACTGGAACCAGACTCAGATATGGAGTTATCAGTCTGGTAATTTAAAACAACTATGATTAATATGCTAAAGGCTGTAGTAGAAAAAGTGAACTGACAGATAATTTAAGCAGAGAGATGGAAACTCTAAGAAAATCAAAAGGAAATGCTATAAAACAAAAGACTGTAACAAATGTAAGAATGCCTTTGATGGGCTCACCAATAAACAGGATGTGGTTAAGGGAAGAACCAGTGAGCTTGAGGAAATGCTAACACAAATTTACAAAACAGAAAAGCAGAGAGAAAAAATAATGAAAAAGACAGAACAGAATATCTAAGAATTGTGGGACAATTACAAAAGATGTAACATACAGGTAATGATAATACCAGAGGAAGAAACAGAGAAAGAAACAGAAGAAATATTTAAAGTAATAATGGCTGAGAATTTTCCAAAATTAAAGACAGAAACCAAACCACAGATCCAGGAAGCTCAAAGAACAGCAAGCAGGATAAATACCAAATAGTAAACACCTTGGCATGTCATATTCAAACTGCAGAAAATCAAAGACAAGAGAAAATCTTGAAAGAAGACAAGGGAGGGGGGACATCTTACTCATAGAGGAGCAGAGATAAGAATTGCATGGGGCTTCTCTTCAGAAACCATGATAGCAAGAAACAAGTGGAATAAAATGTTTAAAGTATTGAAATAAAAGGCCCAGGAGGATCACCTGAGCCCAGGAGTTTGAGGCTGCAATAAGCTGTGATGAGGCCACTGCGCTTCAGCCCGGGTGACAGAGAGAGATTTTTTCTCAAAAAAAAAAAAAGTGAAGAAGCAATAAAAACTTTCTCAGACAAAAATTGAAGAATTTTGTCGCCAGTAGACCTGCCCTGCAAGACATATTAAAAGAAGTTCTTTAGGAAAAAGGAAAATTATTTAGGTTAGAAACTTGGATCTAAATAAAGGAAACATGTTAGAGAAGTAATAAAGGAAGGTAAGACAAAATATTTTTCTTATTTTTTAATTGATTTAACAGATAAAAGTTTGTTCAAAATAATAATAGCAACAATGTGTTTGGTGATTATATTAATAGTTTATGGGCAAATGAAATGAATGACAACAATATTGTAAGGGACAGGAGGGAGGAATCAAGACTATTCTTTTGTAAGACACTTGCACTACTTGTGAAGTGATACAATGTTATTTGAAAGTGGACTTAGATTAGTTGTAAATGTATATTGCAAATTCTAGGGCAACCATTAAAATAAGGTTTTCAAAAAGTATAATTTATATGCCAAGAGAGGAGAGAAAATGTAAAACAAAAATCCTCAAAACCAGAGAAGGCAGAAGAAGAGTGGAAGATCAAAAAAAGAAAAAAAAAAAAAAAAAAAAAAAAAAAAAAAAGAAAAGAACAAGAGTAATGAATAGAAAATAGAAACAAATATAGTAGCCAACTATATCAATAATCACTTTAAATGTCAATGGTTTAAATATACCAATTAAAATACAGAGACTGTCAGAGTGGATTAAAAACAACAACAAAGGCCCAACTATATGTTGTATACAAGAAACCCACTTCAAACATAATGAAAGACATAGATTAAAAATAAATGCATCGGCTGGGACAAGTGGCTCACACCTGTAATCCTAGCACTCAGGGAGGCCGAGGTGGGAGGATAGCTTGAGTGTGGGACCAGCCTGAGCAAAAGCGGGACCCCATCTCTACTAAAAGTAGAAAAATTAGCCAGGTGTCGTGGCAGGCACCTGTAGTCCCAGCTACTTGGGAGGCTGAGGCAGGGGGATCACCTGAGCCCAGGAGTTTGAGGTTATAGTGAGCTATGTTGGCCCACTGCACTCTACCCAGGGCAACAGAGCGAGACTCTGCCTCCAAAAAAAGAAAAAATTTTAAAAAATGGATGGAGAAAGATATATCATACTAAGACTAAAAAAGAAAGCTGAGGTAGCTATATTAACTCCAGACAAAGTAGACTTCAGAACAAGGAAAATTATCAGGGGTAAAGAAGAGCATTACATAATGATAAAGGGGTCAGTTCTCCAGGAAGACAACAATCCTTAATGAGCGTGCATCTAACAACAGAGCATCAAAATACTCGAGGCAAAAAAAACAAGAGCCACAAGGAGAAACAGATGAATGCACTAGTATAGCTGGAAACTTCAATACCCCTCTGTCAGTAATTGACAGATCTAGCAGACAGAATATCAGTAAGGACACAGTCAAACTGAAAAATACCATCAATCAACTGGATCTAACTAATACTTATAGAACTTTTTATCCTATAACAGCAGAATACACATTCGTCTTAAGCTCACACAGTACAGTCACCAAAACTGACCACATTCTGGGGCATAAAACACATCTTAACAAATTTAAAAGAATAGTAATAATACAAGGCATGCTCTCAGACCACAGTGGAATTAAACTAGAAATCAATAACAGAAAGGTAGCTGGAAAATCTCAAAATACTTGGAGATTAAACAACACACTTCTAAATAACACATGGATCAAAGAAGTCTCAAAATAATTTCTTTTAAAAGGTGATTACAGACAGTAGGGGAAATGACTTTTCAATGTCTATCAGTCAGGAAGCTTTTGGTGAAAATAAAAACACTCGACTCAAATTGGCTTGAACAATGAGGAAATTTATGGTACCACATAACCAGAAATCTGGAGGCAGAGTGGTTTCAGAGTTAATTAATTAAGTGGCTCTACAATATTATCAAGACTCAGGTTGTTTACATTCAAGTGCTCTGGTTTCATCAGCATGTTGGATTTTCTCCTCAGGCTTGCCCCCTCATTGTTACAAGATGGCTATGACAGCTCTAATCACCACATCCTCCTAAAACAATGCCCAGAGTTGGCAGAGAGAAGTCTCTTTTCAGTGTTAGTGACCTTTTTAAGAACAAAGAAGACTTTCCCATAATCTCTCACCATCTTCCTCAAATCTCATTGGCTAGAATTGCATCATATGCCATTCTTAAACCAACTCCTGGCAAGGGAAATGGAATTACCCTGGTTGACTTAGGTGTTCATCTTGATTAAATTATTTACATAAATACATGCCTCAGGGATAGCACATGGCTTCCTCTTGTACATGGCTGCACCAAATCTGAACCCATTTGCTCACTTTGGTTCCAAAAAAGCAGATCCTGTGGTGTCAATAAAGTTGTCAAGAAGCAACGAAGTTTTATCAGTCAGGATTTTCCTTCTTGGAGAAGTAGATTTGTTCCATAATCACAAGATTTTTAAGTTGGAAGGAACCTCAGAATTCTGGGAAGTTTTTTTTTTGTTTTTTTTTTAAATGAGGACTCTAACCTTCCCAGGCCCTACGGGTTAGGCTAAGTCAAAATGTCTATCACTAGGTAAAAACATACTATACTCAAACCCTGCTGGGTTTGATTCCTGATTCTGCCAGTTAATAGCTGTGGGAGTTTGGAAGTTTTGTGAGTTTAATCTCTGTACCTCAATTTCTTCATCTGTAACGTGGCAATAACAATAGCACCTACCTTCCTCATATGGTTTCTGTGAAGATTCAAGGAGACAACCCACGTGAAATGCTTAGCACAATGTATGGCACAGGGTAAGTGTTCAGTGAATATTCAGCCATTATGTCATCAGCCATCTGCTAAGATAGTTCCCAATGATCCTACCTTTGGTATTCACACCCTTGTTAATCCCTTCCCACTGTAGCAGGGCTGGCCTGTGTGACCCATAGAATACTACAGAAGTAGTTATTTGTAATTTCCAAGATTAGGCTATAAAAGTCACTACAGTAAAACTTCCCAACTCATTCTCTGAGGTCAATATTATTCTTTTATCAAAACCAAAGACATCACAAGAAAAGAAAACTAGAGACCAATATTTCTTATGAATATATACACAAAAATCCTCAATAAAATACCAACAAATGAAATTCAGAAATATATAACAAAGATTATACACCAAGACCAAGTGAGATTTATCCTAGGAATGCAAGGTTAGTTTAACTTATGAAAATCAATTAATTTAGTACACTACATCAATAAAATAAAAGGCAAACATCACATTATGATTCAATTAGTGTAGAAAAGGCATTTGACAAAATCCAACACCTTTCATGATAAAAATACTCAACAAACTAGGAATAAAAAGGAAACTCATTGAACCTGGAAAAGGGCATCTATAAAAAACCCACAGTCAATATCATACTCAATGGTGAAAGACTAAAAACTTTTCCTCTAAGATGAGGAACAAGAAAAGGATGCCCACTTTTACCACTTATATTCAACCTTATACTGGAAGTTCCAGGCAGAGAAATTAGGCAAGAAAAAGAAATAAAAGGCATCTAAATCAAAAAGGAAGAAGTAAAACTATGCCCATCCACAGATGAGATTACTTTACATATAGAAAACCCTAAACAATCCACAAAAACCCTATTAGAGCTAATAAATGAATTCTGCAAAGTTGCAGCATATAATATCAACACACAAAAATCAGTTGCTCTTAATATATTCTGTACTCTCTGTCTTAGTCCATTTTCTGCTACTATAACAGAATACCACAGACTGGTTAATTTTTTTTTTTTGAGACAGATTTATTAGGAGTCTACTCCTGTGATAACTAACCCACACCCACAATAACGACATTAATCCATCCATGAAAGAAGAATGCTTATGGCCTAATCACCTCTTAAAGACCCCTTAATATTGTTACAATGGCAATTAAATTTTGACATGAGTTTTTGAAGGGACATTCAAACTATAGCACTCTCAGTAGAGATTATACAATATATTATGTCCATACTCACTATCTGAATGCACAAGAATGAATTTGGACCCCTATCTCACAACCATATATAAAAATGGACTCAAATTAGATCATAGACCTAAATGTAAGAACTGAAAATATTAAACTTTTAGATTGTTCATAATTTTGTGTTTTTTTGTTTTTGTTTTTTTGAGACAGAGTCTCACTCTGTTGCCCAGGCTAGAGTGCCGTGGCATCAGCCTAGCTCACAGCAACCTCAAACTCCTGGGCTCAAGCGATCCTCCTGCCTCAGCCTCCTGAGTAGCTGGGACTACAGGCACATGCCACCATGCCTGGCTAATTTTTCTATATATTTTTAGTTGGCCAATTAATTTCTTTCTATTTTTAGTAGAGACAGGATCTCGCTCTTGCTGAGGCTGGTTTTGAACTCCTGACCTTGAGTGATCCTCCTGCCTCAGCCTCCCAGAGTGCTAGGATTACAAGTGTGAGCCACCACGCTGGGCCTATTCATAGTTTTGAAATGGGCAATGTTTTCTTAGATATGACACCAGTAGCACAAGCAATAAAAGAAAAAATATAGAAACTGGATATCATCAAAATTAAAACCTCTTGTGCTTCAAAGGACATCATTAAGAAAGTGAAAAGACAATCCACAGAGTAAGAGAAAATTTTTGTTAATCATTTGGCTGGTAAGGGACTGGTACCTAGAATATATAAAGAACTACTGCAACTCAATAGTAAGAAGACAAATAATCCAATTTTAAAATGGGCAAATGACCTGAATAGACAGTTCTTCAAAGAAGTTATACAAATGGCCAGTAAATATATGAAAAGATCCTCAACATCATTAACCATCAGGGAAATGCAAATCAAAACCATAATGAGATGCCACTTTGTACCTATTAGGACGGCTATAATTAAAAAGACAAATAATTAACAAGTGTTTGAGAGGATGTGGAAAGATTAGAACCCTCATAGATTGCTGTTAGAAATGTAAAATGGTACACCCACTTTGGAAAATAATCTGGCAGTTCCTCAAATGGTTAAACATAGAATTATATGATCCAGCAATTTCACTCCTAGATATATAATCAAGAGAAAAACATATTCCACAAAAATCTCATTCATAAATATTCATAAGAGCATTATTCATAATAGCTCCAAAGTGGAAACAACCCAATGTCCATCAACTGATGAATGAAAGAATAAAAGTTGCATATCTATGTATCAGTCCATTTTGTGCTGCTATAACAGAACACTGGGTGTGGGGACAAGAGTGACTTTAAAAATGATAATGTGTCTGACTAACTTCGAGTCTGGGAATGCCTCCAGAATGTCTAGTTGATGTATTACTTTTTACGTTGAAATAACCTGTTCATTGCAAAGTTTCACCTCTCCTTGAAAACAACCTTTGATGTTGTTACATACGTCATAGGCAGTAACACCTGTAGCCATCTACACATTCCTTCCAGATCATATATTTTTTTCCCCAAGATATAAGCCCTGGGACAGGGGAGTTGTGATGTGGAGATCTGCCTGTCTTGCAGCTGCCCAAGACCATGCTACTGTCTGTAATTCCCCTAATAAATCATCCTGTACCAACAAATCATTTGTCTGCCTCCTTTGGTTTCTCGGCTTCTTGGGCATTGGGGAGTCACTTTGCATACACGCCCTTTCACAGAACACTGGGTAATTTATAAAGAACAGGGATTTCTTTCAGTTCCAGAAGCTGGAAAGTCCAAGGTTGAGGGCCCTGCATTTGCCGAGGGCCTTCTAGCTGCGTCACCCCATAGCAGGAGGCGGAAGGGCAGGAGAGCCGGTGTGTGAGAGACAAGGGATGGGGGCACAGAGCGGATCCTTTAATCAGGAACTCACTCCCTCAGTAACTACCCAACTCATGTGATACTGAGTTAATCCATTCACGAGGTCAGAGCCTTAATAACCTAATCACCTCTTAAAGGCCCCACCTCTCAACACAGTTGCATTGGGGATTAAATTTCCAACACATGAACTTTAGGGGACACATTCAAACCATAGCAATCCATAAAACGGAATATTATTCCCAACTAAAAGAAATAAAATGCTACACCATAGTGAACCTTGAAAACATTATGCTATGTAAAAGAAGCCAGTTGCAAAGGACCACACACTGTATGATTCCATTTATATGAATGTCCAGAATAGGTAATCTATAGAGATAAGACGAAGATTAGCGGTTGCCTAGGGCTGGGGGTATTGGGAGTGTTATAGACTGTTTGTGTCCCCCCAGATTTGTATGTTGAAGCCCTAACCCCCAATGTGACTATTTGGAGATAGGGCCTGTGAGGAGGTGATAAAGGTTAAATAAGGTCATAAGACGCAGCAATTCCAAGAGGCTGCTGGCCATTAAGAGAACTGGGAGGACATAAGAGAAAAGGCCAAGTGATCCATTTCTAAGCTTTGGGATTTTTTTGTTGTTGTTGTTCTTTTTAATTTTGAGGGGAAAATATTTGAAGCAATAAAAGTGCCTGTAGGAAAATAAATACAATGATATTCTTACTGGGGGAAAAAAAAAACTTGTCAAGGGTGTTGACAAAGCTCAAAATCTCCAGGTCGCAAACACTTTCACATCTGCTTATTGTGTGAATCCAGGGACTTGCATCCCGCTGCTTGGAGAATGTGGGTGACTGCAGGTCCAGAGCATCCACACCAATGACCGTGAAGGCAAAGCCTTGGGAGAAGTTCTGTGCTCTGCCCTTGTCTCTCCCTGACTTCTTCCACACCACCTCCTCACCCTCTCCCAGGCTTTCCTCTTAATTCATTTAGGGTCTCTAGCCCTGCAAAATGCTACCATCATCCTAGGTTGCCCCACCCTGAAAGGTGGGAGCTAGGGGAGGGAAGGGTGTGTCCCAGACACGGTTCATAAGGCCTGTGTGTGGTCAATGACAGTTCACCGGGACGGTGGTAGGTTGCCTCTAAGAGAGTCCCAGTGATGTCTCCCTCCTAGTAGTCACCTCCTCATAATCCCCACCCTTTGAGTGTGGACTGGATTTAGCGATTCTCTTTTAGCAAACAGAGTGCAGCAGAAGTGAGGGGATGTCACCTCCAATATTAGGCTACCAAAAGACTGTAGCTTCTACTCTCTTGATTGCTTGGTCTGGGGAAGCCATGTTGTGAGCTGCCCTAAGAAGAGGCTCACAAAGCAAAGAACTAATGTCTCTGGTCAACAGCCAAGGAGGACCTGAAGCCTGCTAGCAGGTATGAGTGCACTTAGGGTTGGATCCTCCCTTAGTGAAGCCTCGATGTGACTGTAGCCCTGGCTGATACCTTGAATGCAGCCAGAGGCACCCAGTGAAGATGAGCCCAAATTCCTAACTCCCAGAAACTGTGAGATCATAAGTGTTGGTTTGTTTTTTAATTTAAACAATATTTTAGTAGATACTGGGGTCTTAGTATGTTGCCCAGGCTGGTCTCAAACTCCTGGCCTCAAGCAATCCTCCTGCCTCAGCCTCCCATAGTGCTGGCATTACAGAAGTGAGCCATTGTACTTAAATGATTGTTGTTTTCAGTCTCTTAGTGGAAAGGAGATGAGGTCATTTCTCAGCTTGCACCTAGGTGGATCCACTCTAGACTCTTTCAGCTATTATACTGGCTCTGGCCTTTCATTTCCAAACTTTCCCATGTAGACCAAGATGAGGTGGGTGGAAAGAGGGGTGCAGAAAAACTCATTTTCACATAATGCAATAAAACCTCAAGTTCCTGGCAGCTTTTGGGAGCTGTTTTTCTTACAGAAAGGGTTTGCCCTTCTCAGATCTAAACCTATTTTCACTGCCGTTATTTGGAATACTGACTTCTCAGTCTTCTTAAATGGGAGACAGAGAAAGAAAAGAAAAAGATCTAGAGCCTTTCTGGTGAAGAGTACTTCCTCTGGGAAGCCTACCTGTGTCTCCTGGGAGCTGATCCCTCCTCTATGTTTCCCAACTCTTACCACCATGGTTACATTTGTCACTGACTTTGAATCAAGTAGACTCAGCCTGAGGGCAAGGATCGTAACTTAATCTTTACAAAATGGAGACCTCATTTATCTTTTCACTGCTGTATTCTCAGAACCTAGCATAGAACCTAGCTCTTGGCAGGCATTCAGTAAAGGATTATGAATGAATGAAGTTATTTAGCATAATAGAACCTTTTTGTTAATTCTGGGCCATAATTAAGGACCTCAGTTTTCTTGCCATATTTTAATACAGTGGCAATTTTTCGTGTTTAGGTGCAAGTACCCTTAAACATTCTTAAACTGTGAAAGAAGATTTCTGAATTCATTCATTTACTCTCTCATGATACTAAGTTTTTAACTGAATGAGTTCTTTCCTGGGAGTTGAGCACATGAGCTTTGGTGCATGGACTTGGAGATCTCTGTTTCTTAAACTCCTAGAGGTCCCATTTACTTTGCTGTTGGAGCTCAGCTGGATTCTGAACGGGGGATGGCAAGCCTGGTAGAGGTAACACATGGCAAGCAGTACTTTAGTCCCTCTCTTTTTATCCTATCACATAGGAATCCCCTAGGATCTATCTTAGAGAGTCTGTGGTTAGCCCAGACTAGTTTATATACTGGTGGAGAGAGGTAGGTTAGTTCTCTGGGTGAGACCCCAGGGTCCAGGAGGGGAAGGGATTCTCTGGTGACAGATTTCCTGAGCAAGGATGCTGGAATCCCAATCTTAGCTTCTTCCAGCCGATCCTAGGGGGAAACACTGTGAACCTTTGGGTCAGATTTTTTTTTTTTTTTTTTTTTTTTTGAGACAGAGTCTCACTCTGTTGCCTGGGCTAGAGTGCCGTGGCGTCAGCCTAGCTCACAGCAACCTCAAACTCCTGGGCTCAAGCGATCCTTCTGCCTCAGCCTCCCGAGTAGCTGGGACTACAGGCATGTGCCACCATGCCCAGCTAATTTTTTTCTATATATTTTTAGTTGGCCAATTAATTTCTTTCTATTTTTAGTAGAGACGGGGTCTCTCTCTCTTGCTCAGGCTGGTTTCGAACTCCTGACCTTGAGCGATCCTCCTGCCTCGGCCTCCCAGAGTGCTAGGATTATAGGCGTGAGTCACTGCACCTGGCTTTGGGTCAGATTTTTGCTCGGAGCTGATGACTGGAGGTGGGGTTACTCATTCATGATTAATGAAAGTTCTCCATCCCAAGTTCTTCACTGCTGTGGCCCCAGATGGAGCTTCTGTCTCTTCCCTCCTCCCTTCCAACTCCGAGCAGCTACAGCTCAAGGGCTGACGCGGGTCTGGGATCAAGGGAGCTGAGAGGCAGTATGTCCGTGACCTGGAATGGTGTGTGTTGGGAAGCAGTGGAAGGAGGGAGGTAGAACAGCTCTGGCCATTTCCTAGGAATCAGAGACTCATAAGCTTTCAGTGCCACCCCCTAAGCCAGCGCCTATCTCAGACATTCTCAGAGATCTTCACACCCCTGGGATCAAAATCAGCCAGGAGGCAAGGTGGAAAGGAAGAATCCTATTAGATCAGAGAAGGATGTCATGTTCTTGGACTTGATGCTAAGGACTTCTCCCCTCCTCCCACCCTTCATGGATAGCTGAGGTCAGGGAATCCCGACGTCCCTTTATGCAGGCCTTGGATCTATCCAGCCATCCCCATTCCCCATTGCCATTCTGTTCCCAATTGGACCCGCTCTCCTACTGTCTGCCCCTGCCTAGGGGTTTACCTGTCCCCATGCCTGAAGGTAATATCCCTGGGACCTTCAGCTCTGCGGCTGGGCTGTGGTAGGTGGGGACAGGTCTGCCCTGGGTCAGCTCATTCTCCTCAGCCCTTCCTGGGACAGTCTCCCCCTCTTCCTCTACACCCTTGGGAAACAGACCCAGATCCCAGGGGAGAGAAGCTGCAAATCATCCAGGCAGTGACGGGCCTTTCTCTATGCCTGTGCCATGTGGGATGCTGGGATTCAGCAGGAATAATGCGGATATAGTCCCTGTCCTAGTGGAGTATGCCTAAGTCCAGAGAAAGGAGGGAGGGAGTTTGACCTGGGATGGGTGCACTGCTCCTGCATCCCAAGTACCCCTCCAAAATCACCTGCCACATCACAGTTGAGTGTATGGGTGGGTGGGACTCCAGCTGCCAGGCCATGGCCACCCTCCTGTCCCAGCACCAGCCTCTGCATGGCCCACCAGGCTCAGAGGGAGGAACTTGAGTCCGAGGACTGGGTGAGATCACAGAGAGAAGTGTGATTGTATTGGAATAATCTCATCCCCAAAACTAGGCAGGAGCAGGGCCAGCCCAGGGGAGGCAATGTCACCGAGTGCCACCCCCTCCTCAGTCTAGCATTTACAGAGCACTTCCATATTTGTTTGCTGCCCACAATAGCTCTGTGAGGAATGTCTGCCAGGGACTAGCTCCTTGAGGCCCACAGGAGTCAGGGCCTAATACCCTGACCTCTGACCAAGGCACAAGAGGGTTTACCTTGCCTAGCTGGGCCTGGACACTCTGCCCCTACCCTTTCAAATAAGGAAGATTCAAATTAAGGGGTGATATCTGGGAGAGTTGGAGGTGGAAGTAGGGTGGCAGGGAGACAGCCAGGCTCAGGGAAGGAGGGTGGGTCTGTCACTGAAGAGTTTTGTGGCAGGGGAAGGAAAATGGCAGGGTAGTGGGGAGGAAGGGGTGAAGGAAAAGGTACATTTTGGCTTCACTGCATGGAAGTCCTTCTCACCCATGATGGTGTAGGCTGGGGGTTGGAATCTCAAATCCTTTCTGTAGGGGTCAGGTAAGTAATGCAAACAAAACATGCTGAGTCAGGGATACAACAGGGAAGAGTGGTGGGGACTGTCATGTTTGGGGCAGCCACTACACAAATTGTTGCCATAAAGATCCAGTGTTGCTAAATCTTCTAATTTCAAAACCAAAACAAACAAAAATAGTAGAATCTAGATTGTGATGTGAAATCTCCTGATTTAATTGTTGGCTCAATTGTTTAAACACACACACACACTGGGAGGGCCAAAATAAATCTGTTTCCAATCTCTGGCCTAAGCACTGGTCACATGCTTTGACAGTTAGGCTGCTTCTAAACTCAGCTCAGGGAACAGTGAATGCAGGGCCCAGGATAGATACCTGTTGGATTAAGCCCATCTCTCCTGCTTCTGTGGTCTGGCCTGACTCCCTGTTCCGGTTAGGCCGGTTTCATGCAATTTGAGAGGAGAAGGGGCCCAGGAATACCTGTCTCAGGGTGAGAAATTAGCTTCTCTCTGAAAGGGATTTTGCACACAAATCCTTCTCCCATGCCCACTTCCACCACATACCTAACATCTGTATGAAGGTACAGACTTTGCAGAATAAGTTTATAACACTTGACACTCACTCAATGCAACTTTGAGGAAACTGAGGCCCAAAGGCCACTAGTAAGCAGTGTGAACAGGACCTGATCAGTATTTGCAGTTATTTATTGAGCACCTACTATGTAAATGCTGGGCTCAGGCCTGCAACTCAAACCCTGGCTTGTGCTCTTTGAGGTGTCCTCGATGAAGGACATGTCAAAAACCCTTTCCCTCATCACTGACCACCTGTTCAGGTGCATTTGTTGCTTCTGGCTTGAGGACACAAGTGCTGTTCATTAGATGTCATCTCATGAAACCTCCCAGATTTGCTCCAGGCAGGGCCCTTCTTCACTCCCAGCATCCTTCACTCTGTGTTGTTACTCGTCCTCAGGCCACATCCTTCAGAGGCTAGCAAGCCACCCCAGGGCTGGGGCTGTCTCATTCATTTCTGTAATCTGAGGGAGACACTAGTGCATGAGTTGGCATAGTGCTTGACAGGGGTCTAGAAAGAAGGGAACTGAGGTTTACTGAGTCACTTCTCTGACCCAGGTGCTTCATGTAGATGTTCCCATGGAGTCTTCACCACAACCTCGTGAGGTAGCCAGCCCTGACCAAGAAACAGGCTCAGATGAGACAGACCAAGGTCACACAGCCAGGAAGAGACAATCCCAAGCACTCTGAGCTCAAAGCTGAGGGTGGGGTTACTTCATATTCCTTCCCTTTAGTTCCTACTCTCTATGGGCACAGTCCTCGATGCGGCAAGCCTGATAAAAGGCAGCAAAATTTGGGGGCAGGGAACCAGATGCCTGGGCTAATGGTAAGAATATCCCACAGGCAGCTCCCTCCTCCAACCTCAAAAGGGCTTCCGTCTGTGCCTCTCCCAAGAACACCGCAGCTATGGGGAGGGAAGGGCCTCACAGTTTGGACTCCGCTCTGAGCACAGATTATGTAGTACTTTGGGAAGCCTCCCCTGACTCCCATATACGCTAAGTTTTACCAGTAGAAATACATTTGTTTGGGCAATGCCCAGGCAAAAGGGCCACATTCAGTCCCCAATGTCAAGGCACAAGTGAATCTTCACCATTTTTTCCTCTATTGACAGGGGAGCAGAGAAAGTGCCTGGGGAACTTGTGAGGGAAGGGGCTGAGGAAGGGGAAGGTACAAACTTTGAGCTTTTTGCCCCTGCCTAGAAATGCCGCAAAGCATCCTCTGAACTCAACAGACAGGTCTGTTCTGGGGCCCTACCACCCTGCTTCACCTGTAAAGATAGTTCTCATGTGATGAGAGGTCTTTCAAAATGGTCATACACTCCAGAGCTCATATAATGGTCCCAAGTTCAAACTCTCTGGTCCCTCTGCCAGAACAGTCTTCCTCAGGGTCCTCTCTTGAAGTTAGGTTAGGGGATCCCCTTCCACCCCCCTGCCATTGCATTCCTCACAGGGGCTTGCCTGGCTCCTGGTCCCATTCCTCTGGGAAGAGGTAGCTGTTGCTCTTGGTGTGATTAACCCCATCAGTCCCTAGGCCTGTGAAGAGAGCAGGTCAGCAATTGCCAGAGGTGTCCTACATCTCCAAGCAGCTAGGTCAGTGCTAGACAGCTCCTGCCATCCCAAAACTCTCCCTCTAGCTGGCCAAAGTTTTGTCTTTGCAGCCTTAAAGAATAGGCCTAAACCCTCTTATCTGGAAGGACTCCCTGAAGACAGTGATCACAACTCTAGTGTTCTGATTCATCCAGCTTGGGGTTGACTCAGCCCAGAAGGCCTGGCAAAAGATGTGGAGACCCTTCCAAATCCCATCATCAGCTGTCAAGTCAACAGCCCTAGGGGAGCAGAAAGCGGGTCTGCTTAGAGACCCTAGTCCCTTCAGGCTCCTTGAACACTGGACCAAAGTCAGAGCTGAAATTTGGGCTAAAACTGAAGCCTGGGATATTTGCAGACGCTGCCACCCTGGTGTGTTCGCTGGTGCTGGCCCAAGTTAGAACTCCGGGCAAAGGCCTTGCCACACTGCAGGCAGATGTAGGGCTTCTCACCACTTTGGGCAACCTGGTGGACGAGCAGGTGGGAGCTCTGGCTGAAGCTCTTGCCACACTCACTGCAAGCATAAGGCTTCTGGCCTGTGTGAGTGTGCTGGTGTCGCAGCAGATTTGAACTGTCCACAAAACTCTTGCTACAATCAGAGCACTTGTAGGGCTTCTCACCTGTGTGCAAGCGCTGGTGTTTAAGGAGCCTGGAGCTATGGTAGCAGCTTTTGCCACATTCTGAACAGGCATAGGGCCGTTCACCCAGGTGGATGCGCTGGTGCTCAGTGAACTGAGTGAGCTCACTAAAGCCACGGCAACATTCAGGACACCTGAAGGGCCACTCTCCATTGTGGGTGCGCTGGTGCCGTAGGCAGTCGGAGCTGTTGGTGAAATTCTTGCCACACTCACAGCAATTGTAGGGCTTCTCACCAGTGTGTGAACGCTGGTGCTTGAGCAGATAGGAGCTGCGCTCAAAGCTGTCACCGCACCAGGCACAGCGGTAGGGCTTCTCACCGGTGTGTGAGCGCTGGTGCTGCAACAGGTTGGAGCTAAGGCTGAAGCTCTTACCACAGTCCCTGCAGCGGTAAGGCTTCTCCCCCGTGTGCGTGCGCTGGTGTTGGATCAGGTTGGAGCTAACGCTAAAAGTCTTACCACATTCAACACAGGTGTAGGGCTTCTCACCTGTGTGCACTCGTTTGTGTTTTACCAGGTCTGAGCTGCCGCCAAAACCCTCCCCACACTCCGGGCACTTGTGGGGCCGGAGGCCTGCGTGGGAACGACGGTGCCGGATGAGGTTGGAGCTAAGGCTGAAGCAACGGCCGCATTCGGGTCAGGGGTACGGCTTTTCACCAGTGTGTACCCGGTGGTGCTTAACCAGATCTGAGCCACGTCGGAAGCTTTTGCCACACTCCGAACAACTGTAAGGCTTGTCACCTGCGTGGCTGGTTTGGTGGTGAATGAGGTCTGGGAGGCAGGCTGCGGTCAGCCCATACTTCCGGCACTCGAAGGCTTTGGAGAGTACAGGAAGGTTGGTCTTGGCAAAGTCTTCTTCCTCTCCAGGGCCAGAGCCTGCCCTACATAGGTACTACAGGCCCAGCAGCATTTCCTGGGCGGCCGGTTGCCCCTGCCACACCAGGAAAGGCCGCTCAGGCGGAACAACCTCGCAATCCAGGGGCGAGCTGGAGCCTCCCCGGTATCTTAATGTTCCGCTTCCCTGCTGCTCCGCCCCGTCCGGGTTCTCCCTTGCCACTTCTGCTGCCGCCGGCTCCATTGCAGGTGAAGAGCGCCCGGTTCCCTAGATGCCAGCTACTCAGCTCATAAACATAGTTACAGCTGGAGACACTCGGGACCCTGTGGTCCGGCAACGGAAACGGAAAAGTCCACAAACCAGTGCCGCTCTAGGAAGTGGCAGCGAACGTTCTCGGTAGGTTTAACCCTCTCATTCACCTGACCGAGCGAGAGCTCCCATCTGCGGTGCTGTCAGGACTTAACACTTTAGGCCTGGCTCAGGGTACTCCAAATCGGTCAGCCCGGACTTCGGAGCCCCGGCCACCGCTGGGGGGCAGCGAAGTGAGCCTGAAGGCAGAAAGGCGGTCCTTGCCAAGGACACGCCGGGGGCAAAGCAGCACGGTAGGAAGACTCCATGGCTGCACGTCTGGATCTCCAGAGGCACCGGCACACTGGGAGACTCCTGGAAGAGAGTTTCCCATCCGTCCTAAAGGAGGCATGTTAAGCTTGGTGTGGACTACAAATCCCAGCATGCACCGCACGCGCCTCCTGGGCTCTCACTATTATATAACCACCACTCCCGACTTGCCTTCTGCGACTGTGCATTAACCAGAGTTCCGGGATCGATAATTACAACTTCCGACTCGCAGGAAAACTGCGGCATCGCTATTTAAAAATCGTAAGAGAGGAGGACTCCGGCCACGCCCCCCTCCTCCAGTTCCGCTCCCTCGGCTAAGCGGCGAGAAGGGGGGCGGAGCTTTAGGCCCGAGCCAAGATGGCGGCTGCGAAGCCAACCCTCACGGACTCGCTGTCGTTCTGCGTCGCGCAGCTCGCGGCGGCGGCCGGGGAGAGCCTGGGTGGGGAAAAGGACTCAGCTACCAGCGAGACACCCCTGGGCCGTGCGCTCTTAGCCCTCCGCACGCGCCACATCAAGGCAGAAGGGGGAATCGAGCGCTTCCGGGCACGCGGCGGGCTCCGCCCCCTTCTTGCGCTGCTACGGCGAGCGGCGGCAGCAGACCCCGCCCCTTCCCAGGCCAGCTCCGGCTCCGCCCCCTCATCGGCTGTGTCAGCAACTTCTGGCCCTGCCCCCTCATCGGGCTCCGCCCCCTCCGCTGGGTCGTCGACGCCTTCGCCGCCAGTGCGCCTGCGCAAGACGCTGGACTTGGCGCTCAGCATCCTAGCCAACTGCTGTACGGAAGGGGCGTGCCGGGCTGAAGTGCGCAAACTCGGAGGCATACTCCCTTTGGGTAAGTGCTCCGCCCCCATTTCCTAGAAAGATTCCACCTGTATCTCCCTCTGTCTGGGCTTGGGCAGTCTTGAATTCTTTGTGTCATAGCTTGGAATAACGTGCTTTGTGATGACGCAGCGGTCTCATTTCTCAAGCTGTTACGCCCCGCGACGTCACCGTTCTCTGTATAGATTACACCATAACCCTCCCAGACCAGATAAATACTGCCGTGATCTAGATATTGACTGTGGGACACTTCCCTCGCGTCTGGACTAGCAGACCCCAAAGGATTATTTGGTGACTTTTTCAGATGATTCTTATCTTCCAGTTAAGAGGACACTCCGTGCATACTCTGTGTCTGGCCGTGTGCAAGGGTCTGAAGCCCTGCTTTATCAGCGGATGCCAGGTGTAGTGGTTCAGAAAGGGAGTTCTCTTTGCAAAAGTCACCTAATCCCTCCGAGGCTAAGATTCCTTGTAAAATAGGATAATAATAGCTATCTCGCAAAATTGTAGTGGGAAGAAAATGAAAAACAAATATAGCACCCAACTACTCTAAGCATGGGCTTGATACTCACATCATTATGATAGAAACGCACAGTAAGAAATCCCAGCAAAAGATAAGCTTTTCTGTTTACCAGCTAAATTGGTGCCTCCTAGTGGCAATCATGTGAACATAGTTTATAAAACATGGTTTGCCCTCCCTGAAATTATGCTAGTTTTGATAAAATATTAATTTTTGTGATAAATGAAGCATTAATATATTTTACATTTACATAAAATTCATCTGGATCATAATGTGTTTGACAAGAGACCTGGTACATTAAGTGACCCTCATAATTCAGTTTCTATTTTGATTTTGAATAGCTCCTGAATCCATCCACTTTTCTATTCCTACTTCTACCATGTTCCCAGAGACTGGTACCCCTTGGTTGGGTGGTGCTTATAGCTGAGTTGGTTTAAGAACCTATTGTCTTTTCTTGCCTGGGCTATTGGGACAGCCTCTTCACTACTCCCCCAGTCCTATTCCTTTCTTCCCATGGATGCCAGGGGTCACTCCCCTTCTTAAAACCCTTGCATTGGTTCCAGTGCCTTCATATTCATGTCCTGAACCCTTGGCTTGGCATTCGAAGCCCCTCATGAGGTTTTAGCACAGACACTGGGTCTCACCTCTGGGCCTTTACAAAGACTGCTTCCAAACCAGAAATGTCCTCTAACACCCTCATCCACCATCCTTCTAGCAAATACTTACCTGTTTAGCTCTCTAGACCAGATCGGGTGTTAGCCTCTTTTGAAGGCCTTCCCTGGCCCTCTCAGGCCACATTTTTTTTTTTTTTTTTTTTT
>VBSM01002153.1:33800192-33883392 GCA_008086735.1 Cheirogaleus medius | reverse complement strand
CTCCCGCCTTGGCCTCCCAGAGTGCTAGGATTACAGATGTGAGCCACTGTGCCCGGCCATCAGGCCACATTCTTGAGGTGATTAATGAGAGAGACAATAAAGGGCAGAACCCTCATGAGCCCAAATTCTCCTTGCAGTGACCATTCTTCAGTGCGTGAAGACAGACAGCATCCAGAACCGAACAGCCCGGGCTCTGGGGAACTTAGCCATGGAACCTGAGAGCTGTGGGGACATCCACTCTGCAGGTGAGAAGGCTGTGAGGGTGGGGTCAGCTAGGGCTCGAGGTGGGAGAAGGGCTTGAGTGTCTGTGCTTGCTCACCTTCTATCCTCCACTTTTCTCCCCTCTTCAGGTGCTGTTCCCCTGCTCGTTGAGAGCCTGACAGCCTGCCAGGACTCACAGTGCCTGCAGAGTGTGGTGCGTGCCCTCCGCAACCTGGCGGACTCACCCCAGCACCGCCTGGCCCTGGCACAGCAGGGAGCAGTGCGCCCACTGGCTGAGCTCCTGGCTGCTGCCCCAGACCCTGCACTGACCTCAGCCCTAGTCCGTGCCCTGCTGGAACTCAGCCGAGGTTGCTCCCGGGCCTGTGCTGAGCAGCTAAGTCTGGGTGGGGGACTAGGCCCACTTGTCAGCCTGGCTTCCCACCCCAAACGGGCAGTGAGCGAGGCCACCATTCTGATCCTTGCCAACCTGTGTGCCCAGGGCCTGGTACGTCCTGCACTAGGCAATGCTGGTGGTGTGGAGGTGCTACTAGGTGAGCTCCAGCGGCGCCGGGGCCCCAATGGGGCCAGCTCTGCCTCGCAGCAGCCCCTGGTGCGGGCTGTGTGCCTCCTGTGCCGGGAGGCCATCAACCGGGCCCGGCTGCGGGACGCTGGAGGTTTGGAGCTGCTGATGGGCCTGCTGCGGGACCCTCGTGCCAGTACCTGGCACCCTCGTGTTGTGGCCGCCCTTGTGGGCTTTCTCTATGATACCGGGGCCCTGGGCAGGCTACAGGCTCTAGGACTGGTACCTCTCCTGGCTGGGCAGCTGTGTGGTGAGGCTGGAGAAGAGGAAGAAGAGGGAAGAGAAGCCGCTTCCTGGGACTTCCCCGAGGAGCGGACCCCTGAGCGGGCAGAGGCTGGAAGCTTCCGAAGCCTCAGGTGAGTCTTCACCTCAGGGATTGGGAGGGTGGGCGATGCTTGGGGTGGGGATTTGTGTCTCTTCTGATCCTTTTCTCTACCCCATCCCCGATTCTGTCTCAGACTTTTACTGACTAGGACTCCTGATTCCTTGTTCTTTCTGACATGACCACCTTCCAGTCCCCATTAAACATACCTCCTGTCCCCTGGATCTACCTTTTGGCTTTGGTTCCACACCAGCACCTCTGAACTTTGGGCCCTAGACAAGTTCATTGGGAACTAGTATGTGTACTGGTTAAGATGGTGTGCTCTGGAGTCCAAGTTCTTACTCTGTTACCATCACTTATATGGAGGAACATCATGGGCAAGCTAATTAACTCTTCGGAGACTCTGATTCCTTGTGTGTAACATACGTGCCCCGTGGAGTTGTTGTTAAGATTTGCCCCTTAGCTGGCACTAAGCGTTGCTCAGTAAATGTCGGCCTTGTTGTGAACTCTCTGACATCATTTCCTGCCACTCTCCCTGGTGCTTGCTATACACTTATTGCCTTCTAGCTAGATTTTGAACATGATAGGTGGGTACCATCTCAGGGCCTCTTTGATTGGTGTTCTCTCTACCTAGAACGCCCTTCCTCATACATGCCTTTATTTCTAACTTCCCTTAAGTTATTTTTCTCAGTTACCAGTTTACACACACTAACATACCATATGGTTTACTGATACTGTTGTCTGCTTCTCTCAATGGAACATCAGCTCCCGGAGGACAGGGACTTTGTTTTGTTTGGTGCTTTTCCTCAGCACCTAAAACAGGGCTTGGCACATGATAGGCATCAGTAATTTCTGAAAGAGATTTTGGTCCCCTCTCCCCAACTTCTGTTTCTCCCCACCCCCCCTTTATCCAACTTCCTCTTCTCTCCTGCTTCACCTCCTTTGGCAAGACACCTCCTTTGACTCTGCTCTGTCACCTTGGATCTGGGTTCAGTGTCCTCTTTCTGTCCTCCATAGGTCGTGGCTGATCTCCGAGGGCTACGCCGCAGGCCCCGGAGACATCTCTCCAGACTGGTCTCCCGAACGTTGTCCGCCACCAGAGCCAGCTGAGCCAGTCAGCCCGACCTTGCTGCGGACACCACGCACACTGCGCACGCCAGGCCGCAGCCCTGCCAATTCCACTGAGGAGCCTTGGGGACGCGAGGGGCCTGCGCTGTTGCTGCTGTCGCGCTTCTCCCAGGCTCCCGACCCTAGTGGGGCGCTGGTGACTGGCCCCGCACTATGCGGCCTACTGGCTTACGTGACCGGTGCACCTGGTCCACCAAGCCCACGTGCACTGCGCATCCTGGCACGCCTCACCTGCAACCCTGCCTGCCTCGAGGCCTTCGTGCGCAGCTATGGCGCAGCACTGCTGCGGGCCTGGCTGGTGCTCGGCGTTGCACCAGATGACTGGCCAGCACCACGTGCCCGGCCTGCTCGCCGCAGCCAGCACCGAGAGCTGGGTAAGTCCCCTCCCCTGCTTTCCTGCCCACACTCGAGGCCCCAGCCTCCCCCTTTGCTTTCAGTGGGCCCAGAACCTCACCTCACCACTCACCTGCCCTATCACTGTCCTCCCCAGCCCACTGTCGAAGACCCGAGTCACTGGGTGGGGAGTGGGACACTCCCTTCTGCTCCACAGGCCTAGCATATGGAGTTCTGCTCTGTCCTCTGCCCAAGCCTTGGGGCACACAGACCCTGACACCAGGTGTGGCCCCCGACAACCTAGAATCTTGCCTGTGTTTCTTTACCAACTCTGTTCTTGATTCTGCACTGTTCTGACTACTCCCCCCACCCACCCCACCACTGACTGGTGAGGCCAGGCTCGGGCCCCACGTCCTCCCAGGCCCCACCACCACTTCCAACACTGCCAGGGACTGCCCTGTCTTCCATGCCCCAACTGCAGACTGTTTTAGTCCTTGAGGGCCTAGACTCGCACCCTGACCATCCCACTTTCTGTTCTTGCCCTTGACTTCTAGTTCCTAGCCTCCTGACCCCAGCCCTCCAGGGCCTGCAGCCATCCCCTCGTCCATGCCCTGATTGCTTGCCCTGAGGTTTTACCCTCCTTCCTTTCAAGGGCCCAGAGCCCTGCTTTGCCCCTCCAACCCCAGCCTTGGACACCAACTACAACCTGACCATCTCTGCCCACCCTTGCAGGTGAGATGCTGCTGCAGAACCTGACCGTACAGGCCGAGTCGCCCTTCGGAGTAGGTGCCCTCACTCACCTGCTGCTCTCTGGGAGCCCTGAGGACCGTGTGGCCTGCGCGCTGACCCTGCCCTTCATCTGTCGGTGAGGAGGATGTGGGTGCCTTGCAGGGGTCAGGGGAATAATGTTGCTGTTTCCCAGTCTCACTCTTTTCCACCTCCTAAAAGACTGCTTTTTGCCCCATAGGAAGCCCTCTCTGTGGCGTCGACTACTTCTGGACCAGGGCGGCCTCCGTCTTCTCCTCACAGCACTAACTCGGCCCCCTCCACATCCGCTCTTCCTCTTCTTTGCTGCGGACTCCCTCTCCTGCCTGCAAGGCCTGGTGTCTCCCGCTGTGAGCCCAGCTCTCCCACTCGCAAGCCCCTTGGACCTAAACCCACCCTCCCCTTGCCTCTATGAACCTCTGCTGGGCCCAGCCCCCATCCCAGCCCCTGACCTGCACTTCCTACTGGACTCAGGCCTGCAGCTCCCTGCCCAGCGAGCTGCCTCGGCAACTGCCTCCCCTTTCTTCCGGGCTCTGCTATCTGGCAGCTTTGCCGAAGCCCAGATGGACCTAGTCCCACTGCGAGGCCTGTCACCCAGTGCAGCCCGGCCTATCCTGCATCATTTGCACGGCTGCCGGGGCTGTGGGGCTGCTCTGGGGCCTGTGCCCCCGCCAGGCCAGCCCTTGCTGGGCTCAGAGGCTGAGGAGGCGCTGGAGGCTGCTGGCCGTTTCCTGCTGCCTGGGCTGGAGGAGGAGCTGGAAGAGGCCGTGGGCCACATCCACCTGGGGCCTCAGGGCGGACCGGAGTCTGTGGGTGAGGTGTTCCGCCTGGGCCGGCCCCGGCTGGCTGCCCATTGTGCCCGCTGGACACTGGGGCCGGGGCAGTGTCCAAGGAAGCGGGGCCTGGCCCTGGTGGGGCTTGTGGAGGCAGCGGGTGAGGAGGCAGGGCTCCTGACTGAGGCTTTACTGGCTGTGGTGATGGGGATTGAGTTGGAGGCAAAGGTCTCAGCCTAGACTGTTGATGTTCCCTGGGAGGGGACCCAAGGACAATTTGGCTGTGAAGGAGACCTCCCTCAGACTGGCCAGGGAGGAGGCTGAGTAGAAGGAGTCATCATCAAGAACTGATGAGAAGATGGAACCGGACCCCCAGGATGATGCAGACTCCCCTTGCTGCCTCCAAGGCCTGGTGTCTCCCACTGTGAGCCCAGCTCTCCCACCCTCCCCTTGCCTCTATGCACCTCTGCTGGGCCCAGCCCCCATCCCAGCCGTGACCTGCAATTCTACTGGACTCAGGCCTGCAGCTCCCTGCCCAGTGAGCTGCCTCAGCTACCGCAGGACAAGGATCTGAAGACCCAGGAGTGAGAAGCCAAGGCCAGGCAGGGCCTGGGCATGGGGCCCAAGAGAAGAACAGCCCAGAGCCCCAGGGATCTGGCTTGGCCTAGCCCTCTGGAGTTGAGATTAAAAACTTTGGAGTGGGATGCCTTTGTTGTGTGGTGTCTCTGCTTACTTTCCTGTGGTAGTACCCCCACCCCTTCACCCACCAAGCGGAGTCTTATCTAAGTCTCTGTGCCTTGACACAGGCCACCCTCGGCATGTCAGAGTTTAATAAGTAATCGACCAGTGGTTCCTAGAGCCCCAGGATGGGGTAGAGTTCCCACACTTCTTCCTACAATGTGGTTTTGAGCCCTAAGGGAAGTCTACTTCCTGCTTACAGGGCCTCATTGCTCAGACATAACACCCAGGTGGACACACATGGCTCTGTCAGGGCTGAGAGGGTTGTGCTGAGTGAGTGCCTTGAATGTGGGGATGTGTGTGGAAGGCCTTGGCATTACTGTTTCCTGACTGTCTTTTGCCCACGTTGGGCCCTCAGTCTCTGGGTTCATTTTCCTCTCTTGGGCCACGTGTCTTGCTGCTGTCTGCCTAAGGGAAGACCTGCTGTGTTCCTAGAGTCTTTGAGGCCCTGTCTTAATCATGCTCAGAGAGAGCCAAAACCCTGTGCTGGCATTCAGGTGAGGGAGGGCTCATGTTGCTTTGGTCTCCAAGGCTGGGTCTCCATCACCTGGCCTCCAGATCTCTGACCACGTGGGTGACAGTCTGACTTTGAGGAGAGTGCTCAACTGGGCCTGCCAGGGTCTGCTTCTGGGGAGCTAAGCTTGGTCTTACTGTTTCAGGGCCTCTATGGGTGTTGATCCAGGCCTCTGGTTCTCAGGCTATGTTAGGGCCACGCAGACAGCTTTGAAAAAATACCGATGCCTGGGCCCTTTCTGATTGAATTGGACTGTGGGGTGCCTTGAGCATCAGCATTTTTAAAAAGCTCCCCAGGTTCTGATTTGCTCCTGGGTTAAGACTCACAATCCAGTGCTCAGATCTGGCCACCAGAGTGGCTGCAGCGCAGTTGTGTCCATCCGCACCCACCTCTAAAGTTTCTCCTTTCCACTTTGATCTCTCAGGGACTCTGTCTAGGGGAGGAAGGCCTCTTGGTACTTTGTGACTGGAGTCTGTGTCTTGCCTTCTCTGTGCTCATCAGCATCTTGGGAAAGGGCTGTTTTGGAACAGGCCTGGGTCACCTTAGTGTTGGGAACAGGCTTTGTCCAGGCTGGCTGAGGTCTGGCTGCCTGGGAGTGTTTTCCCTGAGTCTGCATGGGGCTTGGGCCTGGGTTTCAGTTTACCTGTGTCTATGTCCAGGTCTTGGAGGGAAGGTCCTAGCTTAGAGTGTGGGTGTGGTGGCTCTGTCTGTCTCCACTCTGAGAGATTTCTTTGTGTCTAGTGTGTATGCCTCTTGGGATCTCTGTTTATTTGTCTGTCAGGGTCTCCGATGGGAGGTCTTTGAACCTGGAGTCTGACTGAACCTTAGAACAGCACTCCTGCCCCCAGCTCAAAAATTCTGTCTGGGACAAGTCTCTCAAGAATGGCCCAGGTGGGAGGGAGGCTCTGTTTAGGACTCGGGTGCTGGCTTTGGCGGGTGTATGCTTGGGCCTCTGGGGCTTGGTCTGGAAGAGCCACTTCTCTGGCTCTGGCTCTGGTCGCCTGCGGCTCCCTGCCGCTGAGGCCAAGGCTGGGGTGTGGCCGCCTCCGCGGCAGGCCGGCGGGCTGGGCTCGGGTGGGCAGAGGCGCTCCCTCCCTTCCACGCCCCCACCCCGGGTTCCCCCGTTCACGGCCCCCCCCCAATTCCCATCCCAGCGGGTCCCGGCTTCCTTACATGGTCACGCCCGGGCTTCCAGCTCCCGGACGTCCCTCCGCCTCCGCCCCCACCGGACACGGCCCCCGCCCTGCTCGCCCCGCGCCACCCGCCTGCGCCCCGCCATGGAGGACCTGGGTGAGTGGGGCCCGGATCCCCGGGTCCCCAGCCCCTCGCCGCTGCCTAGATCTGCTTCCTCCCTGTCGCACTCCCGGCATCTCCCCATCCTCTAGCTCCTGCTCTCGTCCCTGCCTGCGCCTCCTTTCCAACTCCACGTCCCCCTTCCTGCCTCTCTTCCTGCCTTTCCTGGGCCGGCCGCTCCCTCCCTTCTTCCCTAGCTCCGCTCCTTCATCCCTGGCTGCGGGGCATGAAACGGGAGGTTTAGCGCCGGTGGGCTCCTGGGCTCAGGGGCTCTGGGAAGGGAGGAGTTAAAGGGACCTTGGACCCGGGGCCTGGGAAAGTAGACGGGAGGGGAGAGTATGACATCAAGTTTTGGACAAGAAAGCGGGCCTGCGCCAGGGTTTTGGGAAAAGAAGAGTTAAGGGCTCCTAAGTATGGCTGGGGTCAAGTCCCTGGGGCAAGGAAGAGAATAATAGACGAAGAGTGTCAAGATGCCAGAGAGAGATTAAATGTTTGAAGAGTGAAGGGGCAAGAACTTCCAGGTTCTGGAAGAGAAATGGTTCAAAGCACCCGGACCTGGGAATGGTGTAGGGACAGGGTTGGAAGGTGTCTTGAGCTGGAAGGAGGACCCAGGTATCTTGTCCTCTCTTCTGAGACTGGGGCTGCAAGGCTGTGCCCACCATGGGAGGGAAGGGCTTCCAGCATCCTGCAGTAGAGGGTGCTCCTCAGTAAGAGTAACTGGCGCTGTACCGTGGAGAAGAAGCCAATCAGAAAGCAGGTCCCAGCAAACTCGCCAATGAGGAGCATAGGGTGGGACTCAGTGGGGCTTGGAAGTGGGCCAGGCTGGGCGAGGCCTGTTTAGGTAGGGGGAGAAATTGGTGAGTGTGGCAGAGAGTGCACCCAATCAGAAAGCTGGGTGCCAGGCATATGGCCAATTGAGCAATTTGGAGTGGAGCCAGATTTGGCTTAAGTAGAGCCAGTTTTGACTGCATCAGGGAAGGTGGGGAGGTTAAAAGAATCAGGCGGCTGGGTTTGTGTTTGACTCCCAGGATGAGCCAATTGGGATGTTCTGGTCATAAATATTCCTTGCTACCCTTCCACTTCTTTGCCTTAGTCTGGCCCTGTGTTTCCTTCTGATTCTTGATCTCTGCTCTTAATACTGGCTTTTGTCCTTCTCAAATATTGCCCATTTGCTCTATCCTCTGATCTCTTAAGTCTCTGTCTCTGCCCTAACAGTGACCCCCTCAGTCTCTCACCCTGATGGCCTCTCCCTGCAGATGCCCTGCTCTCTGACCTGGAGACCACCACCTCACATATGCCAAGGTCAGGAGCTCCAAAAGAGCGCCCCCCAGAGCCACTCACACCTCCCCCAACCTATGGTCACCAGACACAGGTGAGATCAGATGCTGGGGACTGAAGCAGCTACTAGGGCCCAGCTTGGCCCAGGCTAGGGGAATCTGGGCCTGAGGGGAGCAAAGTCCAGGCCAGTCACCCCACATATGAATCTCTTCTCTGTAGACAGGGTCTGGGGAGTCTCCAGGGGCCTCCGGGGACAAGGACCATCTGTACAGGTGAGGAGCCTAGGAATTGGGGGATAGGGAAGCCAACTGAGGCTCAGGTGAGAAGGCTTGGATTCCCCACCCCTGAACCCAGGCTCCCATTCTGTTTCCCAGTACGGTATGCAAGCCTCGGTCTCCAAAGCCTGCAGCCCCTGCGGCCCCTCCATTCTCCTCTTCCAGCGGTGTCTTGGGTACTGGGCTCTGTGAGCTAGACCGGTTGCTTCAGGAACTTAATGCCACCCAGTTCAACATCACAGGTACCAGGGTTACTGAGGCAGGCCTTGATGGGAGATGGGCAGGGCAGGGCAGGGAAGGGTGGAGACCAAGGGGAATATACTTCCCAGAGTAGCAGCTCAAGGAACCCAAAGCCTCAACTGGGAGAATGGGTTGAGCATGACCCTATGGCCAATATCCTTCTCTCCTGTCTCCAGATGAAATAATGTCTCAGTTCCCATCTAGCAAGGTGGCTGCAGGGGACCAGAAGGAGGACCAATCTGAAGACAAGAAAAGACCCAGCCTGTGAGTCTGGCATAGTTGACAGGGCTGGGAGACAGATGATGGGCCTGGGATGTCTGTTACTAGAGGGAGCATTACTCTGGGAGGCTCTAAGATGACACCAGCTGTGTTCTTTATAGCCCTTCCAGCCCATCTCCTGTCCTCCCAAAGTCTTCAGCTACCTCGGCCACTCTGGAGCTGGATAGACTGATGGCCTCGCTCTCTGACTTCCGTGTCCAGAACCACGTGAGTCAGGCGGGGTTTAGGCTGGTGTCAATTTGTGGCTCCCCAACTCATTCTAGACTGCACCATGCCTGCTACCTTGCTGACTCAATTCTCATGTCCTTCCCACTGCAGCTTCCAGCCTCTGGGCCAACCCAGCCACCGGTGGCAAGCTCCATGAATGAGGGTTCCCCATCCCCACCAGAGCCGACTAGCAAGGGCAGCTTGGACACCATGCTGGGGCTGCTACAGTCCGACCTCAGCCGCCGTGGTGTTCCCACGCAGGCCAAGGGCCTCTGTGGCTCCTGCAATAAACCTATTGCTGGGCAGGTAAGTGGAGCCCTGTGAGAGGGAAAGCAGGGACCCACAGACCCATATTTACTGAGAGCCAGGCTTTGTGCTGTTCCCTTTTAATAAATAACTCTATGAAGTGGGTATTACTGATACTCATATTTTATGGACAAGGAAACTGAAGCTCTGAGTCACACAGCAGGTAAGTGGTAGGGTGAGAATTCCAACCTAGTTATCATTTACTGTGACCCTACTGTGTGCCCGGCACTGTTCTAGCTCCTTTACAAACTCCCATCTCATTTAATTTCCACAAGACTCATTGGCTCCACACACCATTTCTCAGGCATCCACAAAGACTGCCTCTCCTCTGTCAGAGTCTGGCCTGGGATGTCTGGTTCTTGGCTTATTGACTAAGCAGATGTGACTGACAACAGCTGTGCCCAGTAGTTGGCCTACAGCCTCTTGCTAGATAAAGTGTCTGACTCCCATCCCAGAATCACCAATCGTGGCAACACAGGGTGGCATTATAACTCTCATCTTCATGGGTTCCTTCTTCCATTAAAAAAAATTAAAAATTATACTATATGTCTGTGTTGGTATAAAGATGAATATATTCATATTAGATATTAAATCATTTTCTTCTAGTTCATTTCTTCCCTCCAATTTTAAAAGAAATGAAAACATTTTCATGGGCCCCTAAAAGTATTGTGAGCACTGTGCTTGCCATGCCTCATGAATAAATAAGTCTACCCTGGAGCAAAGCTGGGTTGAATCTCCATCGCTTACAGGCTGCATGGTCTTGAACATTAGAGTCTTCATCCTGGTCTCTCAAAGAGAAGACTTGAAAAATGCCACCTAAACCTTAGCTCACTGAGCGTGTGGCAGTCAGAGGACCATTCTGATCCAAGCCTCATCCCCCTGAGTCACAGGTGGTGACAGCTCTGGGCCGGGCCTGGCACCCTGAGCACTTCGTGTGCGGTGGCTGTTCCATGGCCCTGGGAGGCAGCAGCTTCTTTGAGAAGGATGGAGCCCCCTTCTGCCCCGAATGCTACTTCGAGCGCTTCTCACCAAGATGTGGCTTCTGCAACCAGCCCATCCGACACGTGAGCCCCGCCTGGCCCCGCAGATGTGTCACTGTCCCACTCAGAGAGCCTGTGGGATGGGATTCGTCCAGATTGGTCCCCCCAGCCGCACCACCACTCCCAACCTGCCCCTTGGCAACGTCCCTGGCTCCTTGGACTCCGCTCTCCTCTTTGGTTCCCGAACTCCTGTTAGGTCTTCCGCCCCCTGGACTCATACCTTAGCCGAGTCAGCCAGGTTGGGAGCGGGAGAGAGCGGCAAGAAGGGCTGGACTGTCACACTGAGTGTCCCCTTTCACTCCCTGCAGAAGATGGTAACCGCCTTGGGCACCCATTGGCACCCAGAGCACTTCTGCTGCGTCAGTTGCCGAGAGCCGTTCGGAGATGAGGGTGAGAGAGCTCGGCTCTGCCTTAAAAACCGCGGGTCCTGGGACATCTTGCCCCAACCCTCCGACCTCCGGAGCCCTTGGGGCCATGAATTTTCTCCCGTTCTCCTCTGGCCCTACCCTCTGCCACACATGGGCTCCCGTCCCAGCCCCGCCCGCTCTGGCCACCTCAGACCCCGTGCTGTCTCTCCGACTGCCCCCTCTGCCCCAGTCTCGGATCTCGTGGGTCCCGGTCCCGCCCGCACCCTTTCCTCTCGGCCCACTCGCCCCCCGCCCCCAGGTTTCCACGAGCGCGAGGGCCGCCCCTACTGCCGGCGAGACTTCCTGCAGCTGTTCGCCCCGCGCTGCCAGGGCTGCCAGGGCCCCATCCTGGACAACTACATCTCGGCGCTCAGCGCGCTCTGGCACCCGGACTGCTTCGTCTGCAGGGTGCGCCGCCGGGGCAAGGCCTGGGGGGCGGGGCGGGTCAACGCGAGGCGGGACGGGCCCGGGTGGGGCGAGTTTTCCCGGCAGGGTCCTTCCCGAGCGACGCTTCGCGTCTGGGCGGGGCCGCGAGGGTCACAGCGCGGCATTCCGCGAGTTACCTGGCCCGGCTCGGCCGCTGACCTGTCCCGTCGCGGCCTCCCCTCCCCAGGAATGCTTCGCGCCCTTCTCCGGAGGCAGCTTTTTCGAGCACGAGGGCCGCCCGCTGTGCGAGAACCATTTCCACGCGCGCCGCGGCTCGCTCTGCGCCACGTGTGGCCTCCCGGTGACCGGCCGCTGCGTGTCCGCCCTGGGCCGCCGCTTCCACCCAGACCACTTCACCTGCACCTTCTGCCTGCGCCCGCTCACCAAGGGCTCCTTCCAGGAGCGCGCCGGCAAGCCCTACTGCCAGCCGTGCTTCCTCAAGCTCTTCGGCTGACCCCGCTCCCCGCTCGCCCCGGGGCCGCGCCCCACACCCCGCCCTTGGGAAAAGACCGAGTCCTCCCGACCCCGGGCCTTGCTCTTAGAGCTTGGGGCTACCCCACCCCGCTCTGCGAGGCCCCACCCCCTGGAGAGACCCGCCTCTAAGGTACTCAATGTTCTCAGGGGTCAAGTTCAGAAAAGGCTCAGCCAATTCTTAACCCACACGCCCCAAATGCGGATTGTCCGCTGACAGAGATCCCGCGTAAATCCTTCACTCGAGTCCCGCCCTTGAGGGAGCCCCCTGACGGGAGGAGGGTCCTTGCAATTCTGACTAAGCAGAGGCCCTGGCCCCCCGCGCCCCCACTGTTCTGTGCACTTTTTTCTACCTACATAAACACACATTCCACGTGTCACTGGTGCTGTCTGTGTCTCTTGCCTCCTGACGCCCTGCCCCTGGTGCTGGCTCTGTCCTCGGCGGTCTCTAGGCCACCGTCCCGGCGACAGAGCGGGACCTAGGGCCTCAGCCCTCGCAGGTGGCCACTCCTGTCCTTCGCACTTCAAATATTAGGGGAACCCAAGGCTGGAAAGGGCGGCGACCTGCACAGGATTGTGCAGATAGCCAGGACAAGGACTCAAACGGAGGCTCCATGGAAGCTTCCCACCCCCATTATTCCCCTCAGCTCCCTGTGTTCTTGAAATAAGTGATTAATGTGTCCCCACTTCCTGCCCTGCCTTTGTTTCTTTTCAGACTTTTTTTCCCCCTTAAAGGACCTTTAGAGATGTGTCTCCTTCTACAAGTGCCAATTTATTTATGCCCACCCTTTGGATCTGGGCACTAAGGTACAGTTTCCCTCTTACTAGTATTGACCCACAACACTGCTAATCACCTGTAGCTTTCATGTAGTCTGGCCCAGCTTAACCCTTTCTTCCTCCACCCTCAAATATCCACGTCAAGGAAGAACAGTCAGCATGTCCAGAGTTATTATTTACTTTTCTTGTTGGTTCAGCAGTCACCGCCTGAGACTTTCCCTGGCTCAGCCCTGTGCTGGGTGGTGCTGGGTCTACAGATGAGTCAGGCCTAGGCAGTCTCTGCCCTGGAGAGCCCCAGGCTGGCCAAAGAGACAGAGGATGACACTTGGTATGGCCAGGGCAGTGACTGAGGGAAGCACTGGGGGCTGTAGGAGCCAAAAGGAAGCTTCTAACCCAGACTGGGAGTCAAGGAAGATTTCCTGGAGGAGGGGACACCTGAGCTAAGTCCTAGCAGAGAAGGGTGGGGCCAGGGTTTTCAGGTATGGGGGAGTTCAGGCTCCATCTAAGTCCTCAAGCCCCAAGGGCCTTTTTGAGTCCCAGAACCTTCACCTTGGACCCTGAAGTTCCTAGACTGGAAGGGGCCTAGACTCCTGGGTCCAGACTACAGGGGCTTTTGGTGCTGGAAATGATGGATCCTCAGAGGCCTTTCCACGCTAGCGTCAGGAAGAGCTAGCAGCCAAGGTGAGCATATGTGGGCAAGAGACAAAGGTGAGGTCTCAGCCCTAGGTTCTGGCAGACCCCTAGATCTTTTCCTTTTGGAGGCTCCACTCCTTTGGTCTTCCAAGGTCTCCTGCTTTTCCCCTTCCACACATTCTCCTGGGCAATGCTGCCCATGCCCTGGCATGTAACCACCTCTCTATCTTGAGGATGCCCAAATTGGCCATCTCTAGTCTTGATCCATTCATTCACCAAGTGTTAATATTGAGCACTTACTGTGCCAGGCTCTGGGGAGGCAATGGGGAACCAAGCAGATATGCTTCTTGCCCTCAGGGAGCTGAAGTCTAGTAGGGAAGACATGATAAACCAGCACACAAGTGACAAGTATGATGAAAGAATGGGCCTTCCCTGACCACCTAGGCAAAGCCAACCCTTCCCCTGATTTCCACCCCATGGCACCTCCCTAGTTCCTTCATAGCACTTATCACTATTGTAAGTAGGTGTTTATTTGTTGATTGCTTATGTCTGATTCTGAATCTGGACCAAAAGCTCCTGAGAGCAGGCAACATGTTTATTTTGCTGACCGTTGTCTCTCTGGTGTCTAGAACAGTCTAATACTAAGCAGGTGCTCAGCAAATGTTTGTTAACGAAGGAAGGAACAAATAAGAAAGGAAAGGAGGGGGAGTGAGGAAAAAACAGAGAACTAAGAGAAGGGGGAGAAAGGATTACTTCAACCAAGTAGAGAAGGCTCAGTGAAATGTAGTGTGTAAGCTGAGGCTTGAAGGTAGAGAAGAGGGCAGCCAGGCGAACAGCCCGAGGAGAGCAGTCCAGGCAGAGGAGACAGCAAGCACAAAGGCCAGGGGGTAGGACAGAGTTTGACATATTGGGAGACAGGAAAGGTGGCCAGTGTGGCTGGATTACAGCAAGAAATGCAGAGAGTAGGAGATGAAGTCAAAGAGGAAATAGATGTCACATCATGATGGGCCTTGTAGTCCATAGTGAGGGGATTTTATTTTAAGTGGCTATAACCCAAATATGTCCTTTGACTCTTGTTCCTGGATTTCTTCTTTTTTTATTATTTCAGAATATTACAGGGGTACAAATGTTTAGGTTACATATGTTGCCTTTGCACCACCTGAGTCAGAGCTATAAACATGCCCATCCCCCAGACAGTGTGCACTGCACCCATTAGGTGTGAATATGCCCATCCCCTCCTCCCCCTCCCACCTGCCCGACACCTGATGAATGTTACTTCCATATGTGTGTAAAAGTGTCGATCAATTAGTACCAATTTAGTGGTGAATGTGGTGCTTGTTTTTCCATTCTTGTGATACTTCACTGAGTAGAATGGGCTCCAGCTCCATCCAGGATAATACAAGAGGTGCTGGTCACCATTGTTTTTTATGGCTGAGTAGTACTCCATGGTATACATATACCACATTTTATCAATCCACTTACATATTGATGGGCACTTGGGTTGTTTCCACATCTTTGCAATTGTGAATTGTGCTGCTATAAATATTTTAATGCAGATGTCTTTATTATAGAATGTCTTTTTTTCCTTTGAGTAGATGCCCAGTAGTGGGATTGCTGGATCAAATGGTAGCTCTACCCTTAGCTCTTTGAGGTATCTCCATATTACTTTCCACAAAGGTTGCACTAGTTTGCAGTCCCACCAGCAGTGTATGAGTGTTCCTTTCTCTCCGTATCCACGCCAACATTTGTTTTGGGCCTTTTTGGTCCCCAGAAGTAGACACTGTGGGTGCCACACCCCTATCCACTTGGCCCACCTAGAAAGTCACAGACAGACAGTTCCCAGACACCCAGACTCCCCAGCTGCTTCCAGAGCTTCTTGTCTGAGGGAGTGTGCTCCATGTACTTGATACGCCTGAAATGTGAGAGTTTCTGCAACTTTCAACCAGTGAGAAACAGGAATTGGTGAATAAATTCCCCAACTTCCTGGCCCCTTAAGGTCATTTCTGTGGTCTGTCCTTTACAGTGTCACGGGGGTCCTCACTGGGGTCCGGTTATAACCTGTTCAACAACATACTCTTTACTGGCTTTTCTCCTTTTTTGTCTCACTTCCCCTCTCCCTCCCAGTCCTTACTGGGATCACTTCCGCAATAAAGTCCTTGCACCCAAATTCTTGTCTCAGGGTCTGCTTTGGTCTGCTTTTGAAGAAACCCAAACTAAGGTACTTTTTAAACAAAACTCATCATTTCCCCCTAAAATGTTTTTCTCTCTTTACCATGTCAGGGATGACTGCAGCTGCCATAATCAGACTGTTCCCCAACATCCAAGTCTGGTCAATTCTTCTAGAAAGGCAGACATACAGATATTATTAATTGACCAACCCCCTCACTTCTTGTGTCCAGCCCTGGGCTGAGCAGGGGGACTGCAGAGATGAATTAGATCAGTCTCAGCTCTTGAGGAGTCTCTAGTCTGTTGAGACAGACCTGGATCCAGACGAGGCCCACACGGTGTGCTCAGAACTGTATCAGCAAAGTCAGAGAAGTTTTTCTTAAAGAGTAACAAGCTGGGCACTGAAGGCTTTGGAGTTGGCCATTTGGGAGGCAGGAAGGCAATATAAGCAGAGGGCACAGTTTATGCAAAAGATTGAGGGGGGAAAAAAGAAAGAAAGAAAGAAAGGAAAGAAAAAAAAAAAAGAAACTGTCTAGGCTGCATAGTTTCAGGGAATGGGACGGGAAATGTGACTTCACTCCAGATTTGGTGTGGAGAAACAAGGGGAAGGGTGAGCAGGAGTCAGGGCATGTCAGGCCTTGGAAATCAGACTGAAGAGTTTGTGCTTCCTCCTG
Organism: Cheirogaleus medius; assembly: GCA_008086735.1. NCBI lineage: Eukaryota > Metazoa > Chordata > Mammalia > Primates > Cheirogaleidae > Cheirogaleus > Cheirogaleus medius. The sequence goes on along the minus strand of VBSM01002153.1, from coordinate 33,867,566 downwards.
AGTGTGATGGGGAGCTATGGAGGGCTTCTGAGGAGGGGAGTGACACTGTCAGATTTGGGTTTGAAAATGATTCCTCTGTATTAGACAAAACCAGGGGGCTGGCTCAGCCTGGCTCCCTAAGTAGAGGCTGAAGGTATGCATTTTTAGGAAATGAAAGAGGCAATTTTGAGTCTGGGGCACTGGGGAGAGGGCGGAGGCTAAGGCCCAGGAAGAAGTGCCCCTGAACTTGAAAGGGCCCAGCTAGCTCCCCAGGACCAGCCTTCGGCCTTGATATGACCTGATTCAGCTAAACAAAGCTGGGGAGGGGGGACGAGACCTGGGGGACTTGTCGGCTCACTGCCCCTGAGGTAACCATTAATCCTTCTCCTTGGGGAGCCCAGGAGCCGGTCCCTCAAGGGGCAGATCCTGAGTAGAATGGAGGAACACATGGAGGCAAGCTTGGCACCAGAGCCAGGGGTCCAGAAGGTCCTAATCGACAATCCTGCTGATATCGTGGTCATTGCTGCTTATTTCCTGCTGGTCATTGGTGTTGGCTTGTGGGTGAGAAATTGAGGGGGTCCTAAAGGGGGCTGGGCTTTTGGGGTCTGGGGCAAAAGTTTCAGAGAGACTGCCTAGATGGGGGAAGGATGCCTGGATCTTTGAGGGAGAGACCCAGGGCTCTGAGGGGCAAGCAGGTCTTTTGAGGGACTCAGGGAGGCCCAGACAACATTAATTCCTTGTCTTCCCACCTTTGGGTTGTGCTAGGTAAGGGGGTCAATGGCTTTTTGTCAGAGTCAGCATCTTTAATGAGATCCTGGTTCCCATGTCCACATGATGGCTGACCAGCAGCCGACATCCAAGGCTCCCAGAAAAGTCAGGCCAAATCCAGCCACAATAAGACTTGGGGACCTGGACACTAGGATTAGGGCCCAGTTGCTCTGGGTGTCTGGGAGGAGGTTGGCAGTGGGGGTGCAAACAATCAGCCGAGCTGTGTGCTGGTTAATCTTCAGCCTGAAACAAGGCTGAGGAATGTGTTGAGAAGGCTAATGAGGTCCAAAGATGTGCCCCAAACCCAGGACTCCCCCTGCTTCTGTCCCCCAGTCTATGTGCAGAACCAACAGAGGCACTGTCCGTGGCTACTTCCTGGCAGGACGAAGCATGGTGTGGTGGCCGGTGAGCGGCGCTGGGCCATGGTGGGGGAGAGGGCCTGCAGAAGCAGCCTGCCTAACAGCCCCCTCTGGCCACACAGGTTGGGGCCTCTCTCTTCGCCAGCAACATCGGCAGCGGCCACTTTGTGGGCCTGGCAGGGACTGGTGCTGCGAGCGGCTTGGCTGTGGCTGGATTTGAGTGGAATGTGAGGCCCCCTTTTTGCCAATAGCCCCAACCCCAGTGGGAACCCTTGGAAAGATCACACCTTGGGGAAGCTCCGGGCAGGGGGGATAGGAGATTGGAGGTGGGACTTCCCAATTGTGGGTGTGGTTGTGTTGGGAGTGAGAGTCACACAGCCAGCTTGGAGGCAGAGGCATGCATGTGATGACCACTTTCAGGGCAGGCATAGGTCCTGCTCCTGGCTTGCTGTGTGAGCCTGTACCAGCCATTCCCATCTGTGGGCCTTGATCTACACCTCTCTGAAGTGGGGTGAGACTCAGTGATAGAGATGCTGTGGTCTAGGAGGATCTCCTGGAGTTGAGAAGAGGAGACAAAGCTCCGGGACTGAGGCTCACCTTGGAGGATTGGGGAGATCAGAGCTTTGAGCTCAGGCTTCCTGGAGGAGGAGGCCTCTCAGCTGAGCCTTGAGAGACAAAAGGTTTGGGTTGGGTGGAGAAGAGAGGGGAGGCGGCACTGCCTGGCACAGGCTGGGGTCAATCTGAGGAGTCTGTGCTTGGGTTCACATGCTAGAGAGGGGTTAGGGGGACACAGGGACCATCTTGGGAGGGACTGGCCAGGGGTGATGGACTGGGAGGCAAGGAGGGCTCTAGTTAAGTGCACAGGAGGATGCATTCCTTAATGCCCAGGGCCACTGACTGCAGTTGGGCCCCAGGTGCAACCCTTCCCAGGGCCACTCACCTTGGAGTGGGATATTCATGAAGAGAAGGTCTCTCAGATCCTTCAGTGGTGAAGGCAGGCTCAAGGCAAAATCTCAGACACGGGGTCATCCTCTGCTGTCTTGCTGTACCCACAGGCGCTGTTCGTGGTACTGCTACTCGGCTGGCTCTTTGCTCCGGTGTACTTGACGGCAGGTGTCATTACAATGCCGCAGTACCTGCGCAAGCGCTTTGGCGGCCATCGTATCCGCCTCTACTTGTCTATGCTTTCGCTTTTTCTGTACATCTTCACCAAGATCTCGGTGAGCATGTGTTGCGGGAGGGATGGGGCCCTCGAAGGGTGTAGCCACCGAGTGGAAGGCTCTAGAGAGCCCTCAAGGGTGTGGGACCACGGAGAAATCGCTGTAAGAATCACGGAGGCAGGGCCTGGAAGAAATAGGTCTCTGGGGCTGCAGCCACAGTGCATGAGACCTGAGGTCAGGCCATCGAAAAATAAGAGAACTTTTGAGGCTTGGCCAGTAGGGTCATGGTCTGGGCAGGAGGTGAGCCTGGGTCGCTGCCCTGACCCCTGGGTCCTGACCTTCATGCTTGCTTCTTCCCCCAAGGTGGACATGTTCTCCGGGGCAGTATTCATTCAGCAGGCTCTGGGCTGGAATATCTATGCCTCGGTCATCGCGCTCCTGATCATCACCATGATTTACACTGTGACAGGTGCTGACAGGGGCTTAGCTTAGGGAAGGGAGCAGGCCTGGGATATGTGCTGGGAGCTGTGGGCAGAGTTTAGAGGAGCCACCAGAGGAAAGCGGGGTGCAGAGGTTTGAACATGTGATGTAGTCTAAGGAGGAGAAGGAACTAAATCTTTGGAAAGCAAACTCTTCCTCTCTCCCTACTTTCCATTAGATGTGCACTGCAAGTTCAGAGCTGAGAACCCATGCCAGGCCTGAGTGGGGACTGGGGGGAAAAGACAATTTAGCAGCTCTTGCCCTCCTTGAACACGCATGAGAGCGGACTTAACCAGTTTCCAAGATCTCTGGCCAATTCCAGTGCAGTTCAGAGGGTCCTAGGGCGGGACCTGATGTAGGATGGGGACCACAGTAGGCAGGACCTGGTGCCCAGGCCGGCTTGAGGGGTCCCTCCGGAGAAGGGATGGAGCTGAGAATGGAACCTTGAGAATCACCCCCTCTTACTACACAGACCTCACAAAGACACCGTATGTGCTAGGGCTAGCCTGTCTGTGAGATCACGAGCTGGGCTGTCCCCACTGACCCAGGCCTGTTGCAGGAGGGCTGGCAGCACTGATGTACACAGATACCGTGCAGACCTTCGTCATTCTCGGGGGGTCCTTCATCCTCATGGGTTACGGTATGGGGCTCAGCCAATGGGGGAGGGGTGCGGAGGTCACGGGCATAGAGCTCGCAGCGTGGGAGCAGGGACATTGCTCCCACGTCTCTAGCATGTGGGTCCCAAGGAGGGCCTCGGCCCTGGTGCCGGGTCCCCTGACGGCCTTGCCCGCTCAGCCTTCCACGAGGTGGGCGGGTATTCGGGTCTCTTCCACAAATACCTGGGGGCAATGACTTCGCTGACGGTGTCCGAGGATCCGGCCGTGGGCAACATCTCCAGCTCCTGCTATCGACCCCGGCCCGACTCCTACCACCTGCTTCGGGACCCTGTGACGGGGGACCTGCCGTGGCCCGCAGTGATCCTAGGGCTTACCATCGTCTCCGGCTGGTACTGGTGCAGCGACCAGGTGCGGGGGCAGGGCTGGAGTGCGGAGCGAGGCTGGGGCAGAACCGTAACCGCTGTGGGCGGAGCTGGGAGGGGTGGAGCTAAACTCGATGGGGCGCACTCCAGTGGCCAGGTCTGAGAATGCAGCTGAATTTGGGGCACCACTGAGCCTGAAGCCGGCACAAGTTAGCGCGGAAGGTGGTGGGTGCGTCGGGTCGAGGCAAGGCCTGAGGGGGTGGAGTACCGGGACTGTACGCAGGTAGCTGAACGCCCCTCCTTGTAGGTCATAGTGCAGCGCTGCCTGGCCGGGAAGAGCCTGACTCACATCAAGGCGGGCTGCATCTTGTGCGGCTATCTGAAGCTGATGCCCATGTTCCTCATGGTCATGCCAGGCATGATCAGCCGCATTCTTTACCCGGGTAATGTCTGCACCCCCGCCCAGCCCGAGTCCTATGTCCATCCAGCCCCTTTCTTGTGCAAAGATCCAGGTGTCCATCTTCCATTTCCATTATCCTTTTAAGACTTGCTGATGGGGCCACCTACTCCTGACTCCCACAAAGGGTCCTGTATCTCTCCTCTGCTAGGATTCCCAGTCCCCACTTCAGGGATCCTAGTTCCCAGACCGTGGCCTCTTTCTTGCAGACGAAGTGGCATGTGTGGTGCCTGAGGTGTGTAAGCGTGTGTGCGGCACTGAGGTGGGCTGCTCCAACATCGCCTACCCGCGGCTCGTCGTGAAGCTCATGCCCAACGGTGAGGGCAGGCACCTGCGCTGCCCCTTGCTCACAGATGCAGGGGCGCTGAGGCCACTGCTGCCGGGAGGGGTCACCCCTTGCCAAGCCCACACCCCCCCAGGGACACTGGTGACTCCAACCACACAGCTCCTGTTGGCCTGCAGGTCTGCGCGGACTCATGCTGGCCGTCATGCTGGCGGCGCTCATGTCCTCGCTGGCCTCCATCTTCAACAGCAGCAGCACGCTTTTCACCATGGACATCTACACACGCCTGCGGCCCCGTGCAGGCGATCGGGAGCTGCTGGTAGTAGGAAGGTGCAGCCTGGGTGGCTCCCTCCTCCCCATCTCCTGTTCCACGAATGAGCCCACGGTGGGAGTGTGGAGCAGCTGCAGGGTTCTGGGGAGAGGAGAGGTGGGTCCTGGGTAAGATCTCCTGATGACCTCCAACTGCAGGCTCTGGGTGGTGTTCATCGTGGCCGTGTCAGTGGCCTGGCTACCCGTGGTGCAGGCGGCACAGGGTGGGCAGCTCTTTGATTATATCCAGTCAGTTTCCAGCTACTTGGCACCGCCCGTGTTTGCCGTCTTCCTGCTGGCGCTCTTTGTGCCCCGCGTCAATGAGAAGGTGAGTGGTGTGTGCATGTTGTAAACGTGGGGCAGGGCTTAGGCATCCTGTGCTTGCTGACCTTGTCTCCCTCGCAGGGTGCCTTCTGGGGACTGATTGGGGGCCTGCTGATGGGCCTGGCACGCCTTATTCCTGAATTCTCCTTTGGCACCGGCAGCTGTGTGCGGCCCTCGGCATGCCCAGTGCTCCTCTGTGGCGTGCACTACCTCTACTTTGCCATCGTGCTCTTCCTCTGTTCCGGCCTCCTCATTCTCATAGTCTCGCTGTGCACTGCACCCATCCCTCAAAAGCATGTAAGTGCCGGCTTCTGGATGGGCTGGCTGCCCTAAACAAGCACTGTGTGGGCTAGAGCAGCCATCTCCGCCCTCCCCTGCCGGTCTGCTTCCACGAACACCCAGTGAGGACCTGCATTTCTCTACGCTGAGGATTGCGGGGAGCAGGCTGGGAGTTTAGTTGGAGGGCTGCATTTGCAGAGCAAGCACATTTTAATTTAAATATTATTTATTTGAAGTGGTCTGGGGAGAGGTGGCTTAAAGATTTGGTGAGTTGGCAATTAAAGCCCACCAAAGCCCATCCTTGGCATGGCCTTTGGGACTCAAAACACAGGATCTGACTAGTGGCTGAGAGGAACAGAGTACCATCTTGAAAGCCCCCTAAAAAGGCTTGGTTTCGTGCTACTCTGGGGCAGGGCTTATGGTGGTGGTGGTCGGGGGTAGGTGCCTGCAAAAGACCTGGGCCTGGAAGGACGGACAGGATTCCAAAGCAGTAGGAGGAAACTGTGAGCAACCCACAGGAAGGAACACTGTGTTGGCAGGACTGTAAGACCAGAGTCTAAAGTACCACAGTCTGGGTGTAGACAGGAGACTTGAGGTGAGAAAGGTAGGGGGAGCAGGGCCAATGGCTTTAAACTCCAAGCTGAGGAGCTTGGGGTTTAGCCTGAGGGCAAGGGGCAGCTATGTTAGGTGGAGTTTTCGAGAGCTGAGCCTCCTGCTAGGTGTGCAGACTGGACAGAGTGAGGTAAAGGAAGGTGGGGGAAAGGGCTGGTGTGCCAGTGTGCACAGGACACTTTTGAGCTTGGTGTGAGGGGACAGAACGCCCACTTAGTCCCTGCTCTCGTCACTCCCCAGCTCCACCGCCTGGTTTTCAGTCTCCGGAACAGCAAGGAGGAACGAGAGGACCTGGATGCTGATGAGCTACAAGGCTCCCCGCTCCCCGTACAGAATGGGAGCCCTGAGCACGCAGTGGAGATGGAGGGTAAGGCACTGTCTGAGGACGAGGGCCGGGGAGATGGGGCAGCCAAGTTCCTGCAAACTAACTGTGGAGCCTCAATTTCTCCCAGAGTCACAGTCCCCATCACCGAGCCTATTCCGCCAGTGTCTGCTATGGTTCTGTGGAATGAGCAGGGGTGGGGCAGGTGGCCCTCCACCCCCTACCCAGGAGGAGGTGGCTATAGCAACCAGGCGGCTGGAGGATATCAGCGAGGACCCGCGCTGGGCCCGTGTGGTCAACCTCAATGCCCTGCTCATGATGACCGTAGCGGTGTTCCTCTGGGGCTTCTATGCCTAAGGCCGACTGTGTTGGACAACATAAACCACAGCAAGGGCAGGACTCACCCTCACAATAAGTGGGAGTGGGTGGCCTGCAGTGGTCCCCAGAAAAGCGGAAAGGGCAGGAGTGGGGTGGTAAGGTCCTGGTTCCCTTTTTCTCTGCCTTATCTCCGACTGGGGCCCAGTTCATCTGACTGGCAGTCACTTCTCATGAGGGCTTGGTCAATCTGCCATAGCAGCTCACCTAAGCAAAAATAAAGTTGCCTTTCCCACAGCCTGCTGTGGTCAAGGTGTCCTTGCTCCAGGCTCCTGTCCTGAGCCCTGGGCCTCCATCTGGGCTGCTCACAAGACCTTCTTTTCTGGAGACAGGGGCCATGTGGCCCTCCATTCATCCACCTCTAGCTGGTGCTTCTCGGTCTTCCAGCCAGCATCTTGCAGTCCTAGGGAGAGATCATAGGGTGCTACTGGGAATGCTGGGGAAGAGATTCTGGGCTGACCCTGGGAAGAAGGGTAAGAGGCACAGTCGGGAGCAGGCTTTGTCCACTACTTGGGCTCTCCTTGCCTCTGCTGGGCGATGTCTGGTCTAAAATGAGGCTAAAACCTCATCTGGTTGCAGCAAGAATTCATTGAGATAGCACATAAAAAGGGCTGGAATGGAATAGGTGCTAAATAAAAGGTCATCACCAGTAAATGTGAGCCCCACCTCCCTTGATACCCCCAAATGTTTCCTAAATGCCAACTAGGATTACACAGACTGTTGACATTGACAAAGCTTCAGAGACCATCCTAACCTCCCCATCCTACAGACAGTGAAACTGAGTCCCAGACTCAAGATCACAGAGAGAGAACCCAAGTCTTTTATCTTCCAGGTGGGAAGGTGGGGTAGAAGTAGGCAAGGTACCCAGGGAGAAGGCTTCAGGGACCAAGGAGCCATGGGGCTGAAGGATGTTACCTTTCAAGAACTTTGGGAAAAGCTTATCCAGCACTTGGTGTATCTCCTTGACAATGATCCAGCTATCTTTCTCAGGACCTGGGGTGGAATGCAGAAGAGACAGCTTTCCTGTCCTCTCTCCACCTCTGCACTGCGTCATCAGCAGTCTAGATCATGAGGCCTTTTCTTACCTGCTCGTACCCGGTTCCTCAGTTCCTGCAGCTCTCCTGGAAGGGGTCCGTCTCCCTGCAGGGCTCCAAGCATCAGCCCATGTGTGGCGGCCCTTAGGATGGTCTCAGGGCCTGCCATCTGGCTCAGAACTACCTGTACGCGGTCTGGAGAGACCCAGAGACACACTGGTATCAGGGAAGGGCCACTTCTGTCAACACCCTCAACCCTATCACCCTGCTTCACCTGTCTGTCCCCAGAGGCCTTAGCCTGGCATGGAAGGCTGTCTTCCTCATCCTCCCTTTCCTTTCAACTTCATCTCCTGTTGTTCCCCAGTGCTCTGGTCAAATTGAAATGCCCAATTTCCAAATACAATTTCAAAATAAACCCACCTCAGCAGCTCACTGAGGTGGGTTTAGTTCGCATTTCTTTAATGGCTAGTAAGAATAACCACCTTTTAACATGTGACCAGCAGACCAATAAAATCATGGGCTTGTTTACCCAAGAGGTGACCCAGAATGGGAGAGAAGAGTGGTTCCCCAGGGACAGCCAAAAGTCACTTCCTTATTTGAGGAAGTGTGTTGCAATGTACAAAGTGCTTTTGCATAATCACCTTATTTGATCTTCATAAAAACACTACAGGTAATAAGGCAGGTATTGTTAGCTTTATTTTACAGAGGGGTAAAGTGAATTTCACTGGGACATGCAGCTATAATTTGAATGCATCAAAGTCTTAGTCTAAACTCCAGAATAACAGGCAGACTCCACACTGCCCAGGACTTGGGGCCCTGGATTGGAAGAATGAGAGGCTGATCCCAAAAGGGTAAGTCTTAGGCTGGGAGAACAAGGCACACTCACTTCGTGACTGGTCCCAGCAAAGGAGGTAAGGTTCTTGGTGCCCCTCAACCAGCTGCTGCAGCTCAAAGACACTGAGGGAGAGAAGAGAGTGCAGTGGGGGAGGGGAAAAGCAAAGGCAGGGGTACTCATCTGGTCAACTGAACAGCCACCGAACTGTTAGCCGTGACTGTCCATACTTTATCTGTATGTCACTTACTTATCTCTCCCTCAGCCACTACCCACGCACCCCGCATCCATCCTTCCTTTCTTCCTGTATCTGGTCATCTGTTCTCCCACCCACCCATCCTTCCTTCATTCAACAAACATATCCCTTATATCTACTTTATGCCATGCACCCCTTCCTCCCTCCCAGACCCACAATGACCCCCAAGTCTGTTTGTGGAAATCAAGAACCTAGAACAGAGAGGTGGGACATTATTGGGGAAGGCCAGTGTGTAACCGGAATAAGGAGCATGTGTGGGGAGTGTGGGTGGCAGCAGTGATGAGAGGGAGACACTGGGCTACTCACCTGGAGATCAGGCGGTGTAGGGGGACCCCCAGGGATAGAGACAGGGATGGCCAGAAACCTGTGGGAAGCTGGAGTCAGCATGCCAAGCCAGTGGGAGGGGCTGGGAGACACAAGACTTGAGCCCAGGGGGTTGGGTCACCTGTCCACAGTGGCTCCATCTGATTGGCTGAGGTGGGGTCGAGTACCTCTCCCCTCTGAAGGAAGTGCTTCAGGACTAGCTGGAGCCGACCTTCGTTCAAGGTCTCCATGACAAGGGCTCGGACTGCCCGGTAGTTGGCATAGATGTGGAGGGCAGTGAGGAAGAAGAAACATCCAAGGCTGAAGCTAGGGCGAGAGGATGAGGCAGCCAATGGGGGCAGAGGCCCAGCTGCAGGTCTCCTTCCCACCCTGCTCCTGGCTTACCTGGGGCAACCGGATACCAGAGGAAGCATCAGGAGGCTGACCAGAAGCCCTGCCAGGTTCACCAGTGTCTCCTGAAAAATGGCAGCAGGGCTGAGAGTTGGAGGAAGTCCCTCCAGGCCAGACTGACTAACCTTGAGTGCCTTTCACAACATTCTTCCAGGCTCCAGAACCTTCCAGAGCTCCCTACTTAAATATTTACAGTTAAATATGAGAAGAATGGATGACTGGGTACAGGAGTGCCAAGTAAATATTTAATGATTTTGGTGAGTGAGCTACCTCCAGGAGGCAGGAGACAGCTGCTTCTCTGCCCAGGTACATACAATGCCATAGGAACATCCTTTGGACATGCTTTTGTTCTGCAAGAGTCATCGGGGTAGCCCCACACTCAGGTACTCACTACTGTGTGAGTAGTTCTTCAGCGCGGGGCACTACTTTTATCGAGTGGTTTAAAAAGGCTGATCTCCTGCCAAACCCCTTAGTATGCAGTAACTGGCAGACAAATTTCAAAGGGGTCAAGGAACCACACAGGAAGAAAAAGAGCAAGACCCGAACCTCTTCCCTTAGGAATCAATGTTATTAGAACCCTCTGAGGGCCAGACTGAAGTCACTCTAGGCGGAAAGACCCCAGGTCGCCTGCCCCTAACTCATCACAAGGAAGGAGGAGTCTGGATTGGGGCCCCCAACTAGTAGGGTCCCAGGGAAAACAAGTACAACCCAGGCCCTTCACTTTAGGGTCTCCCAGGTTTACGCGTGCTCCTTCTCACCTGCTCTCTAGATGACCCCTGACCCTCCCCTACCCCCAAGCTGTTTTTCCCAAGGCCCCAGGGCTTCCTCAGTCTATGAGGTAGTAAGACATCACAGGGATAGCCTAGGACATGTGCTCGGTCCTGCAGCAGGCCCCTGCTTTCTGCTGATGGCGCTTTGTTGCACTCAATGTGGCTGCAGGAAATGACTGTTCCCACCTGCGAGAGTGGAGAACTTGAACTCCCAAGGCCCCTGATCCTCAGTTTACTGCCACACCCACAGCCTTTACTCTCACAGCCCCGCCTTGCCAGAAGGGCTGGGGAAAAAGAACTCTCTAGCCTCAGGTGCTCTCTGTGCCAGAAAACAGAACTGGATAGAACGGAAGTTTCTAAATTTCTTCAGTGTCAAAGAAAACCATCTCACACTTCTGGGACTTCCCTGGGCCTTACTTTCCTCATCTGGAAAACAGAATAATAACAGTATCTACCTCACAGGATTAGTGTGACAGTTAAATGATGCAATGCATATAAGCACTTAGCACAGGGGTTGGGGGGGATCTAATACATGTAGGGTTCAGTCTTAGGGGTGTCCCTACCCTCCCTCCAGGATCCCCTGGGCAAGTGGAGAGGCTGAGCCAGAGGGCTGCTAAGCTGCTGAGTTGAGCCTCTGGCCAGTGACCTCAGCAACCCACACGCCGAGCACTTTTTGACTTGCCAAGCGCCTTCACGTGTGGGGCTTCATGTGATCAGAACACCCAGCTCCCACAGTGGGGCTATGGCATAGAGAAGGCGAGGGTGAGGGCTTACTCTCAGCCTTACAGGCAGCGGGCAGGACCTGAGATCAGCTTGGACATGTTGTCGCCAGAGCCTGTGCCCTCATTCCTGACTACGTGTCCTGAAAGTCAGAGCAGGGAGCACCTATATTTCTTCCTGTGTGTCCCCCAACCCTCTGGGACACTCAGGTGCTTCTCTCCATTTTCCTAAACTGTGACCTGGCCTGGCCCGGCCCCTCCCTCTCCCTGACACCATCCCTGCAACCCTAGCTCCTCACCTGGCTGCTGTCCTTGGCTGACACATCGGCCATGTTGTTTCTCCGGGCCTGGTGCATGGTCAGGGCAGCTCGAGTGGCCCCGCCAGCCACACTCACAATGCACTGGGTGGGGAAAGGGAAGAGTGAAGGTCAGAGCAGCTATGTGCTGTGGAAACACAGGTGCTGAGACCAGGAGGCTGGTGACCCACAGCAAGACCCTGAATGCTATCCTTGGTAACTTGTTCTCACCTCGCACTTCCCTTAGGCCCTCCTCCCCCATCTTGTTCTAGGAGAAAACTAAAGTCCTGCCTGCCACTATCACCCTGGGATGTGGCCCCACAGAAACTCAATGTCCTTCCTCAAGGTGGAGGCCCAAAGACCATTCTTAGCCCAGAACTTCCCCACCCTTCTACTCCTACTCTGGCTACACCTCTCCCTTGCTGAGCTCCCGGGCCCAGTCTGCCTTCCAGTTTCATGCTTACATTCTGCCTGCAGTTCCTGTACTCTCTTCCTGCTGCAGTGAAGGCCTATCCAGCCTTCCAGGCCAGTGAAAAAGTGACATTGGTGACCCTGACCTCCTAGGGAACCTGGATCTCTCCCTCTGAGATCTCAGTTGATAAAGCCCTTCGATGAGGGTCACTGATCACCCTCATTCATCCCATATTTATCAAGGTTCTTTTAGATGCCAAAGATTTAGATGCTATTATACAAGTCGGACACGGGCCCTGCCCTCAAGAAGCTTATAGGTCAATAGATAGTAAACAAACAAACAAGTTATAATACAGGCAGAGGAAATAGTTTGTTCAAAGGCAAGAGGAATGTGGTACAAAATATGGACGTGACCACGTGTAGTCTTGCTAAGGTCTTTGTCCTAAGAGCAATGGGGCAGGGGAGTGACCTGACTTGATTTCCACTTTGAAAGGATTATTGGGCTGCTCTGAGAACAGGGTGAGAGTGGAAGCAGGGAGACTACTTAGGAAGTAACTGTGCTTCTCCAGCAATGAGATGGTGGTGACGGGGAGATGGAAGAGTGAATGAACTACAAAGATTTAGGAGGGAAGAATAATAGAACTGAGTGGAGGTTTAGTTGAGGGTGACAGCTGAAGGGGGATGAGGAGAAGGCATGGATGACAGCCAGGCTTCTCTTGGGAGGGGGGTGGAAGTGCTGGTTACTGAGATAGGAACTCAAGAGAGGGGTTTTAAGGGGGAAGTTCATGGCCCTGTTCTATTCCCTTATTTGATAGATGAACAGATGGAGGCCCCAAAAGTGGAGTTTAGTATAGAATTTAAAGCACATGTCAGAGGTCCCAAACCTTGGTCTACAGCTACAGTAGTATTTTCTCTGGGGTTTCCTACCCTGTGGGTGGGTGAGTAGGGGTGCTCATGGCATTTAGTGCCTGCGCCAGGGAAGCTAAATGTCCTCCACCATAAAGAACTGTTCCACCCAAAATGCCAGTAGTGCCTTGTAGAGAAACACTACCCTAAAGTGATTTTAAATAGATAGATGGGCCCTTGACATGGGTCTTACTTGTCTTCTTAGGTCTTTACTCTGTGCCAGGTACTTGACTCTAGTGAGGACAGGCTACATTCTTTACTGATCCTTGCTAGGCCTTAGTTTCCCCATCTGAATGAGGCCAATCTGCAGGAGGTGCGAGGGTGGGCAGCCTGGCACAGAGGGATAGCCTGCATTCACCCCACTTACCCCTCCAGCTTCACTGCCTGGTCCATGTTGTCTTGCCTTAGGACTTTTACCCACACTGGTTTTTTTTGCCCAGAACACCCACTCTGCACCTTCAGCTCAATCTTCAGGACCCAGCTCCAGGGGAGGCCTTCCTGCATCTTCTGACCATGCTGGGTTCCCCGCTGAGCCCTCTCGCAGCCCCCTACATTTCTCATCTGCAATACCTGTACCTATCATTCCGCAAATATTTCTGTAATTATAAGTGGCTTCCTTTCAAAGATGGGAGGGCCCTTGTTCTATGCTGGGCATGTGGTAGGCACTCAATAAATATTTTACTGAAAGAATAAAAGAGTAGTCAGGAAGCTGGTCCCAAAATCTTGACATTAAACTACTGCTGCTACTTCTCAGCTTAGAGTTCCCTCACCAGTCCTGTGATTGTAGACTGCCTTAGACTGACTGAAGCACAAGAGGCTGACTGGCTGGAGGAGGATCAGAAAACATGGTTGGATCCAAGTAGAAACATCTGACCTTTCTCACTTTTCTAGAAGCACAGAGCCCAAGTGAGCCCACACACAACACTACCAATGTGTGGGCATAGAGGTGCCCCAGAGGTGAGTACCTTGGCCAGGTTGCTGGTGCACACGGTCATGGTGAAACAGATTGGGTATAGGGGAGCCATAATCTCGAGGAACATGGCTATATCATTGAGGATGTCAGCAAAAAGCCTAGGGGTGGGATCAGAGGTTAGAGGTCAGAGCTAAGCGACCTTCATAATAGAAGACTCTTCTACCCCTGTCCCAGCCCCTTCTTACCTCCACTGCTTGGCGTTACAGTCCAGTTTGCTCCTGTAGGGGAGGAGAGGTTGTTGCAATTTGGATTTAGGGAGAAAACATGTCCTATGGGCATGGGGAGTCTTAGGCCATGGTAAAGTCTGAAGGGCTCAGGAAAGCCATATCCCCCATACAGACATCTGTCCACACAGCCTGTCACTGCTACTTGAAATGCCACCATTAGCTGGGAGGACCTTCAGTGATCACCTAGCGTTTTCCCCTTATTAACCATGACTTACCAGTGAAAAAACCTGTCTCGTAGCTGCTTCCCAACCTTTGGCCATCTTTTTAGAGAAACTATTCCTGGGTTTATCTGCCTCTCTCCTCTTTTTCTTGTTTCATTGAGGGCAGCTGACAAGAAGTCCATACATTTTGGACTGGTAAACACTAAATTAGGTATAACCTCTCATGTTACAGATAACTAGCCAAGATAGGGGATATGGTTCCCTTGGATCAAATGGAGAGTAGGAGGAAAAGGCCAGGAGAAAGGGCTAGGCTCCAACATGTAGGCCTAGGATACTTCTATTACATAGCATTGTGAATGACTACCTCATCTGCCCCTCTTTGTCAGATAGTGACTCCGTGGCCTGTGCACAAACACCTGGGGACCACTTCTCTAAGATCCTAGTGGCAGGAGGTATTGCAACCTCCAGCCCAGCTCAGAATTTGCAACATTAGGCCTGAGCCTTAATTTGAAATCTCTTGGAGGGAAAGAGAACATTCCTGGGTGGGGTACCAGACACACATGGGGACTTCCTGTACACATGGGCCTGGTCTAGGGTTCTGCCCAATGAACCAGCCTGACACCATGCAAAGAATACAGGCTTCAGGTTCAAATCCCATCTCACTAGTTACAAGCTGTATTGCTTAGGCAAGTAACTTCCCTCTTCTAGGTATGTTTCATGTCTATAAATTTATACACTCAATCCTATCCTACAAAGTTGTTATAAGGATTAGGGACAATATACAGAGTGCTCATGTGGCATAGGTAGAGCTGTTAATGGTAGCTAGTGTTTACTGAGCACTTATTATGTACCATGCAATGTGCTAAGCACTTTGCATAGATTATCTCACTGAACCCTCACAAGCATAGTTAATGGCTAACATTATCACTATCATTACTATTGTCACTGGGGAGAGTTGCCAGAAGTCTGCTGACTATGAAGACAAACTCACCCCTTCCACCAAGCGAAGACGATGCGGCCCAGCATGCCAGTTGAATCTAGGGAAGAGAAGAAGGTACTGGTAAGAAACAAGAGGCTTGGCAGCTGCAGGGCCTGGCAGATCCTGGCACTGAATTGGCTGATTCACCCTGGATCACTGTCCTAGGAAGTTCAGTCCTGAATGATAAGTTCTGGACAGACCCAGTTTTATGACAGGGTCAGAGTGCCTAGACTTAGCAGTTCCTCAGTATGTACTCTGAGAAACATGAACAAGACATGTTCTTTGTAGCATTGTTCATAACAGCAAAAAACTGGGACTAATGCAAATGTTCACTGACAGACTGCATAAATTCTAGTACATTCACTAAGAGGCATATTAGACAACAGTGAAAATTCAAAGAACCACAACTACCCATATAAACATAGATGAATACTAATATTATAAAAAGTGACTAATATTATAAAAAATAATATTTAAAAAATATTATTAAAAAGTGACTTATGAAGACAACATACAGTATATTTACTTTTCATAAAGCTCTAAAATAACTAAAACTAAACGATACAGTGTTTAGGAATACATATCTATTTGGCAAAACTATTCAAAAAAGCAGAGAATCTTAAGCAGAAATTCAAAGGTTATTGCTGATGTGCTAGCTCTTAGGCTGGGCAGTGGGATCACAGGTGGTCATTATAGTACAAATGAATAAAAAAAGGATTTAAACTCTGGTTGGCGACAGAGAGCTGGGGGTGCAGGGCAGAGGTAGAGGCCTCCTCAAGCTGGGCAGAGTAAGAGAAGTCTCCAGAACCAGCTGGACCTTCATTTGCACAACAAATGCTTATTGGCTACCTACTCTGTGCCAGGTACTTCACAAGGCACGGATGATACTGCGGTGAACCAGAGTCATGCTTCCAGGCTCAAAATCCAGCCAAAGAGAGCAATCAGCACAAAAAGCAGATTTAAACCAGCAATTGGTAAACTATAGTCTGCAGGCTTCCACTCCCTGGTTTTGTAAATAAAATTTTATTGGAACACATCTGTGCCCATTTGTTCACAGATTGTCCATGGCTATTTTTGAGATACAATGGGCAGAACTGAGTTGCTGCAACTAAGACTGTAAGATCAGCAAAGCATAAAATATCATCTTGCCCTTTACAGGAAAACTTTGCCAATTTAGACCATCCCTTATACTGAGTAGCACCCATTAAGCTCAGCAGGGGGATCACAAAGAAGAAATGTTTTAGAACCAGACAACCAGGAGGGATTCACACAGCAGATACTGGGAAGGACATATACACTGTGGGCAGAGGACTCCAACTTGTTGAGCTTGAGGGCACTGACCCTGAAATGGGGATGTAAGAAGGGAAACTAGGTTGAGGGAAGATGGATTGGGAGCTTCCCACAATATATAAAAGTAGTGACACAGGCCAGCCCTCCCCATTCTCCACTGAAAACAGATGCACTCACTCCTTTCCAGAGCCTCTATTCTTGGGCACTGAGGTCTTCTAATAGACATGCTTACCCAACTCTGGACTGCAAGGAGACTGCTAAGCACTCTGGTGGATGCCTTAAATACCGATGCCTTTCAATCTTCACAACAATCCTATGAGCTTGGGAGGGATCATTCCTTTTCACTGAAGCTCTCAGAGAAGATAGGTGAACAAAATGGGGACATTTTACAAGAAAATTTGGATTTAAAGCTTTTCTGTAAGAGCCTGAAGACACAGCAACACTGGGCCCACCTTCTCTCACTGCCCAAACCAGCCTCATTCAAAGGAAGTATGTGTACAACATACTCCCATCTGGACTGTTTGCTTCTCCATTTCTGTCCCCTCTCTGGCCCTGGAAGTAATACCGGCTAGGGTGGCTTTACAGGGCCCCTCCCTCTGTCTCTCACCTTAACCTCTTCCCTTTAAGCACATTATCTTTTTTTTAAAACCTTTCTTTCAGTTCCTTCAAGTTTCTTTCTTTCTTTTCTCTCTCTCTCTATTTTTAGTAGAGACCAGGGTCTCACTTTTGCTCAGGCTGGTCTCAAACTGCTGACCTCAAGCGATCCTCCAGCCTCGGCCTCCCAGAGTGCTAGGATTACAGGTGTGAGCCACCACGCCTGGCCTAGAATAGGAACCTTGATTCCCACCTGCCTTTTTGCTTCACTTACAATTAGCTGAGCTGTAAGATCTAGAAACTTCTGAGTCCTAGGTAAAGAATCAGCTGTCTACAAACTGTACTTGGCTCCACTTTAAAATCCTAATTGGCAAAAGAGTGTGGTAGTGGGACAAAAGAGTGGGACACAGGAATAAGTCTGCCTGGGTCTAAATCCTGGTCCTAAGTGACCTTGGACAAGTTGCTTAACCTCTCTGTGTCTCAGTTTCTCCAGGTGAAAAATGAATTGATAATGGCAGCTAATAACTAATATGGCTGCTGCAGAGATCAAGATACATTTTACAGGTAACTGAGCAAAATGTCTGGCTTACCAAAATATTAGTTGCCAGTAGTATTATTATTCTTATGACAATTAACACATTCCATTAAGAGATCTGCATCTGAAAATGATCACATCAAAAAATTCCAATGGAGTTTCTTATATGAAGCTCTGCATACAAATATCCCATTTGATAAATAAGGGCTTGTAAAATCCTTTCTAATTAAGAGGTCTTCTTTTAATACCAACAACAGGCTCTAAAATAAGTGGATTTTTTTCATATCTTAAAATGGTTTTATTTTTCTTAATAACCTGCCTGAGGTAAAGACATACACAGGTTGATCATCCCTAATCTGAAAATCCGAAATTTCAAATGCTCCAAAATTTGAAACTTTTTGAGTGCTGACACTATGCCACAAGTGGAAATAGCCAACGGTTCCAAAATATCCAAAATGGTTCTGAATAAAAGTGATTGTCATAATAGTGACAATGAAAATGGCACTGTTAACACAGCAAAAAAAGTGCCAATATATGACATGGTGAAAATGTGTGATGGGCATATTAAAGGACTACAGCAATGTGCATTCATAAAAGAACAAGAAATCATGTCAGTTTATAGAATCAAAGAGAGACTTCTAAGATAAAAACCACTGATAATGAGGCAGATGATTCTGCCACCTAGCAGCAGAATGTCTCCTCATCCCTAGAGGACCCACTTTCTGGTCCCTCAGGTGCTTCTGATGTTTCTTTTCACCTAAAAAAATAAAAGACAGTGTATGACATTTTAATCAAAACATTGTACGTGGCGACTGAAAGCCTGTCATTTCTTGTTGCTGTTGTTTAACAGCCAGTACAGGTATTCAGGCGATGCTACTGTGTGGCTTAGTTACTCTCAACACATTATTTTTTCACTGTATTAATGGTGTGTCACATTTTATACTGTTGAACACTTATGTGTGAATAAATGTAAGAATATGATTGTTTATCAGTAATGTAAGCTCAGAGTCAGGAATGGTGATGTCAAACAACCAGATTGTCCACATGGGTGGCTGAGACAGTGACACAATGTTCAATGTACACACTTTGTATACTGATGGTTCAGTGTACACAAACTTTGTTACAAGCACAAAATTATTAAAAACATTTTATAAAATTACCTTCAGGCTATGTGTATAAGGTACATATGAAACATAAATGAATTTTTGTTTAGACTTGAGTCTCATCCCCAAGAAATCTCATTGTATATGCAAATATTCTAAAATCCAAAAAAATCCAAAATTCAAAACACTTCCCAAATGGTCCCAACCATTTCAGATAAGGGATACTCAACCAGTACAGGCAACATGTTGGCGATATGGCATGAAACCATCAACTAATGACCCAAGTTCCAAATGCATTCCCAAAACTCAGTCAACAGGAGAGCAATGATAAAGATCCAAATTAAGCACAGTGCAGTGGTATGAAAATAGACTTGAGCTAAACCACCTGGGTTCCAATCTACACCCTATCACCTACTGCATGTGTAACCTTGGGGAAGTTATTATGCCTCAGTTTCCTCATCTATACAATGGGGATAATGGCAATACCTATCTCAGAGATACTGTGAAGATTGAGTCAATACATATAAAAACCGGCATGTAATAAGTACTGTTTGCGTGAACCATTATTGTTACTAAAAGAAGAGACAACCAGGACAACAAGCCACAGACCACCACCTCTCCACTAACATGCACTGTCAGACAAAGCTTCTTTCCAGAGTTGAGTCATATCTGGCCAGTTTGCTGTTTTAATGATAAAGGTTAAAGGTGTGAGCAGTAGGCTCGTGATTCTCCAAAAGATCCAGAGACACTCACCAGGGATGTGGCCAAGTGATACTGGGAGTGGAATGAACCTCTCCTTGGGTCTGATTTAAATATCCACTGGGAACAGTAGTGAAAGACAAAGGACAGTGGCTAGAGCCATGGGCCCTCCTGATGTGGAACACATAGCAGTTTCCCTTTTCTTTTCTGCATCACTTTCTCGGTGGCATGGTAACAAATCATATCTTTTTTTCTTAATGATTTTTCAAAAAGCTGTACACACTCAGCAGATGGTCACTGTATTATTTATGGCATCATCTAGTATCCCAAAGGATACAGCATACCTTTCATCCTTTCCAGAATCTCCTCTCTCCTACTCAAGACCAAATATGTATTTTTTTTCCTGGAACTAACCAATTTCCCCCACCCTGGGCAGCTTGCAGTTTTATTCAATAAATTGCATTCTCATGCGATCTTCCACAGACTAGGGATAAAAGGTAAAGGGGGAGGGTGTGGTTAACTTATGGATTTGGGATCCAGATGATTTAGGGACTCTGAAGTTTGTATGGGGAACGGTGTGTGGGGATAAGGGTATTTCAGTTGCCGGCGATAAAACGGAGATACAAAACACTGCTCTAGGCACTGGGGAGACTCACTTGTACTCTACCTAATCAGGCACGGGAGTCCGTAATTAAACACTCATCAGAGCCCAGAAAGGGCAGGGCTGAGAGCAGCAACAGATGTGGCTCCAGGGATCTAGCTCACCTTTCACAAGCCAGGTGGCCGTGGCAGCTGAAACAGAGGCTTTTGCGTTCCCCACCCCTATGCCCAGCAAGACTGCTTGGGTGGCCAGGGAGCCCGAGAGGCTGGAAGCAAAGGCCTGGAGAAGAAAAGAAGTGGCGTAAGAGTGGGCGCAGGAGCGTGGAGGTCTGTGTTCTATTATCTGCCCTCCTTCTTGGTGTTTGATTCCGGACATGTCGGAGCCCCGCTCCGGGCCTCAGTCTTCCATCTATAAATGGGATAGAGACGTAGCCTGCAGTGTCTAGTTACTCCCGGACATATGCCACCTCCTACTCCAGACGGCCCGGCTGACCTGCACGGAATCCCATAGCTGGTAGGGCAGATAGTCTGGGCTGACGCTATCAGGGAAGCCCTGCGGCAGGAACACTGCCTGGAGACCGGAGAGAGGCGATGACGGCGTCCCTGGAGCCCCCACGCCGCCCTCATCTCGTCCTTCGGGTCTCACCGGGAAGACCCCCGAGAACCCCCACCGGCGCCACCCCCGGGCCTCCCACTGCAGGCTCCCGTCCGCGGCCGCGCGGCAGCCCCGTGCGGCCCCGGAGCCGAACTGCTCCGAGCAGAGCGGGGCCTCCCGACTCGCGTCTTCAGCCATGCCAAATTTCTCCGTCAGAGTCCGGTCTGTAAACGTGGCTAGGCTACACGTCCGGCTCGGCTACGGTGGCTGCAGAGGGGCAATCTTCCTTCGTGAAAGGGCACCCGGCCTACGCGTCCTCCTCTGTTGTGTTCGGAATTCAGATCCCGCTCTCAGGCATCCCGGGCCAGTTCTCTGACTCCACAGCACCAGTCTGGCCCTTTTTCTTTGTGGCATTTTGTAGTTAGGCGGCAGGCGTAGTGGGGGCCGTTTGACCCGCCAAGTCCACGAGGCACTTGAATTCCTTGTGACCCGCAACTTCCAGTAATGGGGAGAAGGAAAGGGCGATCCTAGGGAAACAGTTATGTTCAACACCCCGTCTGGCCACAGAATTTTTAGCTGTGTCTTTGGGCAAGTCGGTTGCCTTTTTTGCTGTGAGGCCGGGGACTATTTTTTTACTCCTTATTTTAAACCCAGTACTACCTAACATAGTAGGTACACAAAAGATATTTATGAATGAATGCCCGATGAGAAGAAATTGGACCAGATGAGACCCTGTTAAGCTCTCAGTTTTCTGTTTTTTGGTTTTTTTCTTCTTAGCGTCCCTGGTATCGACTAGAATTCTGTCTTTCGGCCTTCTCCGAGATTGGAGGATTATTACTTCTGAAAGGATCCTAAAGAATCTGAGGGATGGGAAAGTCAAGAGATTGCAATAATGTCAGAAAACAAGAAAAAATAGGCAGGAAGTTGTGTGTTTTTTGGGGGAGAAGGTCCATGAAATTGGGAGGAGAGTCTAAAGAGAGAATGTTTCTCTCCCTGCCAGTTCACCTCTTTTTCTCCTTCCCTTTCTCTTTCCCATCTAGTGCAATGTATTCACTCTAAAGTAGAAATTTGCCAAAAGCAACTTGTTTTTATCAGAAGGTTTCTTAACCTGGCATTCTTGGAACCCCACCGTTTGACTCCAACTGACAGCTCCTTACTTGAGACTTCTGATTCTCTCAAACTATCACCTTCTTCATGGACTTCATGTAAGGCCTTTCTACCCCACCTCACCTTACCTAACACATATGCAGAATGACTCTGAGGCTGAGATAAACTTGAGCACTTCATTTTTTAGTTTCAAAATACAGATGGCATAGTCACTTAACATTTCTGTAATGTTTTGCGATATTCAGGTACTGGTTTGAATAGAGGAAAAAAAATAAAACAGAAAATTTGAAGACTAAGTACTTTTTAAGAGTGACCAAAACATGTATTTGAAAAACACTTTAAGAACCTTTGTAAAACAACATCAAACTGAATGTGTAAATATGCCTACTAAAGAAGCAATTAGCATTCTGTAGAGTTAATCACAGTGTACTTTTGGGGAGGACAGGAGTTAATCAGGGTTTAGGCAGAGGATAGATACTAGGTTATCATAGAAGAGGGTAATTCAGGTAAAGGCAAAGCTTCCAATGGGATGAAGGGATTGGGAAGCTTATTTTTACTAGTTTGAAAGCTAAGATTAAAATTCAGAATAACCTCGTAAATTAGGGAAGTGGTTAGAAATAATATACAGGATCTTGCCATTTATATTTTTAAAATTTTATTTCCCAGAATGTATGTCAGAAAAGAAGCAAAAAGAGAAAGGGGGGAAAGTAACTTGCACAAAAAATAAGGAAAGGCATAGCTCTTTGCAATTATGACTGGAAAGTCCTCTGGAGTCTGAAGTAAGTGTATTCTGAATTTGAGTTGGAAACAAAACACTGTAGTTAAAACAACAAAACATTATGCATGAATACTAACTAAGGTTCTTTTTGCTTTCATAATTAAAACTCATACCCAGGTTGGTCCCTAGGAACAGTAGTAAATAGTACACAGTTAAAACTATAAATCTTATATATAAATAAATGCTAAAAGTAACAAAAGGATATAGCTTATATTTTCTCCATTTACATTTTAAGTTTTGTTTGCATCTAATTTATTTTCAGGTAGCCCTAGATATAAATTATCATCCCATCTACCCCTACCACCAGGAATTGAACTGTTTTTTTCTTTTGAAAACTGTCAAGTTTAAATAATGCTACCAATTATGGTTTTGTATTTTGTTTTCAGCTGAAAAGCCATAGTGATTTTTTAAAAAACCATTGACTCAGTGTTTGGTCTCTGTTTTTTGCCAGTGGTTTGCTAGTGTCTTTCTTCAACATACATGTGTTGATATCTATTATGTACTCACTGGGATAGTGAGCAAAAATAGACATGGATCTTGGTCTTCTGGAATTTATATCCTACAGTTAACGAAGGATATTAATCAAATAATCATGCAAATAAATGCAAAGTTGAAACTATTTCAATTGCTAGAGAAAGGTATCTGATATTTAAAATGAAGGTTTTTATTTTTTAAATTATTTTTAAGACTTTTGACTCATCCACCTTTCCTCTCTGGATAATACGAGGGCTTTTTAAAAGGAGAATTTAGCTAATCAGTGGGATCAAGGGAAACTTTTTTCTGAAGAAGTGTTTATTTAGCTGAGATGTTGAGTAAGAGTTAACTTGATCAAGATGGGGAAAAGAGTTTTCTGGAAAGAAGGAACAGCATGTACAAAGGTCCTGAGAGGGGTGGGAGCATAGTACCTAACATTAAACAAAGGTCAGGTGTGGCAGCAGTCTAGCAAGAGGCACCTTCTTGCTAAAAGGTAGTGATATGGAGTTAGGTAGGAGCCAAACTGCAGGACACTATAAGCCAAATTTTCTTTATCCTTAAGGTTAATATTTAAACTTAAACTAATATTATTTATGTTCAATGGGAAAAAATTACTATTAGTTATAAAAGGGTTGTGTTACAAGAGTTCTTGAGATCTGTGAGATCTTGGGCAAGTTATTATACTTATTTCTATGTCCTTCAGGTTCTTCATCTGCAAAATGGAACTAATAGAAATAATACTAGTACCTACACATAGAATTGGGATGGGGATTAAATTAGTCATATGTGTATTTTTTTTTTCAGTTTAAAAGTCATAATGCTTTTTCCATAAACTCATGATTACAGTGTCAGGTCTTACAAAAAACCCTTTGAAACAATAACATAGGAAACTAGTGAACATAACACAGTGTTTAAACATAACCAGGTAGAAGTTAGAAAAGAAGAGAAGAAAAGGGCATTAAAAATGATGTCTATATGTATTCAAAAGAGAATGTACTAGGTATGATTGACTAAACTGTGAATAATGAAGAAAAAGAAAAAACCTACTTCAAGTGAACCAGTCTGATACAGGAGACCAAAACAAATGGTGGTAAGGGACACATTCAGTTGGACAACTTGAGAAGACCCTCAACTGGCACTTGGATATAAGACAGTGTGATATTTGGAGCAAACCAAAGGAGAGTAGAGCGAATCCCATCTACAAATTTTTCTGAATCTAGAGCATATTTGTGGCAGTTATTACAAAATAAAAATGTTTTTAAATCTTTAATGTATTGGTAAGAAATGTAGACTTACAAAATGACTGCAATGCAAATACCAACTTTATTTGGTCATGTTTATAGTAATTCATACAGTTAGAAGTGATAATAAATTACTTAATTACATTAACTGTTTTAAGCCATGATGGTAGCCTTGACTATACTGGTGTATCTCACTTGGAATGGTACTTTAAAGACAAAGCTGAAGAAATTTAATTTTTGGCCAGGCACAGTGGCTCATACCTGTAATCCTAGCACTCTGGGAGGCCGAGGTGGGTGGATCGTTTGAACTCAGGAGTTCAAGACCAGCCTAAGCAAGAGCGAGACCCCGTCTCTACTAAAAAATAGAAAAAATTAACCAAGCATGGTGGCGTATGCTTGTAGTCCCAGCTACTTGGGAGGCTGAGGCAGGAGGATCGCCTGAGCCCAGGAGTTTGAGGTTGCTGTGAGCTAGGCTGACGCCATGGCACTCCAACTCCGGCAACAGCGTGAGACTCTGTCTCAAAAAAAAAAAAAAAAAAAAGAAATTTAATTTTTAATTCTTATTCTCCATTTACTTTATAGAATTATCAATAAATTATCTTCATTTCAAAAAAGTTTTTGACTATCTTGGTAGAGTGAAAAATGGAAGGGTTACAAACATCATGTTATATTTGAAATGTTCGCTTCCATGAGTGTATTGAACTCTGAGGCAAACTTCTAAGAATGATCCCAGCAGAGGGTCTTACTTTGAACACAGGTTCTGTCTAGGGTTGTGGCTGTGAGATCTTGGGCAAGTTACTTATCTGTCCTTCAGTTTCTTCATCTGCAAAATGGAAATAATACTAGTACCTACCACATAGGGTTGGGATGAGGACTGAATTGAGGACTAAATGAGTCATATGTGCAAAGCTCTTAAAGTATATTTGGCACATGGTACATATTATTTCAGTTGGTCATTATTTGGAGATAATGTCAAGTGTTCAAATGTGAGGCCCTTTGCTCCATGTGAGGCAGATGGCCCTCATGACTAGTGTCACTATATAATTTACTGTCCAAACCAGGACTTTTGAGAATGTCATTAAAGAAGTTGTTACTAATAATTATGTTGGGATACAGCTCTAAAGTGGAGCTGTCATGGGAAAACTGGAATATACATTATTTATGAACCCTCTGCAGCTTTATTGATCACCACTGCCCACCTGGACCTCTCCCCACTCAGAGACTATGACAGCCCTTGCTCATTGTAGCATTTATTTAGCTTTTA
Organism: Cheirogaleus medius; assembly: GCA_008086735.1. Lineage (NCBI taxonomy): Eukaryota > Metazoa > Chordata > Mammalia > Primates > Cheirogaleidae > Cheirogaleus > Cheirogaleus medius. The sequence goes on along the minus strand of VBSM01002153.1, from coordinate 33,842,322 downwards.
GCGTAAGTGCCTGGAGCCAGTTTGCATTCGCTTTTATTAAATAGCTATGTCTTGCCCTCCCAAGTGGACTGTAAGTGCCTGAGGGCAAGGACTCAGCATACACTTCACCTCACTTGAATGTGCAGATCAGTAGCTTGACAAAGAGATGAGTGATAGTTCCCCTTACCCTACCTCATGAGGCCTCTTGGTAGCCTGCACCTAAATCCTGGCATAACAGTGCAGTTGTCCCTTGTTATACTCCGGGGATTGGTTACAGGATCCCAGCATATACTAAAATCTTCATATTCTCAGGTCCTACAGTCAGCCCTGTATATATGTGGGTTTCACATTCCTCCATTACTGTGTTTTCTTTTAAAATATTTTTATTATCGAATTTAATAAATAATATCTTGGTATCATTTCTTTTTTTCTTTTTCTTTCTTTCTTTCTTTCTTTTTTTTTTTTCAGAGATGGGGTCTCACTCTGTCATCCAGGCTGGAGAGCAGCAGCCTGATCATAGGTCACTGCAGCCTCGAACTCATGGCCTCAAGTGATCCTCCTGCCTCAGCCTCTGATATAGTTGCGATTATAGGTGGGAGCCACTGTGCCTAGCCATTCCTGTATTTTCCATTTGTGTTTGGTTGAAAAAAAAAAAAAACCACGTATAAGTGGATCCATGCAGTTGAAACCTATGTCGTTCAAGGATCAACTGGAGAATACTCCAAGTTCTCATCTCCTTTGTAATACTTTCCCCTCATTGGTTTCCCCACTTCCACTCCTGCCTCCTAAAGTCACTCTTCACACAGCTTCAAACCCCACTGTTTAAAACCTTTCGGTGGCTTTCCATTACTTTTATGGAAGTAGATTGCAATATTCTCCTCCCTTCAATGGCTTTTCTTCACATTTGAAAATAAAACCCAAACGTCTTGTCAGGGCCCACAAAGCTCTGTAGATCAGGCCCTGCCCTATTTCTCAGACTTCATCCCTTACCATTCATCCTCTCATTTCCCCTACTAGAAGATAAGCTCCAGGGCAGGACCTTTGTCTTTGGCACCGTTATATTTCCAATGCCTTGTACCAGTGCCTGGCACAAGGTAGGTGCCAAATACCTACTTGTGGAAAGACTGAATTTATTTTCTCAATAGCCTTTGTAAGGTAGGTGTTATTTTATTCTTCTTTTACAGACAGGAAAGTGAAGCTTATATATGTATAGTGTGACCCAGGTCATAGAGCTGAAATGAGGCAAAATCATCATTCATTTATTCATTCAACATATATTTAGCAAGCTGCTATTAATCTTCTAGACACTGAGGCAGGATTCGAATTTGAAGTTAATGATTTTAGAACTATACTTTCTTTTTTCTTTTTTGCTTTGTATTCCTTTTAAGAATTTTTTACTTTCATAATAATAGAGGGATACATTCTTGCTGTAAAGTAATTCAAACAATATAGATAGATAAGGTCAAATTCTACCTTGACAATTATCCCACTTTCTTTTTTTCAACGAGTTATCAGTCCATGCCCAGAAGTAAACATAGTCTATGGTCATACACACACACAAACACAAAAATATATAGTTTTGCATTTAATTCCCACTTCCATACTCCTGGGCTTGGGTAGCCGTCTCTATCTGTAGTTAATTTAACATTGTCGTAGAGATCTTTCATAACAGCACATATGTGTACACCTCATTTATTTTAATAGCTATATGTCATACTATAGTTTCATTAAAGATTCTCCATATTTTGGAACTTTATGTTGTTTCTACCTTCTCATTATTACAAACTCGTACGGTAAATTCCTTGTCCAGGCTTTTCTGTGCATAGAATAGGAATATTTCTTTAAAATAGAGTCCAATGCAGAATCATTGGTTTGAAGGGCACATGTATCTTAATTTGCAGAATTATTGTCAAATTATCCTTCTAAAAAGCTTTACCAATTCACATTCTTTCTAACAGTGAAAATACTTAACATAATCAAGATATATATATGTCCAGTATTCAAAAAAGTTCTTTTGGACACCTTTGAATTTTAATCGGCACACTTGAATTCTGATCCCAGGTAACCACTCATCTGCTTTCTCACTATAGATTAGTTTTGCCTAGTCTAGAATTTCACCGAAATGGAATTATACTGTATGTTGTCTTTAGGTCTGGCTTCTTTTGCTCAGCATACTGTTTCTGAGATCCATCTATATTATCATGAGTACCATTAGTCTGTTTCTTTTTATTGCTGAGTAGCATTCCAAGGTGTGAATATATTACCATTTGTATATCCACTCACTGGTTTTTGGACATTTGGATTGTTTAGTAACAGAGTAGTCACTCCTCCTCCCATAGATATGAAAGTGTAAAATAGAGATTGGGGAATATATAACAGAGGGAATTCCTGAAAAAAAAACCAAAACATCACAATGTTTTCTTTCTCTTTGAAGCTTTCCCCACTCTTTTCAGGAACTGGAGCCTGCATCCCTGCTGTAGAGTGGGGCATGGGAGTATCTTCTGTTGTTTGCACTCATGGGATGGCTCAGCGCAGCCATCTTGGTGGAGGTCCAGGTGGCAGAGTTCCCAGCAGGTTCTGGAGATGAAAGGATCAGGGCCATCAACTGTAGTTGAACAGCAATTGCCTGAAGCTGAATGGCCTCCCTTTAAAAGCTCTGTATTTCTGCTTATTATTAGGACAATGGCATTATAGACAGAAGTCTCCATCCTCCTCATTTGCTGGCAAATTAATAAACTTTTCTTTCCTTCTCCTCAAATCACTTGTTCTCATTCATCTGATGCGGCCTCAAGGACAAGTGCCAAGCTTTTGGTAACAGTTTCAAGTTTTGCTATTATAAATAAAATTGCTATGAACATTTGCATTTGCATGTAAGTATTTTTGTAGATATGCACATTCATTTTTTTATGGGTAAAGTACCTAGGAGTGAAATTACTGGGTCATATAGTAAGTATATATTGAACTTTATAAGAAACTGCCAAACTTTTTTTCAAAGTGGTTGTACCATTTTATACTCCCACCAACAACATATGAGAATTCTAGTTGTTCCACATTCTTACAACACATAACCAGTCTTTTTGATTTTAGTCATTGTAATGGGCATGTAGTAGTATCATATTGTGGCTCTAATTTGCATTTCTATGATGACTAATGATGTTGAACATCCTATTGGCTATTTGTATATCTTCTTTGTGAAGTATCTTTTCTAGTCTTTTGGCAATTTAAGAAATTGAGTTGTTTTATTGTTGAATTGTATGGGTTTGTTATAAATTCTGTACATATGTCCTTTTTCAGGTTATATTGCAATGATTTCCTCTCATGGTAACAAGTATTTCCTACCCTATATAAATGAAAACATGTTCACATAGAAACTTATACACAAATATTTTTAGCAGCTCTATTTATATTTGCCCCAAACTACAAACAATCCAGATGTCCTACAGTGGCTGAATGAATAAACAAACTGTGATGCATTCATGCAATACACACTTAGCAATGAAAAAGGAACAACTTATTGATATTTGCAACAACTTGGACAAATCTCAAGCACATTATCCTGACTGAAAGAAGTCAGTCTCAAAGGTTATATACTATATGATTCCATTTATGTGACATCCTCAAAAAGACTGAACTGTAGTGAAGGAGAACAGATTAGTGGTTGCCAGTATTTAGAGGTGTGGGTAGAGGTAGCTATAAAATGGTAGCATGAAGGAGTTTTGGGGGGTGATGGAAATGTTCTGTCTCCTGGTTGTGATTGTCAATGGAAAAGAAAAAAAACTCTGTAAAATAATTTAAAGAGGTTTATTCTGAGCCAAATTTGAGGACCATGGCCCAGAGCCACACCCAAGAAGCTTTGAGCAAGTGGACTCGCTGTGGCTGGGTTGCAGGTTGGTTTTACACATTTCAGGGAGACGGGAATTACAGGTAAAGTCATAAATCAATACGTGGAAGGCATACATTGGTTTGGCCTGAAAAGGTGGGACATCTCAAAGTGGGGGCTTACAGGTTATAGGTAAGTTTAAAGACTCTTTTACTTTAAAGAAATGAAGTTTTGTTTAAAGGCTTGGAATGTTTTAAGTTAAGATAAGGAAGTCTGTTAATCAGAGACAAGCTCCTGGCCATATATTTCTTGTGTAAATTGAGGACCTGTAGGTTTGTCTGGTATAGCCTCAGGCCTATTAATGAGTTATAAAGGATATCTACAAGAAGGGAGAGGGGCATGATGAGGCATGTCTGACCTCCCTCCTCATGGCCAGCAATTCAGTTTTAGGGTATTCCCTTGGCCAGGAGGGGGTCCATTCAGTCAACCAGTGGAGGTGGAGCCTTAAGATTTTATTTTAGTTCACATTGTGGTAGTTACATAAATTTATAAATGTGTTAAAATTAATAAACTGGACACCAAAAGGAAGTCAATTTTGGGGTATGTTAATAAAGAAAATGCTAGAACCAATAAAGCAAATTAACAAACCTCTATTGATGTATAGGTGCCTATGGCTATCAATGTTGAGTTTTGAATGGAAAAAATGTGACAGGAAATATATGCATCTTTAATGATGATGACTTCTGGAGGGCAAAAATGATCAATTTTTTTGTGCACTTTTAAAATTATTTCAATTAGTATGTAGTAAGTTTGAAATTTGAAAAACATCTACTGCAAATGGAAAGCACCAAGAAAAGTATTTAAAAAGAAGAAAAAGAGTATTTCTGCTTTATTGAGTACCTTATCATATGGTAGCAAACAAGACAAACGCACCTCCATTCTGCCTGGTACAGCCTGGTACAGTCCAGTCCTCATCTATTACAGATGGTTCATCTGTAAAATGTGTCTGAAATAATTTTTATAAGGATACATATTTAATACATGCTTGAAACAGTGCCTGGCACAAATGAATAAATGCAAGCTTCTATCTATATAACATCTATGAACTGGGAGAATAATTGCCATCACGTTATTGTGATTATACAAAAGTGCCTCTCATGTAACAGGGGCTCAGTAAATGTTAGTTTCCTTAGCATTTGGAGCCTGGACACTGACATGTGGGGCAAAGGGCAAGGTTATATCCTTGGGTTGGCTCTTGCGTTTTCTGGGTTTCCTCAATTATCTATTTTTCTTGGCCTTGCTATCTTTCTAACTTCAGGGAAGCCTCTCCCTCCTTCTCCTCCCCAGGTTGACCTATCACTCTCCCTCAGGACCTAGACACAGGGCGTTTCCCTGTTAGGCTGATACTTGACTCCTTGCCTACATCTAGCCTGGCACAGAGGGACATCCATAGCCTTAAGAGTGTGGGTGAGACAAACACAGCATTGTTGGACCTGCAGGTGAGCCCAGCCTGGGGGAAATATGACCTCAGAGCAGAGCAAAATTTGAAAGGTTTTGGAAAGGAGGCAGCCCTGAAAGGCATAAGGGATTTTTAAGGGGAGTGAGAGGATTGGGAGAAATACCCAGGGATGAGTGAAATGGATACTTGAATTCTACCTCTTTCTCTAACCAGGCAGATGGCCTCTCTTCAGACCAATAAGGATCTCATTTCCACGGGAATGAAGGAATTTAATGTTCTGCTGAAACAACAGGTAAGTCCAGGCACTCTGTTTCAAAGGATAGGCCTGGAGACTGGGAGGGTGGGGAGGGTGTGGGGGATGAGGGCAGAGAAGAGAGGATAAATTGGAGCTGGGAGATAATGGTGGAGTTGATGGAAACCATTAGAAACAGGGAAAACAAATCAGAGGAAAGAGGATGTGAGAGTTTGTGGGACTATTCTGGGTATTCCAGAATCATGTTGCTAACCACATTCTCCCTTGCCAACTCACCCTGTCCTGATACTCCAGGTCTTTAATGATCCTCTTGTCTCTGAAGAAGCCATGGTGACTGTGGTGGATGACTGGATGAACTTATACATCAACTATTACAGGCGGCAGGTGACAGGGGAGCAGGAAGAGCAAGACAGGACGCTGCAGCAACTTCAGCAAGAGCTGAACACTCTGGCCAACAATTTCCTGGCCAAATATAGGGCCTTCCTGAAGTCCCATTAGCATCTAAATCACCCACTATCTTTCTTATAGCCCAAAGACCCAGGCCTTCATCTCTAAAAGACTTTTAAATTCTGGCTCTGTGTTTTTCATGTCCCCAGGCTGTGCTCCTGCGGTGTTACTCTACCTTGACATCTCAATAAAGACCAATACTGGTTTTGCTGGACTTCCTGGCTCTTCTTCCATTGTCTGTCCTGAGTTGTAGAGGCAGTTAGTCCCTTTTACTTCAGCCTTCCTTCTCAGGTATGATCTTGGAGACTTAATTCCTTACGACAGAGGTTAGCAGCTCTAAGTAACCGTTAGGCAGGACTAACATAGGATGAACAAGGGGCCAGGCAGGCTGGGACTAAAGAGAAAGTGCTGGGGCAAGGGGGTGGTAGAAAAAAGAAAGGGAGATAGAAGCCCTCCAGAAATTGTCCTGTGACATACTTGTCTAGGAGAAAACTGCTGGAAGTCTTCCAGTCTTGTTCGCCCTGTGCCAGGTCCACTGTCTGGATTTTTCAATCCCCATAGCCCCAGCTCAAACAACGTTTTAGCTAGGATCTTCTGATTCTGACTCTAAGACTACCACAGAATACCTCCCCGAGTATCTCAGTCATTTAGAGTTGGAAAGGATCTTGAGAACCATTTAGCATGTCCCTTATGTTTCAGGGGGGGGGAACCCCTTATCTTTGGCTCCACCAAAGGTCCCAGAGCCCAGGATTGGGAAGCAGAGAAACCAGCTTCCCCACTGCCCCAACCTTCTCCTGTCACTTCCCGGACTAGACTTCCTTTCTCTTAGACCTCCAGACTCTAAGCCTCTTTATTTTAGGGCTCTGGGTGGAATCAAGGCCGGGCCAGGCTCAGGACCTTTTTCAGAAGGGTGTCAGGCCGGCGCGGCTGACTTCACAGCCACCGGGCACAGAGGAGGCGCGCTGGGGGCGGGGCCGCGGGACGGAGGCGGGGTCAGGATGCGGAGCACACCAATCAGATGCGGGGCAGGGCGCGCGCGCCCGGGAAGGTAGCCGGCGCTCTCCTGGGGGCCTTCTGTGTTCTTCATCGGAAAAAGTCTGGGGCTGAGAGAGGTGCAACCTCCAGCAGGCTTTCCCCTTGGATCTGTGAACTTTCACCTCCGACTTTTGTCTTTTGGGTCTCTGCAGTTTGGACCAGGGTGTAAAGGGAAACAGCTCAGTGTCCCCAGTCATCCTTCCAACCTTGGAGTGTGAAGAGGCCTCAGATCCAGCCTGAGAGTGGCGGCCTCCACGGAAGCAGGCAGCGAGCACCTCTGAGCTGTGGTCTGTGGCCCAGGCAGCAGCCCGGGCCTTCCCACTGCAGTCCTCAGGAAATCTCAGTCTGTTAACGGGGACCCAGGGCCCGCTCAGGTGGGACAGTGAACAGCCTCACCTTTGCAAAAAGACCTGTGCATGAGCAGAGGAGAGTGACTGAGGAACTATATGAAAAAAGTACAGTCTTCCCTCCAACAGATACCCAAACCCATGGATGTTCAAGTCTCTTGTATAAAATGTGTAGTATTTGCATATAACTTGCACACATCATTCAGTATACTTTAAATGATCTCTAGATGACCTATAATACCTAATACAATGTAAACGCTATGTAAATAGTTGTCATACTCTATTGTTTAGGGAATAAACACAATGACAAGAAAAAGTCTGTATATGTTTAGTACAGAAGCAACTATCCATTTCTTCCTCCAAATATTTTCCATCTGTGGTTGGTTGAATCCACAGACCCAAGATATGGGTGGAACCCAAAGGTATGGAGAGCTCATTGTATTTGAGTTATTCTGTTGGGTTGTGTAGCTTAGCTGAAAAGAATGGTTGGAAGCCACTTTGGCTCAACTAATGAAGACGAACTTTCCATAAATTTAGAACTATCCAGCTTTTGGAGCTGTTTAATCATTCCTCATGTGCTCTGACAAAGGAAGATGATCAATTATCAGGTATGTAGTACCTGTGTGGAAGATAGTTGTATCATGTTCACTGGAATTATTGATCTTGTTATTATCTTTATTTAGAGATGAAATATGGTTTAAGGATATGTATATGAGTACCACGTTGACAAGGTGTGTATTTGTGATGGTTAACTATATGTGTCAACATGACTGAATCATGGGATGTTAGAAAATTAGCAAACATTATTTCTGGGTGTGTCTTTTAGATGAGATTAGCATTAGAATTGGTAGACTGAACAAAGCAGGCTGCTCTACCCAATGAGAGAGGGTATCTCCAATCTGTTAAGGGCCTGAATAGAACAAAAAGGCAGAAGAAGGGAAAAATCTACTCTCTCTGCCTGACTGCTTGAGCTAGGACATCAGTCTCCTCCTGCACTTGCACAGAGAATTACATCATCAGCTCCCTTCAGGCGTGGACTGAACTATATCACCACCATTCCTGGATCCCCAGCTTGCAGATGGCAGATTGTGGGACTTCTCATTTCTCATTAGCACATGAGCACATGAGATAGATAGATGGATAGAATATATTTTTACACATATAATATATAATATATAGCTATAATATTTATTATACACATATAATAATATATTATATATCCTATTGGTTCTGTTTCTCTGGACAATTCTAATACAAAGGTTGGCAGCAGATTTGAGCAGGCAGAAGAAAGAATTACTGAACTTGAAGATAGACATTTGAAATTTTCAGGTCCAGGAAACTCAACGAATTCTTAGTAGAATAAACAAAAAAGAACCACACTGAGACACATTTCAGTCAAACTGGCAAAAGTCTAAGTGAGTGTCTTAAGAGCAGAAAAGCAAGAGAAGAGCAGGGATTTGACAAAGGATTTGAATAACATCATCAGTTGACTTTTCAGCAGAAACCTCAGAGGCCAGAAGGTAGAAGATGATATTGATATATTTAAAGTCATGAGGAAAAACCTGTTAATTCAGAAATATATAGCTGGAAAAATTGTCCTTCAAAAATGATGGAGAAATTAAGACATTTCCAGATGTCTTAAAAAGCTGAGCAAATCCATTACCTCTAAACCTGCTGTACAAGAAATGTTAGAGGAAGTCCTTCAGGTTGAAATAATTGAATTCTGAACAGGTAACTATGTAAGTAAACAAGCTATATAAAGATATAAAGCTCTCTGGTAAAGGGGAATACAAGGACAAATATAAAAAGAGTATCATTATAATTTTATTTTGTAAATTCACTTTTTATTTTCTACAGGATTTAAAAACCAAATGCATTAAAAGTAGTTATAAATCTATTGGTTGGTGCACAATGAATAAAAATATAATTTGTTACATCAATAACATAAAAGGAGTGTAACTGTATAGCAGTAGAATTTTGGTATGTGATTCAACTTAAGTTGAAATCAATTCAAATTAGATTGTTGTTACTTTAGGATGCCATATATAATACTCATAGGAACCAAAAAGAAAATATACACAAAAAGAATTGAGAATGGAAACAAAAATATCACTGTAAAAAATCAACTAAACACAAAAGAAGTCAGTAATTGAGAAAATAAATGACAACAGTTAGTAATTCTGACTTATTAAAAATTCCTGTGCTACATAAATCTGGAACCTCTATTTCACATAACACTGGAGCTGAAAGAGAAAAATAACAATTTCATTCATAAAGTTAAAAGATATGTGAAACAAACACTAATTTTTAGAAAAAATTATGGAAATAGCAAAAATGTACCATATACAATTATGTGATATCATGTTTTATACCTTTGGGAAAAAAAGGAAAACAAAAACATAGTTCTTTTTTTGCATGAATGCTTCTCTAAAAATATACATATGGATCTCCCATTATTACCTAGAAAGTCCATTCTCAAATGCAGCAGAGTAATAATTTTTATAGGGTAAATGTCATTATTTTTTATATATGGGATAACATTGGTGATTTCAATTTTAATAACATTGGTTTAAGATAAAAGAATGAGAAGGTAAAAGCCCCTCAGCAGTATAACTCATGAGCATGTAAAAAAGCAGTAATAAATTACATTATCTTTCAAAAGTCAATGATCTAAATTAAACTATTCATGGATATAATATAGCTGATGTACTATCACTGTGTCCATTTATTCAACTAATAATTGCCACCATGTGTCTGGCATTGTTCTAGGTCTAGGAATGGATACAGAAGAGAACAAAATAGAGTTCCTGGTCCTTATAGCATTTCCATTAAAAGATCTTGTAGTAGAATCTTTCTTCCCTCAAATTATGAAATCTGTAAGATGATTTAACAACATATATAAAAATCATTGTGGATTTACCTCCCTTTCTGCACATTTTTCATATAAAACTTTTTCATGAAGTAAAAACTTTATAAGGGATAATTTTTTTTTTTTGAGACAGAGTCTCACTCTCTTGCCTGGGCTAGAGTGCTATGGTGTCAGCCTTGGTCACTCACAGCAACCTCAAACTCTTGGGCTCAGGCAATCCTCCTGCCTCACCCTCCTGCATAGCTGGGACTACAGGCATGTACCACGGTGTCCGGCTAATTTTTTTTTCTTTCTATTTTTAGTTGTTTGGCTAATTTCTTTCTATTTATAGTAGAGACGAGATCTTGCTCTTGCTCAGGCTATTCTCGAACTCCTGAACTCAAGCAATCCTCTAGCCTCTAAGGGATAATATTTTCAAAAATATTTTGAGACTAAGTTACAACATTCTAATATCCTGAAAAAATGCTGCATTTGAAATGGATGCAGTGATACGTTTCAACAGAAAAATTGTTGGAACTCTTTTAGAAACATCAGAAGAACTCTGTATACTAATCAGATGCAGTCGGAGTAAACAGAGATAAAGACCCTCAAAGTTATCATTTCAATACAATGAGTCATGGTGAAAATCAGCCACTTTTAAATAGGTGAACTAACAAAAACATTTTATATGCAGGAAATTCAGTATCTAAAGTCAGATGGAAGTTTTCAAAAATACAAAAAAATCACTTTATTTTCTATGACTTTGATAACTTTAATGTATACCCAAACTCTATAAGGCATAATATCATCCAAATACTACTATGGCTTCCCATTTTTTCCCCCATTTTGGTGAATATTTATAGAGTGCCATCTTTGTGTTAGTCTATGTTCTACCTGCCAGAGATATAGCATTTAACAGGATGGACAAGGTACCTGCTCTCAAGGAGTTCACATTTTAGTTGGGTAAAATATACAATAAGCAAACAATTTTTAAAAATTAGAACTGAAATTAGAGCTAAATGCTGGAAAGAGAGTCTCACAGGAAGATGGGATAGAGAATAACGAGGCTCTACAATAGATAGAATGGCAAGAGAGGACTATTTCTTACGATCTTTGTCTTTCTTTGTGTTGGTGTACAACTGAGTCTGCAATGTTTCAGAGGAAGCCTTCATTTTATAAAAATCGATTATTTCTTCTTCCAATTGTCTTCTCTCTTCTTCAAGCTTCATTATCTCCTCTTGTTGGATGCTTTTCAGCTGTTCAAACTTGTCCTGTAGCTGTGAAATAAATGTGCAATTATGACTCAAAGCACAGTGTGGCAGAACATCCAAAAGAAAATGCTTTTTCTGGTTATCAAACATATCCTCCACAAAATCTTTTCTAATAAAGCTTGATAAATCCATGCGCACTAAAAATATGTACATTAAGACATAGCATTGACTGTGAAACAGTACTTTAGCCCTAGTAAATACGTTTTGAAAGAAAGTCTGATAATTTTCTTGTTAAGTAAAATTAGCTCAATTGTAGAAAAAAAATTTTCAAGGACTTCATTCAGTTACTTTTATTTCCTCACATGGTCTAATTTAATTTGTGGGACTTAAAATCAACTTAATTAGCCATATGAAGGAGGCAATGTCACCTTGAATTTCATTAGAGGCAGACCTAAGTCTTTAACATAACTTTGTTTAACAACATAAGGATTGCTTGTGTGCATTACAGAAGGTATGTTTTTTTAAACCTATGGCTTGATGACATAAAATCACTGAGAAAATATTTCACTTAAAGGTGGGAGGGCAAGAGTAGAAATGAGAGAGAGCTAAACTTCATCCCAATATGTAAACTATTCAAATTTAACCACTCAAAAATGGAATGAGTGGCCTTCTAGGTAAGCTCCCTGACCTGAGAACAATTCAGTGACAGAGTGATTAGCTGTAAGTTTTGAATGAGAAGTGAAAATAGATGATTAATAAGTCTCTTATAAATCTAAGAGATTTATTTCATGCAATGCCTCTTCAGAGAGTATCCATTATTTCATCAATGCTTGCTGGTTAAAAGTGTTCATGCTTTAACAGCACAGACATAGTAATTGTGTTTCTATGTGTTTATAGATTGAGCCAGGATGTTTAAAGATTAGCCTGTGTGTACACATAAATTTGGGAGGGAACAGAAGGTTGCTTGAGACATGGAAAGGTTGTAAATGCAGCATCTTCTATTAAGTAAATAGCTGTGTTTAATAGAATGGAGAGTAACCTATGCATAATAAACATTACCAAATGGTACAGTAATATGTGATTCATAAGGTTGATTACAAATTTCTGGAAAATTAGAAACAGGAAAGCCTCAATTATGCAGCATAATGTAGTTGTAGCTTTGTGTTTCACAGGTTTCGATAACAATAGTCTAATACATGTCTGGCAGGTATTTAATTTAAATGTATTATCAAATGCTCAATAGATTAATAAGCAGTGGTTCTTTGGGCTATTGATAACTAGTCATCAGTGCTCTGAAGGATACATATTCACTGACTTGGTCCCTGCAGCTAGCTCTGCCAACAGTGCTTTTGACATATACTGCTACTCAGTGATTCTTTCTTAAATTTATTTTTAGTATATATTGCATTGATTCTTTTTTATTGATTCATTTTTTGAAATTAGAAAGAAATGATAAGGATTTTTTTTTCTTTTTGTAAAAGTACATGACTTTAATCATCTGTTAGTGAGATCTCTGTATCTCATGTTTTCTTTCCATGCCTGGACTTCCTGAACATTTGACTAAGTTATCCTGAACCAAGACTCCATGAGATACATTTGAGATGCAAGCCAATTTCTCTCACTTTGTATTATAGGGCTACTATCCCATTTCTTTTGCTTGAATGGTTCTAAGGTAGCTGTATTTTTATTGTAAACCAAAGCAGTTTTGAAAAAGAACAAAATCGTATAATTTGTGTTACCTGATTTAAGAACTCTTACAAAGCTATAGTAATCAATCAAGACAGTGTGGTCTTGGCATCAAGTAGACAAACATACCAATGGAATAGCATAAATAGTCTAGAAACAGCCCAAAACATATATAGTATATTGATTTTTCAATAAAAAATGCAAGTATATTTCAGTTAAGGGAAGATAATCTTTTCAAAATGTGAGTTCTAGACAATTGTATATACATACTCAAAAACACTTTCATCCATACTTAGTACTATAAAACAAAAAAATCTCAAATTTAATCTTATATTTAACATAAAATCTAAAATTATAAAACTTCTACAAGAAAAAAATAGAATAAAATCTTTGTGGCTTTGGTTTAGGCAAGGACTTCTCCAATAATACAGCATCAAAATAACTTCTCTTTGAAATGCTGTTAAGAGAATAAAAAACAAGCATCTGACTAAAAGTATATTTGAAAATCATATATCTATAAAAGGACTTGTATCCAGACTGTATAAGTAACTGTTAAGACTCAATACTGGGAAAACAACCTCAAAAAAGTAGTCAAAGATTTTGGAAAGACAATTCACCAAGTAAGATATATAGATGGCAAGTATGCAGAAGAAAATGTTGCTCAATATAATAGTCCTTGCAGAAATGTACATTAATACCACAATGAAGTAATGCTATTCTGGAATTCTAATACACTGTTAGCAAGAATCTTAGTATAGTGCAAACATTTTTGGAAAATGGTTTGACAATTTCTTAATATGTTTAACATGCACATGTCATATGATCCAGCTGTTCTTCTCTTAGGTATTAGCCCCCAAAGGATAAAAATATATCTCCATACAAAGACTTGTATATTGTATGAAGAATGTTCAAAGAAGCAGTATTTGTTAGAGTAAAAACCTGGAAGAACCCTACTATTTGTTCAAAAGGGGAATGGATACAGTAAATTGTGGCATATACATATAATAGAATATTATACAACAGTAAAAAATGAACTATTGATACTTGCAACAACCTGGGGCAAATATCCAAAAAATTTTTCCAAGTGAGAGAAGAAGGCAAAAAAGTACATAATTTGAGATTCAATTTATATAAGCTAGAAAATACAGGAGAGGAGCCAAGATGGCCGGTTAGAGACAAAACTTGTGGGACCATCCCGGCAGAACAGTTGAGGATTGGACTGAGGAGAAAGGAGAGTGATTACTGCTCAGAAGTAGACCTCAGGGACAGACACCAGTGGAGTCCGGGAACACCACCAGGAGGAACTGAGCAATGGAAAGAGAGGAGGAGAGAAGGGAGCAACCAGTCGAACTAACTCCAGGGAGTTCCAGAGCCCAAGGAAAGTGTAAGGGTTTTTTTCTTCCTCTCCTCACCCAGGTGGCTCAGACCAGCAATGGGACATGGGGCTCTAATCCCATGAGTGACCAAAGAGTTGGCAACCCTGCATCTGGACACCCCCCCCCCCACCTCCTGCACTCCTGGCATCCCAGGAAGTAATTTTGGCTCAAGCTGCTCGTAGCTCGTAGCCACCACACAGCAACCACCAAAGCGCCTTGCGCTAAGGAACTTGGTTACCTGCAGGGAGAGTGCACTCCCTGCAGAGGCTGCCTCAGTCAGCAAAGTCCCTGCAGCCGAGCAGAGAGGAGGGCAGTCACTCTGCTGTGACCGGGGCTTGGAGAGGAGGGCAGATGAGTGCCATCCCTACAACTTAAGAGTGGTCCAAGAAGTCTGTAGCCCCTCCCCCAAACCATAGCGGCTGGTAGATTTCTCTGTGAAGAGTGACCTGCTTTCACCACTGGGGACATGTCTCTATCCCCATCCTCCTGCCCACAGGCATTTGGCACATTCACCTGCTGACAGCGTAGATGGCGGGGTGGGGCAGCGTGGGAGAGAGAACCCAGTGCTAGAGTAGGGTGGCAAATGAGAGCCTGTGCCCATCGGGAGGGTGTGGAGGAGCTCAAGAGAGCAGGGTTCTGTGGGTGAGCCCCATCCCCTCCTCCCCTGGCCAGAGGGAAGGGGGATGGGGTTCACCATGCCCCTGGTGGAGATTTCTGAGGATAGAGAGGCCCACCTGCCTCACCTTGGAGTTGAGTGGCAGAAAAGGGGTACACAATTGGAGAGTCCCTATCCACCACTGACTCATGGAAACACTCACCAGTTGGCCAGACACATGAACTGTGGGGAAGCTGGAGAGCCCATCTTGGATGGAGAGGAATCACAAGTGGACTGACAGATCAGAGGGGAAAGTGCCCGGGTTTGTGGACCAGGAAGGAAAAACCTGGCTAGAGACTTCAGCAATCACACCAGTTGATCACTCCCATCAGGAGCAACCCTCCAAGCTTGGAGAGATAGCCCTGGTCTGGTTTTCACAAATTTTCTCAGTGATTGCTCATCTGGCAAAGTATTTATTTCTCTCTTATATAAGAAGGTCAATTTTGCAGGATACAGAATTCTAGGCTGGCCACTGTTCTGTTTTTGAAGCCTGATGTTGGGTCCCCAGTCCCTTCTGGGTTATATGGTTTCAGTTGAGAATCTGTGTTTACTTTGATCAGCCTAATACCTAGGTTACATGGTGATTGTCTTTTCACACTGAATCTCCCAGGAGTTCTGTATGCTTCTTGTATCTGGATATCTAGTTTGCTAGCCAGGGGAATTTTCTTCAATTATTCCCCCAAGCATATCATCCAACCCTTGTGCATTTTCTTCTTTGCCCTCATGGATGTCTATGATTATTATGTTTGGCCTCTTTACATAATTCTCCACATTTCTTGTATGCTTTGTTCATGCCTCTTATTCCCATGTTCTTTCTGTTTAACTGATTTCTTTAGCTCATAGGTGTTATCTTCAAGCTCTGAGATTATTTTGTATGTGTAATCCAGCCTATTCTTATGGCTTTCCACAGTGTTTTGTAGTTTCTTGAATGAAGTTTTCATTTCCAGAATTTCTGTCTGGTTTTCTTTAATACTTAGATTTCTTTAGAGAATTTTTCATTCATTTCCTGCATTGTTTTTGTGGCTTCTTTATGTTAGATTTCTAGTTTCTCTTGTGTTTGAGCTTTCTTGCAATCCTTATTTGAAATTCTTCATCTGTCATTTTAACCATTTCATTTAAGTTATTACCCATTGCTGAAGAGCTATTGATTTCTCTTGGGAGTGCTTTTTGCTCTGACTTTTCATGTTTCCAGAGTTCATTCGCTAATTCTGTCTCATCTGGCCTTTTGGTAGAGAGCTGGGGGTGCCAGGGCTGGTTTATGGCCCTGTCTCTGAGTCCCCAAAGATTTTTCCCTGATAGGGCTTGGGTGAGGAGTTCTGGTCCTGAATTGCCTTTGAGGTGCTTTAGCAGGTTTGATGAATCTTTTGGGTTACCTCTGACCTTTTGTCTCCACCTTTTCCCAATGGAGTATAGTGAGTTTGATCCCTGAGCTTAAGCTCTGAGCTGGTGGGTTGTACTTATCAGTATGAATCCACTGCTCCCTAATAGCTTGAGATGAAAGGCACTATGTTTAGCTATGGAGTTGTTCCTGCTGTCATTGATTGTAGTTTTCATGAAGGAGCCAGTTACCAAGGTAATCTATTATGCCCTTGGTAGTCTCTGGTCCCCCAGTTTGAGTATACAAATGCCCTATGATTTGTGAGGGACTTTGTAGCTCCCAGAGGGTTTTTGGACCCTGCTCTCATGTAAGGTGGGGAGGAGGGGAGTAGTAAGATAGGTCATAGCTGGGGTGCAAAAGCCTGGATGTAGGTCTTTGCTGAGCCTCTATGGGTCTCAGATTTGCTTATTCAGCCACTAGGGGGAGCAACTGGTATGGAGTTCAGGGCTACCTCTCTAAGCTTGGAGGGCTGCTCCTGATGGGAGGAGCTAATCATGTGCTTGTTGAGGCCCCTTGGCAGGTTTTTTCCATCCCTGTCCACAAGCCTAGGTACTTTCCCCTCTAATAGGTCCACTTGTGTTCCCTCTCTGCCCAAGATGGGCTCTTGAACTACCACATAGTTTGTGTGCCTGACTCGCTGGTGTGTATCTCTCTGTGACACTGTGGCAAATGGGAGCTTTCCAGTTGTGCACCCCTTTTCTGCCACTAGACTCCAAGGCAAGGTGAGTGGGCCTCTCTATCCACAGAGGTCTCTGCCAGGGACACACTCCCACCAGGGTAATAGTGGCAGCTGATGAAACTCTTAGGTCAAGCTGCACTCCCTATTGATGTGAGTGGTGGTGGAGGGCAGCTGCTCCCATTCAGCTTGTGGCACCCAAGGCTTTCAGTTGCCATGGGAACCAGTAGTTATGCAAATTCAGTTTCAGTGCCACAGCCTACTCCAGTATGGCAATTCTCCAGTGGGCATGGGGAATAGGGCACACTTACAGCCCCCTATTGTCCTGTGCTCTTCCACACCCTCCCAGTGGGTAAAGGCTCTCTCTTACCACGGTAGCCTGGAACTGAAACCTCTCCCTTTCATCTCCCCACCCCTCTGTCTGAGCTAACAGTAGGTGAACATGCCAAACACCTATAGGCAGGAAGATCACAAACTGTGGCTGTACCACTGGCTCAGGTGGGAAATCGCCCTGGCACTGAAAGCAGGTCACTTGGCAGAGAATACTCTAGTGGCTGCTATGGTGGGGGCAGGGGCTGCAGTCTCCCTGCATCTCTCATGTCAGGGGGCACTGGGTTCACCCTCTTCTCCCAGCCATTACCACTGCGGCTACACTCTCTGAGGTAGGCTCAGCTGGGAATGCACCCCCATCGTGGGGAGCCAAGTCTCTCAGGTGGAGAGACTTCGGCAGTTGTTATGGAGAGGGTGTGGTCACAAGGCTAGAGCCAGCGTGAGCCAAAATTACTTGCGGGAACTTCAGGAGTGGGGGAGTTGCAAAGAAGGAAGTATTCAGATGCAGGAATGCTGGCTCTGTGGTCCCTCATGGCAATTCCCAGCAGGATGAGAACCCTGTGTCCCTTTGCTGGCCTGAGGCACCTGGGTGGCGAGAGGGAAGACCACTTACCCTTTCCCTGGGCTCCAGAACTCCCTGGATTTCATTCACACTGCCAATTTCTCTTTTCTATTCTTTTTTCTCTCATCTTCACAGTTCCTCCTGGTGGTGTTCCTGGACTTCACTGGTGTCTGTCCCTGTGGTCCACTTCCAAGTAGTAATCACTCTCCACTCTCCTCAGTCCAACCCTCAACTCTTCTGCCAGGACGGTCCCACAAACTGTGGCTCTATTGGGCCATCTTGGCTCACTCCCCTGTTGTACACTTTAAATGTACTTAATTTTATTTGCAGTTATACCTCAATGAAGCTTGAAAAAACTTTAAATTGAACAAAAATATCAACTCAGTATAGTGACAAAATATATGTGCTTTTCCAATGAGAAAATTAATAAGACTCATTTTAATATGTTAATTATCAAAAGCAATAACAAATTAAAAACCACCTCAAATTTCACCACCTAGAGACTACTACTTTAACATAATCCCTACAAGCTTCATATCCTTCAGGTTTCTTTTCTTTGTCTATGCATGTGTATGAGAACAAAATTAGGAGACATGTACCTATATAAATTTTTGTTCTGATTTAACTTTTTTATTTATCATTTTTATTGATATAGGATAAATAAAAATTAAACTGTGACTTTCTCATAAAATAAGGAGATTCAGCAGTATAGGTTATTAATTTTATTTTTAATATTTATTGATTAAAAAGGAAAATCATATTATCTTTCAGTAGATGCCAAAATATCAGTGATATTGGGAATAGAACAGAAAATTTCTTAATATGGAAAAATAATGCACCAGCCCACATCATACTTTATGGTTAAATATTAGAAATATTTCTAGTAAATTACCAAAACTATATGTCTGGCATCTATTCTCCTGGAAGTCACAACCTAAGCAATAGAATAAGAAAAATAAACAAGAAATATAAATATTTGTTACAAATAGATGGAAGTGTGATGAATTTGCAAATAATATGATTAAGTAAAAGACTCTAAATAATTAAAAACTATTAGAACCAATTAAAACATTTCTTACTCCTCTGAATTTCTATATACAAAAGAAAAACTTGTCTCATATTTAAAATAACAAGAATAGATTTTCAGATGCTAATAAAAAACTCAACAAAACATGAGCAAAGCATATGCATTCTAAATAATTTTTCTAAGGACCATGAAAGTACATTCTGAATAAATGAGGATGAATATGTTGTCCCTGAGGTAAATGACGATATTTGGTAAAGATGTTAATTCTCCCAAAATTAGGCTATTAAGTCAGTAAAATCCCAACAGGAATTTTTTAGAGACCTTGAGAATAGATCTAAAATTTATCTGAATAATACAATATGCAAGAATAGCCAAAAAACTTTTGGTAATGCTGGGAGATGAGAGAAGAGACTTGCCTTGACTGATAGCAAAACAAACACTGTTAAAGTTGTTATCATTTAAATTCATTTATACTGGAACAGAAAGAGGAAACTTCATCCATGAAACACAAAAAGAAGTACAGAAATAAGCCACTTATGGAAATTTAATGCTATAATATTATCAAGTAGCATTTCAAATCCACTAGACAGGAAGGAGTATTCAAAATTATATTTGAACGATTGACTACCAGTCTATAAAAAACACAAAAATAAATCCCATAGAAAAAAACTATAGAAGTATATGTTTATAACCTTCATATAAGTAAGGTCTTTTAGGCAATAAAATAATGTAAATGTTATAAAAGACAAGACTAGTACATTTGACTGCATCAAAATACACAATTTCGGCTGGGCGTGGTGGCTCACGCCTGTAATCCTAGCACTCTGGGAGGCCGGGGTGGGTGGATTGTTTGAGCTTGGGAGTTTGAGACCAGCCTGAGCAAGAGCGAGACCCCATCTCTACTAAAAAAATAGAAAGAAATTAGCTGGACAACTAAAAATATATATAGAAAAAATTAGCTGGGCATGGTGGCACGTGCCTGTAGTCCCAGCCACTTGGGAGGTTGAGGTAAGAGGATTGCTTGAGCCCAGGAGTTTGAGGTTGCTGTGAGCTAGGCTGATGCCCTGGCACTCTAGTTCGGGCAACAGAGTGAGACTTTGTTTCAAAAAAATAAAATAAAATAAAATAAAAAACAAAAAAATATACAATTTCTATTCAGCAATGGACATTGTAAATAAAGATAAAAGATAGGAGACAGATTAGGAGAGACATTGCAAATATTTAGAAAACAGAGTACTTTCTATAATATATACAGAATTATAAACTAATAACAAACTAATAGGAATACTATAAACAGAGAAGTAATTCTCTGAAAAATATACAAGTAATAATTTAGAATATGAAAAGATCAAACTTCCTAATAATGAGGAATATATGAAAATGTAAGTTTTGAGTATTTGAAAATTTTGAAGGGGCTGACTTATCCTTCTGGTAGATGTGCTTGGAAAGTTTACCTCTGTGAGCTTCCAATTTCTTTGTCAGTTAGAGTTGCTGTTTACTTACCATGTTAAAAATAATTAAGTTATTCCTTTGCTAAGCAAGCCATATGCTCCTGTTTCCTTGTCGCCTTGTTCTCTGTGGATGCCCTTAAAATCTTGGTTATTTTCTTACTACCAGAAGTTCATTTGTTCCTTCCTGAAGAAATTATTAAACCCTATTAAGAACCTCTGCTACTCACCACTTTGCACAACCAATTTTAGGATGTGGTCAGTTCTTCCTAAGAACATATAAGAGACAAATGGGGGCGGGGGGCACTGATTTTCAGGGAGAAAAAAATGAAGCAGATGTACAGAGATAAGGATCATCATGAAGGAAAATAAGGTAGAGGAGAAATAGAAAATTTAAATGGTTGCTTTGGTTTCTGGTCACTTCCTAGTTTGGGTGTAAGTCTTCATGAGATCTAGCTATACTTCCCGTTCTTGAATGCCATGAAATACCCTTATATACTTTCAAACTTTCCCTTTATACCTACGCTAATGGAATTTCTATTACTTATTATTGAACTGTCCCTGACTGAGACATCTGGTCTATAGCACCTAATCACCATCTTGTTTCTAAGGAAAAGGGAGTTCATGTTCCAATTTACCTACTAAAATTTAATGTTCTTAAACTGAAGCCATCTGCACTTGAGAAAAGAAATTCTGGTTCCAAATATATGCCTTCACCAAAAACTTATTTGTGGCAAATAATCAAAACTATAATTTATTAATAGCCTCCTTTTCCTTGGAAATAGCATGGAATCAAATGAACAGAAAATTTACATAATCTACCAACTAAAAGTTCTTTAATTAATCAAGGCTGCATTAGTCAACATTTACTTATTTATAAAGGTGAAGAAAATTTTATAACACAGTAATTGTGTTAGAAAGTACCTTACTCTTCAAAGAAGTAAATAGTTTGAGCTTGCTATAAATTTGACTTTCTGCATGAAAACTCAAAGTGTAAATAAAAGGAAAGTAAATGATGCATTTTATAAAATTATTTTAGGGGTTATTTAAATGGAAAATTATTCATGTGTCACAGAAAAAAATAAAATCACAGACTATAATTTCATAAAGGCTGGGTTAAAACCCTACATAGTAAATAGCTACTTTTTGAAAAATAGCAAGTATCCTGCAAAAATATTAAGTAAACTCTTCAGATAAAAGTAATAGGACATTTAAAAATGAATATAAATTATTAATATATCAAACTGACAGTACTTACCTCTTTTTCAGCTTCCTTAAATGTTGTTTCTTTCTCTTTTACTAGCTGCATAAATCTATGTTTCAATTCTTCTTCTTCCCTCTGACATTGATCATAGAACTCTTGTCTTTTGGCTTCATAGATTTCTTGAAAACTACAAATAAATTTTTTATTACTTTCACATTAAAATGCTAATGTAAATACGTAAAAGTATATATAGTATATGTTAGGTCCCATATAAGGACATTTACCAACATTCTCTCATGTATAGCAATATAAAATAGGAATTCATATATCATAAGATATAAAAATGAGACACAATATTTAATATCAGAGTACATATAGAGTATATGTAAAGAATACTAGAATCTTTAAATACTTATATAACTAATTTCTTGTACCCACCACTTTCCATTATATCATACTTCTTCACATCTTTTAACAATAAAATTTGGGGAAACTGCTAATGTTTGAGAGTATTTTCAAAATAGTTAAAATAAAGATGCCTATATCTTTCAATTTAATTATTTAAGAGAGTTAATTTTTTGTTGTCTGCAAAGAACCATAAATGATATAGCTGGATTATATACACTACTCTGTCATATTTTTGCTGCACAATTTCTACCCCTTTTCAATATAGATACATACACCTGCTCTCAAACTTTTTTCACTTGACTTCCAGGACATTGCATGACTTCTTTTCAGATGTTTCCTTCATCAAACCCTTCTCAATATCCTTTGCCAACGTTTGTCAATATTTGCTAACATTTTCAATCTCCTTTCCTCATTCTTTTTTTTTCATATAAATACAAAAATTAGAACAAAATAATAGATTTTTTCTTGGATACATATTTCAGCATATACACATATTGGATACACATATTTCAACATATAAATGAGATCTTACATTATGTTGCTCCTACTATCTCCATTTAAATCTAAAAATGATAAAAAATACCTAAAACTCAGGATGGTTCAGGACAGAAGTATAATTATTCTCATTCCAAAATTATTGTACCTTGTGTTTATAAGAGACTCTTAAATTATCCATTTGGTTATGCTAGCAATATCTCTACTCACCTAACTGGCTGGTTGTCTGGGCCCACATCTGTAAAGCCCATTTTCTGCAGTCTGAAACACCTATAATATTCATAGTGCTGAGTGTGGGTTTGTTCTTTCAGGTTTTCCATATTGGTACAAAGAAGCATATCCCGGAGCTTAACAAAGTCACAGTGATTTTCATTTTCCACTAGCAAGAAAGATAATAAATCCACAACACTCATTTTTAATCCCTGGCAATCAGTATTTGTTAATGAATGCATTGATTAAAAGCACATTTAAAATAACTCAAAAGTAATCAATTTGATTAAAAGCTATTCTTTTAACCATGTAAGCATGGTTGTACTATCCATATCAATTATAGGCAGAGTTTATTTATAGGTCATCAAATTTGCTTTACATTTATTATCTAAAGAATAAGCAAGAACTAGTAAAATATGCATATATGCTAAAGGTTTTCATTAATAATTGTATATGTTACAAACTACCTTCAAGTTATTTCAGAGTGCTAACAGAATATGTAATATAGCATTGCTAATGTAAATAATTTTATTAAAGGAAATTTTGTTGAGAAAAAGTCTTTAAAATTGTGTATACTTTAGCTATCAAATTCCATTTATACATTACATTTATGTGGCTGCATTGGTCAATATTCAAAATCAATAAATTCACATGACTGTTTTAATGATACACATACACTGAAAGTAAAGAGATGGAAAACATTCCATGTAAATGGTAACCAAAAGAGAGCAGGGGTAGCTATATTTCTATCAGATGAGATAGACTTTAAGTCAAAGACAAGTCAAACAAGATAAAGAAGGTCTTATATAATAATAAAGGGATCAGTTCATCAAAAGAATATAAAAATTGCAAATATATATGCACCCAATATCAGAGCACCTAAATATATAAAGCAAATACTAATAGATTTTAAGGGAGAGATAGACTGTAACACAATAACAGTAGGGAACTTAAATACTCCATTTTGAGAAATGGACTGATCACCCAGACAGAAAATCAATAAGAATACATCAGACTTAAAACACACTTTAGACCCAATAGACCTAACAGACATATATGGAATATTCTATCCAACAGCAACAGAATACACATTTTTCTCAAGCACACACATAACAGTCTCCAGGATAGACTATATGTTAGGTCACAAAATAAGTCTTGATAAATTTTAAAAGATTGAAATAAAAATGAGAGCACAGATCTCTCTTTGACTTATCAAAATTCAATTTATTAGAATATATACCCAGAAAAGTGGGATTGTTGGATTATATGGTAATCCTAATTTTAGTTTTTTAGAAACCTTCATACTATTTTCCAAAATGGCTCTACCACCTTCCATTTCTACCAACAGTGTGTAAGGTTTTCCTTTTCTCCATATGCTTTGCCAGCACTTATTATTTATATTTTTGATAATAGCCATTCTAACAGGCATAAAGTGATATCTCACTGTGGATTTAATTTACATTTATCAATTAGAGATGTTGAGTATATTTTCATATATCTGTTGGTTAATTGTATTTCTTCTTTTGAGAAATGCCTATTTAGATTCTTTGCCCATTTTTTAATTATGCTATTTATTTTCTTGCTATTGAATTCTTTGGGTCAATAGCAAGAATATTACATATCTTGGATATTAGCACCCACCTTATCAGATGTGTGATTTGAAAATATTTTTTGCCAATCTGCAGATCATATTTTCACTCTATTAAGTGTTTCCTTTGGTGTGCAGAAGCTTCTTAGTTTGATACAATATGATTTGTCTATTTTGGTTTTTGTTGCCTGTGCTTTTGAAGTCCTATCCAAGAAATCATTGCCAAGAATAAGGTCATGGAGATTTTCCCCTGTGTTTTGTTCTAGTGCTTTATAATTTCAGGTCTTAAGTTCAAGACTTTTATCCATTTTGAGTTGATTTTGTATGTGGTATTCTTCTGCATATGGATATACAGTTTTCCCAAAACTGTTTATTGAAGAGACTATCATTTTCCCATTGTGTGTTCTTGGCACCTTTATCAAATCTCAATTGACTATAACTACTTGAATTTATTTATGGGCTTTCTATCCTGTTCCTTTGGCTGATGTCTCTGTTTTTATGTCATTACCATGCCATTTTGATTACAATAGTTTTATAATATTAATATATTTTGAAATCATGGAGTATAATATCTCCAGCTTTGTTCTTTTGCTCAAGATTGTTTGGGCTATTCAGGTTCCTTTATGGTTTCTATATAAAATTTAGGGTTTTTTTTTTCTATTTCTATGAAAAATAACATTAGAATATTGATAGAAATTTTATTGAATCTGTGGATGACTTGGGCAGTATGAACATTTTAACATTAATTCTTCTAATCCATGAACATGGGATAGCTCTCCATTTATTTGTGTCTTCTTTAATTTCTTTCATCAATGTCTTATAGTTTTCAGTGTACAGATATTTCACCTCCTTGGCTAAATTAATCCCTAAGTAGTTTATTTCTTCAGCATTGTTCACAATAGCCAAAATATGGAAGCAACCCAAGAATCCATCAAGAAATGAGTGGATTAAAAAGTGATATATACACACACAATAAAATACTATAGAGCTTTTTAAAAGAAGAAAATTTTGTCATTTGCAAAGCATGAATGAAACTGAAGGACAATATGTTAAGTAAAATACACCAGGAACAGAAAGACAAACACTGTATAATCTCACTTATATATAGAACCTAAAAATGTCAAGCTCATAGAAATAGAGAATAGAAAGGTAATTACTAGAGGAGGAGGTGGAATGGAGGAGGAATAGGGAAATGGAAAATGTTGATCAAAGGGTACAAAATTTTAGATAGACTAGAGGAATATATTTATATAGAGAGACTATATATATATATATAGAGAGAGAGAGAGAGAGAGAGAGAGAGATACTCAAATCAATAAAACCATTAATGAAAGAGAAAACATTATAACTAATATGACAGAATTATAAATGATTGGGCATTAGCATAATGGTCAAATAAGAGATTTCAAGCTTCTCTCCCCCACATGGAAAATTCAATTAGCAACTATCCATAGACAAGAACACCTTAGAGAAAACTCCATAACTTGATAATAAGCCTGAGACACTCAGGTAGGACACAGAACCAAAAATATCACATCAGAAGGGTAAGAGGCATGGTCTTACTTTGACTGCAAGGCCTTGCCCCCTCCCCCAAGTTGGCACAGTGCCACACAGAGAGGATTCCCCTGACCCCAGTTTCTACAATGGAAAACAGAGACACATATCCAGCTTCCCTAGCATTCTGAGATGCCTCTCAGGAAACCTACCCCAGTCTTACTACATGGGGAAGGCTACCACAATGTATCGTTTATTGTGTATAATATTGTGACCAACTTTTGTATATGTATAAATAATATAAATATAAAAGGGCTGTCCCGAAAGTGTCCAGCCATTGTTAATATAACAAGAACATATTACATCGCTGGATACTTTCTGTACATCCCTCATATATTATTATGTAATTATGTAGTACATAATGCCATATAACATATAATAAAATATAATATAATGAATATTAAAATATGTAAAGTTTTATGTACCTTTCATGAATTTAAAAATTTCTGTGTCAATTTTTAAAAACAACATTTGGAAACCAGTACAGGTAGAAATCTTCCATTCTTCAATAATTAATATCACAAGTAGATGAACAAGACAATAAATTATTGCCTATTATGATATTCTAACTCATCATGATGCCAAATAATAATATAAATATCAAAGGTATAATTTAGCCAAAGGTAAATTGTACATCTTTGTTTTAAAATAGTTTTTCATTTTCTTAGTGACCAGTTAAAAATGCTTTATAATTTAGGTAGAAATTACTTTATGCAACATGTTTAAACACCATTATTTATGCTTCAATCTTGTTCAAAGTACTTCTCATCATTCTGAATGTCATTGTTTATGTAGCCAGAGATAATATGCACAAAGCACATTGGGATAAACAAAGAGATTCTGCCCAGCCACTGTGGGTTTTGGCTCAAAATTTTTTAGCAGCAGGCAACAAATTCCAACGAGTCAAAGTAAGTGTTAGTTAAATGAAACAGAACCTTCATTCCTCACTAGTAAGTTAATTTACAGATTAGCAAGATATACCAATATTGGCTCAATTTTAAATGCTATTTTGAGACTATGGATGATACACATAGTATATTTAACTTAATCATTCCAAAGCCTGCCCTCTTTCATTATATTTACCTTGCAAAACTCCCCAAGGGTAGTGACGGCCTCTCACCATTCTTTTTCCAACTTTCACCTCATCCATACTCCCAACTACAGCAAAGGGTAACAGTCCCTAGAAGATAAGAATGACATGAATTGCATTCCCTAATACCATTATAGCTTACTATGTGACTCTTTTTTTTTTTTTTTTTTTTTCAGACAGAGTCTCACTCTGTTGCCCGGGCTAGAGTGAGTG
Source organism: Cheirogaleus medius (assembly GCA_008086735.1). NCBI lineage: Eukaryota > Metazoa > Chordata > Mammalia > Primates > Cheirogaleidae > Cheirogaleus > Cheirogaleus medius. The sequence continues at coordinate 33,815,023 of VBSM01002153.1, read as the reverse complement.
CCATGGCGTCAGCCTAGCTCACAGCAACCTCAAACTCCTGTGCTCAAGCAATCCTTCTGCCTCAGCCTCCCCAGTAGCTGGGACTACAGGCATGTGCCACCATGACCGGCTAATTTTTTCTATATATTTTTAGTTGATCAATTAATTTCTTTCTATTTTTAGTAGAGACAGGGTCTCGCTCTTGCTCAGGCTGGTTTCCAACTCCTGACTTTGAGTGATCCACCTGTCTCGGCCTCCCAGAGTGCTAGGATTACAGGCGTGAGCCACCGCGCCCAGCCACTATGTGACTCTTATTCCTGTTATAAAAATAACAGAGGTGAAAATATCATATTAAATTTAATCTGACAGGGATCCACCCTGCATCGGATTTTAGAACTTGGCAGTAAATATGTGCTAATTAATTTCTGTAAGCATTAGTCTCAGGCTGGGCACATGATTGAAAACTATCTACTGGGAATAGCCTAAAGCAAGGCATCCTGCTATGAAGAATACAAAGAGAAAAGATTTTTAGTAGACTTATTATTTTCTTCACACTATTTTTACCCTGAAATATCTTTACACTGACAATGTTGATGAAATGGTATATAAATCACTTTTGCTCTAGTATAAAAATTAAAAGACAGAAGTATTAAAAATAACTAAAACTATAATAGTTAATGGATACATAATATAAAATATGCTAATAATAGTACTATATATGCCCCAGTGAATTCTAAGTACAACTTAAAGTAGAAAGGAATCACTCTGGGTGGTAAGAGTCAGGGACAGTGTAAAAAAATAAAGTACAACCCAAAAGGTACCTGGGAGGATAAGGAACAAAGTAAGAAGGACAACCATGCCTCGAGGGGGGAGGGGGGCGTGGGCAATACACATAACCGTAATATTTGTACCCCCATAATATGCTGAAATAAAAAAAAAAGTTAAAAAAAAACAAAAAAAAAAACAACAAAAAATATTTGCCCAAACCAAAGTCAAAAAAAAAAAAAAAAAAAAAAAAAAAAAAAAGAAGGACAACCATAGGTAAGGTGAAGGTTTTTGCTAAGATATAGAGGCAGAAATGTGCAAAACAGATACATGGTCCATCAGAAGTTATATAGATCGGTCTGTCTGAATAGAATTTTGATATAAAGGAAATGTTTAAGGCCAAAATTATTAAGCATTTTGATAAATATTTAATAATTAACATTATTTAGTCTATTAGTTGGTCTTGAAGAAAAATTATTCTCTATCATTATTTCCTATAATTGACTTCCTAGAAGTATAAGTAAATAGGAGAAGACAGAATCTCTAAGACAAGGTCTAAAGAAAATTTGACACAACAGAATAAAAACATGTTTTATATTACTTAGCATTTCAATTCAAAAATATAGTTTTGGGTATTTCAAAAGAAATAAGGTATAAATATAAGAAAAGAGAAATAAAAAATAAAATTAACATTTATCAGTCATCTATTATATTCTAGACCATGTGTCAGGTCCTTCACAAAGATCTTGGACTTACATCTAAAAAGAAGCCCCACTAGAGATGTCATTGGTTCTAAAGCATAGAGAAGTTAACAGTCTCAGGGAAGATGGGTGAATTATGCAGGATTTTTGGTTTTTATGTAGGGAATCTAGGATTGAATTCTAAGTCTAAATATTTTCAAATTTAGTTATCTTCCAAAATATAATCTAATATTTTATATATTTAAGAAAATTTACACTAATTAAAAATTTAGAAAGGAGGCCAAGATGGTGGACTAGTGCACACTTTTCAAAATCAAGAAAACAAAATATTTTGTCACACTGGATTTTAGGAAAAAAACACAACTCATTTATAGTCTGTCCGATATGAGTTCCAATATATTACTAATATATTTACTTAAGCTTACATTCATTGATGAGTTCACTTGAGCAGTAGTTTCATCATCTGTTGGAAATTGATATATCTGGATGCCATTGCTAATCAATTCATTCATTATCTTACTCTTAAACTTCTGTAAATCATGTTTAGAAATTGTATCTGCTTTGGCAATCAGTGGTATAATGTTCACCTATTAAGAGAAAAGACAAAATCTTAGCATTATTTGTTGTTCATCCTATAGTTTTCACAGCTAAAACCTCACAATCTCTGACAGTAAATTTGTGTTTAACTAGATAACCACTGGCTGTCATGCCTTCCTTACAAAATTGTTTTTTAAAATTATCAATACTTTTGAGATTCATCTTTCATCAGAATTCAGGTTTAGAAGTCTCAAACTTATTTGTCTTTTAAAAATCTCTTATATCTCTACACATACGGAGTTAGTAAAGTATAAGTAATAGGATAAAATAGACTTTAATTTAGTATCAATGTGATTTCTTATTAAACTGAGTGATAAAAGTCAGAATGAGAGAAACTTCATCAAAATTGTAAAAGACATGGTTTTGTCATTCGACCTTCTACATCACCTCTATAAATCAATCTTACTTAATGTCCTATTTTCATATACCCTTGCAGATAGATGTGCTTTTGTTTTCCAAAGACCACCTAAAAAGAACATAATTTTTTTTTTTTTTTTTTGAGACAGAGTCTCACTCTGTTGCCCGGGCTAGAGTGAGTGCCATGGCGTCAGCCTCACTCACAGCAACCTCAAACTCATGGGCTCAGGCGATCCTTCTGCCTCAGCCTCCCAAGTAGCTGGGACTACAGGCATGTGCCACCATGCCCGGCTAATTTTTTCTATATTTTAGTTGGCCAATTAATTTCTTTCTATTTTTAGTAGAGATGGGGTCTCGCTCTTGCTCAGGCTGGTTTCAAACTCCTGAGCTCAAATGATCCGCCCACCTCGGCCTCCCAGAGTGCTAGGATTACAGGCGTGAGCCACCGCGCCCGGCCAAGAACATAATTTTTTGTTATGATATTTTAAAGGCTGTGTGTGTGTGTTACAAGCACCTTGCAAACAAATACATCCATTTGTAATTTGTAAAAATAAATTATTTCCATATTTGATATTGAATATTTGCATATTTGATATTGAATTTTTACCCATACTCTTTTTCCCAGTTCTACAATATTTCCATGTATTTGCATTGAAATAATTAAACTTTTTAGAAAATAACAATTAGCAAAATTCTGAGATGTTTTATTACTGTTAAAATATCTTATTAAATCATAGCTACACAATGACAAGATCTGTAATGTAGTGGGAATGCATAAATATAAGTTTTAGGTAGGTTGCTTTTGCTTTAGATTCCTCAAAGCACATTTTTAAAAAGTCCTTGAGCAAATCCAAGGCTTTAATATTATAGCATATATGTCCAAAATTGTGTCTAATTTTAATATCTAAAAATTAAGCCTTCCCCAGTAAAGAGCAGACAACTGTTAAGGTAGATTCAAGACTAAAGTAAATGTCTCAGGTTGTATGGGTGAGAAAGCTAGGAAAAGACATCCTCTAGTATGTAGGCTTCCCCAGCTCCCCCAGCTCCCCCTGCTTTGTTTCCGTGTCATGACCAAAAATCACAGTGCCTTGACATATCTGTGACCCAGCCAAATGTAGGTTTTTCCCAGCAGGCTTCAGCCAAAACTGGGGCCTTGAATATTCCCAGGCACTGATAAAATTATCTAGGTTGTTGCCAAAAACACTGAAAGAAATGCCTGGCCCTGAGCTAAATTCCTTAAACCTTCATGAAATCTCCATACTCTGTCCTCCCTCACTGTGTATATACCTAGGTAGAACACCAAGTTTCACTCACTTTTCATCCTGAGGATTGCTATTAAACTCTGTAAGTTCTCCTAATAAATGCTTTAAACTGATCACTCTGGCATTTAGTACTTTTTTTTTTTTTTTTTGCAATCTTAACAGGTCCCATCTCAGAACATTTTGGGGTAGTCCCTGTGGGAACTCCCCTTCCACAACATCCCAAATTTGATGGGATGAAACACAGTTATAGTAAATCATTAACGTAAAGAAATGGAGAACAGAAAAAATGGCAGAGCAGAAGCAGCCTGTAAACACACTGGTCTCAAGGAAAGAGGTGAAAATTGCAGGCAGCTGTCTATATATGGATTGCTCTTCTCAGAAGGAATATTGTGAAATCATAGAGAAGCGATATGGGATACTCAGTGTGGAAAAAAGGTAATGGGGTGATACCTTTGATAAGATCAAAGTATGTGTGGGGAAGAATAGGAGGATAGAGTGCTGGGGTACTGCACTCACCCCACAGGCATGGTAGTTGAGATGTGAGAGGGTTTCCTCTGCTACCACAGACCTCTATGTGGATCGACCGGGTTCTTCCTGGAGTCTGCAGAGTCACTGCACCAGACAAGAGATGGTGGAGATTGGGCAACTGGCAAAGCCATCCTGAGGTCTTGGGTGCATGGTCCCAGGTCAAAGCAGGATCCAGCTTTGTGGCAGTGGACTTCACATACCCACCCTGGGCTGGAGAGGGGGAAGACTAACCAGAGGCTCCCCTGAGCGATATGCTGTGACTAGAAGCCAAGCATCCCTCCCCTACAGTGCAATGGGATTTGAGCACAGGAATTAACTAGGGTGCTGCAGGCTCCAACCTGGGAGACTTTGGATGACTGCTTTGGTGGGTCCTTGTAGGGGCAAGGAAAACCCCATGGTACCTGGGCTGCTAGAACTGACCTCTGCCTCCATGGCTTGACATACAGGCAGTCCCTGCATCCATGGAACAGACTACCACTGGCACAGACCTGACTCTACCCTCTATGCCCCAACTTCATCCTGCCTGCTTGGCCCTGATGCCACTACCCAGGTCATATCAGCCCCAGCATCCACATGGCCTTACTTCTAGCTCTGAGGCCCTGCTCAGAAGTCCTGCTTCTGGTTCCTCTTCAGTCTCAGATCCGAGGATTCCATGCTGGAGATCAAGGCTCTGCCACTGTGCCTCTAGAGCTCCCACCAGAGCCTGTGAAACCACCTCCAAAATTCCTGCAATGTACCTGGGCCCCAAGACCAGCTACTCCAGCCCAGAGCCTTCACCACTGTCACAGGTGGAACTGCCTCAGAAGTCCAACACACTGACATGGATACTCCAACCTTGAGCTGCCAGTACACTAGGACCTGGTTTGGGCAAACACCTACTGCCCAGGAACACAAGATGACTGCCTAGATAGCATCACCCAGCTGCTACTGTTACCTCCACAGGAAAACCCTGGGCAAAGCAATCCACACAAAACCTGCCTCAGTGAAGAGGGATTCATCCAGCTCCTAACTCAAGTATCCTACAATTATATGGCAAACAACCCAACATCCAGCACCAAATCATCCAGCACAGGCTTGAACAGAGGCAATCACAAAAGAACAGAACAAACCAGAAAAACTGCATTACTGGATTCTAATGTAAATGCCCCTTCCCTGCCACATCAACATTCCAGAGTAGGAAAAAAAGCACCATCTAGCAACCTCCCTTTCTTCTAATTAAGGAGAGTTCCCAGCAAAGAACAGGTGCCCTGAAAACCTGTTAGCCCTGAGCTGAGAAAAGATGTGTCAGATGAGAAGAAATCAGCAAAAGAACCCTGGCAACATGAAAAATCAAAACAAATGGATACCCATAAGGGATCGCTATGGAGCTATAGCAATGAACTCCAATTTCACGGAAATTGTCAAAATAAAAGGAATGGAATTCAGAACATAAGTGGCAAATAAGATCAGAGAAATTGAAGAGAAAGTTGAAAACCAACAAAAAGAAGCCAAAAAATATTTCAGAAAATCAATGAAAAAGTCACTAAAGAACTAGACAAAATATGGAAGGATACAATGGAACTTAAAGAAATGAAAGAGTCATTTAGGGAATCTCAAAACACAGCAGAAAGCTTCAGCAACAGACTAAAGCAAGGAGAAGAAAGAATCTCAGAGCTTGAAGACAAAGCTCTTGAGCTAACCCAGTCATTTAAAGAGGCAGAAAAGAGAACAGAAAAGGTGGAGCAATCACTTAGAGAGATATGAAATTATGTGATGTGAACTAACATATGAATTATAGGTATCCCTGAGAAAGAAGAAGAAAGAGTTAAAAAAATGAAAAATCTATTCAAGAGAATTATTGAGGAAAACTTCCCTGGTATTGCCAGAGATCCAGACATCCACATACAAGATGGTCATTTACTACTGGGAAGATTAAAAACAAATAGGACACCTTCAAGACATACTAATCGATGTGGCCAAAGTCAAAGTGAAAGAGAAAATTCTACAAGCAGCTAGATGTAAGCAATAACTGACCTACAAGGGAAAACTCATCAGGCTAACAGAAGATTTCTCAGTGGGAAACTTACTGTTGGAGGCTGATTCTGGCGATTATGCCTTATACTAATCATTCACCATAGCCTGTAATGTACGTGTGCTGCATGATGCAGTGGTAACCAGTATTTTCTTCAGACATGGTTACTGCCTTGGGACATAACAAGAGGCCTGAGTTTCTGCACGTAAGCAAATGTTGCCCAGTTCCCACACGGTGGGGCCCCGTGGTGGGAGTTGGAGGCCATAAATATAAGAAGAACATTCCCAAGGTCTGGCCCCGTAAGATGGTTGGTAGTCAAAGATGGGTAAGATCCCTCATGGGAGGGATGACCTACGACAGGCACAACCGTGGGGGCCTGCTGCTGACTGGGAGAGAGCACAAGAAGTTCTTCTCATGGCTGCATTGTTTATTGTTGTTTATTTTGGCCTTGATTTTTGAGTTATGTCCAACACTGGCGCCTCAAGTAACCGTTTCGAGGTCTGAGATCATGGGAAATTGTTCCCTTGTGATACAATTCCAAAATTGATGGTTATCGCTGCTATGCTCAGATACTCACGTACAAGGAACTAACCCTGGGTCTGGGGGGTATAAAAATAAAGCGACCGGTGCATTGGGCACTCGAGTCATGTGAAGTCTTTATGTGTGTCTGTGTCGTTCTTTATGTTCTGTGTTCATCCCCCATCCTGTAATCGGGCTACGTTCACTTACAAGCCAGAAGGAAGTGGGACCCCATTTTCAATTCTCTTAAATAGAACAACTGCCAGCCTAGAATTTTATATCCTGCAAAGCTAAGTTTCACAATTGATGGAGAAATTAAGACTTTTCCAGAGAAGCAAACACTGAGGGAATTTGTCATGGCCAGATCTGCCCAGCAGGAACTACTCAAACTGCATTATACTTGAACAAGAACAAAAGATACCCACCAGTGTAAAATCACCGAAAATAGCTAAAGCTCACAATTTCAATAAAACAATAGCACAAGAAGGAAAACAAAGCATTAAGGTACTAACATTTATGATGAGCAGAACAGCATCCCACATGTCAATTCTATCTCTAATCATTAACAGTTTAAATGCAACATTAAAAAGACATGGACTGGCTGAATGGATTAAAAAACACAACATAAGTATCTGCTGTCTTCAAGAGACACATCTAACCCACAAAGATGCACAAAGGCTCAAAGTAAAAGGATAGAAAAAATATTTCATACAAATGGAAATCAAAAGAGAGCAGGTGTAGCCATTCTCATATCAGATAAAATGATTGTTAAACCAACAAAGGTAAAGAAAGACAAAGACAGTCATTATGTAATGGTAAAGGGTCCAATTCTACAAGAAGACATAATAATCCTAAGTATACATACACCTACATAGGAGCTCCCAGATAGATAAGACAAATTCTACTAGAGCTAAGCAAGAAATTAAATAAAGCATTGTAATTGCTAGGGACTTCAATGCCCCACTATCAGAGCTGGACAGATCATCAAAACAGAAAATAAATAAAGAAACACTGGACTTAAAAGGGACCCTAGAACAAATGGACCTAACAGATATTTATAAAACATTCTAACCCAAAACTATGGAATATACATTCTTCTCATAAGCACATGGGACATTCCCCAAGATTGATCATATCATAGGCCACAAAACAATGTCTCAATACATTTTAAAAAATCAAAATCATGCTCTGTATCTTCTCAGATCATAATGGGTTAAAACTAGAAATCAACTCCAAGAATAACACTCAATTCTACACAAAGTCATGGAAATTAAACAAACTGCTACTGAATGATTATTGGGTCAAAATGAAATTAAAATGGAAATGAAAAGATTCCTTGAACTGAATGACAAAGGAGACACAAGCTATCAAAATCTATGAAACTAAGCAAAAGCATACCTTAAGGGAAAATTTATAGCTTTAAATTCCCACATCCAAAGTCAGAATGGTCACAAATTAACAATCTAATATAACAACTCAACAAAAAGGAAGAGCAATCCAAACCCAAAGACAGCAGAAGAAAAGATATAACAAAGTTCAGAGCAGAAATATATGAAATAGAAAACAAAAAATAATACAAAATGTAAGTGAAGCAAAAAGTAGGTTCATTGAAAGGATAAACAAAATTGACAGAATTCTTGCTACATTAACCAGGAACAGAAGAGAAAGGATCCAAATAAGCTCAATTAGAAATGAAAAAGGAGATATTACAACTGATAGTGCAGAAATACAAAACACCATCCATAAATACTACAGACGTCTATGCACATAAACTACAAAATGTAGAGGAAACAGACAAAATCCTGGAAACATACTACCTTCCAAGAATCAATCAGGAAGGAACAGAACTCATGAACAGATCAATGATTAAGCAATGAGATTGAAGCAGTAAAAAAAGTCTTTCAACAACAACAACAAAAATCCCCCAAACAGATGGATTCACAGCCAAATTTTACCAGACCTACAAACAAGAGCTGGTATCCATACTGCAGAAATTATTCCATAACACTGAGAAAGAGGGAATCAACCCCAACTCATCCTACAAAGGCAGTATCACCTTGATATCAAACCTGGGAATGGACACAACAAAAAAAAGAAAACTACAAACCAATATCCCTTATGAATATAGATGCAAAATATTCTCAACAAAATACCAATAAACTGAATTCAACAGCACATCAAAAAAGTAATCTACCATGAAGAAGTGGGCTTCATCCCAGGAATGCAAAAATAGTTCAACATATGTAAATCAACAGATGTGATTCACCACATAAACAAAAGCAAAAACAAAGACCATATGATCATGTGATACATGCAGAAAAAGCATTTGACAAAACCCAATACCCTTTCATGATAAAAATCTTCAACAAACTAGGCATAGAAGGAACATATCTCAAAATTATAAAAGCCACATATAACAAACCCACAGCCAACATCATGCTCAATGAGGAAAAGTTGAAAACATTCCCCCTAAGAACTGGAACAAGACAAAGGTGACCACTGTCACCACATCTATTCAATATAGTACTGGAAGTCCTAGCCAGAGCAATCAGGCAAGAGAAAAAAATAAAGAGTATTCAAGCAGGAAAGAGGGGGTCAAACTATTACTTTTCACTGATGATATAATTTTGTATCCAGAAAACCCCAAAGACTCCACCAAGAGACTCCTGGAGTTGATAAATAAATTCAGCATATTCTCAGATTACAAAATCAATGTACACAAATCTGAAGCATTTCTATATGAGAAACAGTCAAGCTGAGAGTAAAATCAAAAACTCAATACCATTCACAATAGCTACAAAGAAAATAAAATACCTAGGAATATACATAGCCAAGGAGATGAAAGATCTCTACAGGGATAACTATGAAACACTGAGAAAAAAATTGCAGATGACACAAATAAATGGAGAAATAGGAGGGATGTCCAGAAAGTATCCATCCATTTCTAATATCATGAGAATATATTACATGGCTGGATCCTTTCAAGGAAGCACTTGTATATCATGCTCATGGATTGGTAGAATCAACATTGTTAAAATGTCCATATTACCTGAAGTGATTTACAGATTCAATGTAATTTCTATCAAAATACCAATGGCATATTTCACAGACCTAGAAAAAACAATTCTGTGCTTCATTTGGAACCAGAAAAGAGCCCAAGCAGCCAAAGGAATTCCAACCAAAAAGAACAAAGCTGGAGGCTACACATTGCCAGAGTTCAGACTACACTACAAGGCTGTAGTAAAAAAAAAAAAAAAACCCAGCATGGTATTGATACAAAAATAGAGACATATACCAATGGAACAGAACAGAGGACCCAGATATAAAACCATTTACATGCAGCCAGCTGATTGTTGACAAAGCACACAACACTACACACTGGGGAAAAGAAGTTTTATTCAATAAATGGTGCTGGGGAAATTTGATAGCCACATGCAGAAGAATGAAATAGGATCCTTATCTCTTACCACTCAAAAGCATTAATTCAAGATGGATAAAAGACTTAAATGTAAAGCATAAAACCGTAAGAATTCTAGAATAAAATGGAAGAAAAACTTCTATTTGTATCCCAAACTTTTGCTAGAAAGGATCATGCTTTTTTGGCTGTTTCTATATACCAAGCAGTAGTTGCCTACATGCTCTTGCATTCTGAATCCTCCCTGATAGGACCTGTAGCCAGCATCACAAAAGCTTTGTGCTTCATCCCATCAGTGGTACTAGTCAAACATTAATGGTATTATTTTATAGTAACATATAGTAAAATCAATTTCAAAAAAAACAAGTGTGTTCCATGATCTGCTGTTTCACTTTCTGTCATTTCAGTTACTTGTAATCAACAGCAGTTCAAAAGTATAAAATGGAAATTTCCGGAAATAAATAATTCATAAGTTTTAAATTATATGCCATTATAAATATCGTGATGAACTTTCACACTGTCCCACTCTCTCTCACCCTGGATGTGAATCATCCCATCAGTCACCTCATTTCATCTCATCATATAGGCATTGTATTTTCTCACATAATCACAAGAAGAGTGAGTACAGTATAAGACATTTTGAGAGACTGACAAAGATAACATTCATGTAACTATTATTACTGTATATTGTTATAATTGTTCTATTTTATTATGAATTATTATTAATCTCTTAATGTATCTAATTTATAAATCAAACTTTACCATAGGTATGTATGTATAGAAAAAAACATAGAGTATACATGATTCAGTACTATCCATGGTTCAAGTATCCACTGGGGTCTTAGAACTTATCCCCTGGGCATAAAGGGGGACTACTGAATAAACAAATGACCATGATCTGAATTACCATTTAATCAGAGAAAAATTAAGAAAGTTTTATTTTAGTATTTTAATGTGCATTTTATTTTTTAAACTGATATATTTTTATTACATTTCTTTGGAAAGTAAGTCAAGGTTGAAAACTATCAAATGCTGAATTGTGTCCCTCCAAAATTTATATGTTGAAGCCCTAATTCCTAGTACCTCATAATTTATCTTTGAGATAGAGCCTTTTAAGGGGTGATTAAATTAATTAATGGGAGTCTGTTGCAGTGGAGTCTAATCAAATCTGACTGATGTCCTTATAAGAAGGTAAAACTTGGACACATAAAGAGACACCAGTGGAAATATCACATGAGGATACAAAGAGAAGGCAGCCATCTGTTAGACAAGAATAGAGGCTTCAGAAGAAAACAAGCCTGCTGAACCCTTGATCTTGAACTTCTAGCCTCCAAGACTCTGAAAAAATAAATTTCTATTGTTTAAACAATCAAGTCTGTGGTATTTTGCTATGGTAGCCCTAGAAAAATAATGCAAATACTTCAAATATTAAAAGAAAAAATAATTATGAAATATACACATATTACAAAATAACAAATATAGCCACGTACAACATAATGACATTTCAGTAAATGATGGACCACATATATAATGGTGGTACCATAACATTATAATACTACATATTTTCTGTGCTTGGATACACAGATACCATTGTGTTATAACTGTCTGCAGTATTCAGTATAGTAACATTCTGTACAGGTTTGTAGCCTAAGAGCAATAGGCCATACCATAGAAGGTTACATAGTCAAGGTGTGTAATAGGCTATATCTTCTAGGCTTGTGTAAGTATACTCCATGATGTTTCCATGATGACAAAATCACCTAACAGTGCATTTCTCAGAACAAACTCCTGTCATTAAGCTACACATAACTGTACTTGTATGCAAATGCCCTCAAAATATATTATTATCTCAAAATTAATATTAAATATTGAAAGGTTGATGTATTTACCAAACATACCCTACTGTCAATGTTCTTCATTGTTAACAGATCAAGGGATTTCAGAGAATGTCCTGTAGGTGAAATGAAGTAAAGGCACACGTGGACTCGAGAATCATGGTACTCATAAAATGAACGTTTAATCTTCAGTTCTTCTTGAAGATATGCCTCAAGTTGAGCATCTATGTAGTCAATTATTGGTTGGTAGCTGAAAAAAATTATTTAAACATTTAGCATAACATATTAATAAAATCTGGTCTTCTTGTTCACCACTTAATAGTTAATATACATACTAAAAAGTTTGCCATAGTGATAAAAATGTGTATAACATGTCCATACAAAGATAATATTAAATAATTCCAAACCAATAATAAGGCCCATTCTTTACTCTATGGGTATGTAAAATGTAAACATAAAGAAAAACTATGTAAAGGGTATACAAAAACTAACTGTATACTTATTTTAGCACTCCTCTGAATCTAAAATTATCTCAAAATTAAAAGTTTTAAGTAAGAGGGTATCAAAAGGGCCTAGGAAAAAATTGGAAGCTAACTAAAATACTTCTTAATGACCAACGCTGGAAAATTTTGATCAACAAAATTAATTTCTATAGTATGATATTATAATTTATAAAATAAATATCCATTAGTCCAACTGATGTATATAAGTAATTGAATGAATGAATATATCATTGGGAGAGAAATAAACTATGCTTTAGACAAAAATTCAAATAGTAAACATACAAGAGATGAGGAAAGATACAAATTTGACAATAAAACATCAGAATGATAATTGTTACAAGCAAAATCCAAAATGGATGCTTTAAAAAGTGGGTGAAAGTTTAAGAGTAAAGAGAATATTTCTGTAATCTCAAAGCAAGTATCACCAACCAAGATTTTTATTCATTACAAAGCAAAAATTATAACTTCATAGTGGAGAAACCATGTGAATATTACTTTAATCTTAATCAAGTTTAACATCACTAGTAATAAGACATCCATGTCATGAACTTCTTGTTATGATATACTGAGAAAGGTAAATCAACTCTGTAGTATTCTTGCAAAATTCACAGCCTTATAATCATGACAAAATATTAGGAAAACCCAAATTTAAAAACAAGTTCAAAAGCTGTTCAAACTGGGCTTTACAACCACCAAAACCTGAGCAGAAGGAGAGCTGCCCTGAAGGCTTGGTATTGAATGACTGAGGGGGCATTTCCTACAGCCAGAGATATGTTGCAGGCTAGAAGCAAACTATAGTGACAAACTGAATACCTTTATAGACTGCCACAGTCAGCATGAGGGAGACAGCCATGCAGTAACTGGGACATAAATGGAAACCAGGTTCCACTCCCATGAGCCAAGTCTGCAGCATTAGGACTGCCTCTTCTTCCCCATTTTGAGAACTTGACCCAGCAGCAGTTGCCCCTTACCCAGGCATTTAACTAGGGGCCTGAGGACGTCTCCACCACCCCCGTCAAAGCTGACACTTACACCCTTCATTATGGGGTCTGAGTACAGGCTTGCCCAGTCTAGCTCTGCCTACTTTTGTGCATCCTGTGAGATCCAGGCCCCTCAGGGTTCCACAGCCCAATCCACCACCTGGGATACCCAAGTACTTCTCCCAGTTAACAAAGGTCAGGCATAAACCCCACCACTACCACTGAAGCTGGCTCTTATTTTTTAGTGCCACCTCATGGTCAGCTGGCCAGCCCACACTACTCATTGTAACAACTGCTAACACAAAAGCACATTGTATGGGAACAAGAAAAACTTCTTGTGACCATCATCCATATCACTGTGGCTGACCAGGAGGTTGTGAGCTCACTAACCCACTGGGTTTATAGCTACTACAACCAGCACTGGAAAAAGCCACCACACTAAGGCTATGTAAAAGCAATGAAATCATACAAATTTTGCCAAACAACTGCAGAATATATACTCCTCTCATCAGTACATGGAACATTCTCCAACATAGACCATATGATAGGCTACAAAACAAATCTCAACAAATTTTTTAAATTGAAATCACATCAAGTATCTTCTTAGACCACAAATTGAATAAAACTACAAGTGAATAATAAGAGGGAATTCAGAAACTATAAAAATAACATGGACATTAGACAACATGTTCCCGAAAGATCTTTGGGTAAATGAAGAAATTGAGATGAAAATTTAAAAAAAAATTTTGAAATGAATGTAAATGGAAACACAACATACCAAAACCTCTGGGATACAGTAAAATCAGTGTTAAGTGGGAATTTTATAGCATTAAGTGCCTACATCAAAAAAGTAAAATGATTACAATTAATAATCTAATGTTGTACCTCAAGGAACTAGAAAAGCAAGAACAAAACAAACCCAAAATTAGCAGAAGAAAATGAATAACAAAAGATCAGAACTAAATGAAATACAGACCAAACAAAACAAAACAAAACAAAAAAGAATCAACAAAAGGAAAAGCTGGCTCTTTGAAAAGATAAACAAGATTGATAAACTGCTAGCTAGACTAACCAAGTCAAGATCTATGCTTCATATGGAACAAGAGAAGAACCCATATAGCCAAAGCAACCTTAAACAAAAAGTACAAATTGGGAGGCATCACTTTACCAGACTTCAAGCTATACTACAAGGCTACAGCATGGTACTGGCACAAGAAGAGAGACATAGACCAGTGGATCACAACAGAGAACCCAGATATAAAACCATCCTTGGCCGGGCATGGTGGCTCACGCCTGTAATTCTAGCACTCTAGGAGGTCGAGGCAGGTGGATCACTCGAGGTCAGGAGTTCAAAACCAGCCTCAGCAAGAGCGAGACCC
>VBSM01002153.1:33773998-33794409 GCA_008086735.1 Cheirogaleus medius | reverse complement strand
GTGAGCTAGGCTGACGCCAGGGCACTCTAGCCCGAGCAACAGAGTGAGACTCTGTCTCAAAAAAAAGTCAGCAATATACATGACTAGACATTTTTCAAAAGAAGCCATACCAATGGCCAACAGGTATATGAAAAAGTGTTCTACATCACTAATCAGCAGAGAAATGCAAACTAAAACCCTAGGGAAATATGATCTTACCCAAGTCAGAATGGCTGAACAGAAAATAAGATGTTGACAAGGATACAGAGAAAAGGGAATGCTTATACTCTGTTGATGGGAATATAAATTAGTACAAACTCTATGAAAAGTAGTATGCAGATTTGTTGAAGAACTGAAAATAGAACCGCCATAATAATGGGATCCAGGAATCCCACTACTATGTCTACCCAAAGAAAAAGAAATCAGTATACCTAAAAGACACTTACACTTGTATGTTTATCACCACACTATTCACACTAGCAAAGATATGAAATCAAACTAAATGTCCATCAGTGGATGAATAGATAAAGAAAATGTGGTATATATACACAATTGAATACCATTCAGGTATAAAAAAGAATAAAATCATGTCTTTTGCAGTAACATAAATGGAACTAGAGTTCATTTTCTTAAGTGAAACAAACCAAGCACAGAATGTCAAATATCACGTTCTCACTCATAAATTGGTGCTAAATAAATATGTACACATGGACATAGAGAGTGGAATTATTACAATGGAGACCCAGAAGGGTGAGGGGGTGGGAGAAGAGTATTTGATGAGAAATTGCTTAACGATTACAGCATACATTATTTGGGTGATGGATAACCTCAAAGCCTGGACTTGACCACTATGCAATCTATGTGTGTATCAAAATTACACATGTATCCAATAAATCTGTACAAATAAAAAATAAAATAAAGAAGCAAGGAAATAACCTAGAACTAATAGAAACTACATTAACAAATTTTTGCTACATTAGGTTCATTCAAAATCTTGCAAGAAAATCAATTATATATAAAAGTATCAATTTTGCAAGAAAAGAACATTATTAGAAAAGAATTAAAATATGGAGGGAAATGTATTAATTATCTTATAAGAATATTATAATTTATGGAGAAAGAAGGCAAATTTCTTAAAATAAGGAAATCTTTTTTTAATTAAAATAATAAAACACTGACCTGGTTTCTTTGTTTATTTGATCACCATACCCCACTGTTTTCACAACAGTCAATTTCAATTGAACATTGCTTTCCCGAAGTTCATATGTCTGAATTTTAAGTCCAACGTTTGAGTAAAAATGTGAGGATTTGTTATTTTTTAAGTTAATATTAAACAATGTGTCAATCAGTGTTGATTTTCCAATTCCAGTTTCCCCTGTAAAAAACATAGATTCATTATAGGGGCATAAAATGGCTAAGATGAGGCAACACTCCTACTGTGAGTTTTAAAATCTAAAGAAGTTGAACTCATAGAATTAGAGAGTAGAATAATGATTAAAAGAGGTTGAGGAAGAGGGGAGAAGGGAAATGGGGATTTATTGGTCAAAAGGCACAAAGTTTTAAATATTTAATAGATAGGAGGAATAAGTTTTGAGATAATTGCACACCAGGGTGACTATAGTCAAAGTTGTATATTTCAAAATAACTTATAGTTAACTTCAAATAACTCAACATAAAAAATGATAGATAAGCCAAGTGATGGCTATATTAGCTTGATTTAATCATTTCACATTGTAAACATATATCAAAACATTACATCATATCCCATAAATATATACAATTATGATTTTCCTAATAAAAATAATATTACTTTCAGCTGGGTGCAATAGCTCAAACTTGTAATCCCAGCACTTTGGGAGGCTGAGGTAGGAGGATTGCTTGAGGCCAGGAGTTTAAGACAAGCCTGGGCAACATAGCTAGACCCTTTCTCTACAAAAAAAATTTAAAATTAGCTTGGTGTGGTGGTGCATGCTTGTTGTCTCAGCTTCTTGGGAGGCTGAGGCAGGAGGATTGCTTAAACCCAGGAGTTTGATGTTGCAATGAGCTATGATGACACCACTGCACTCTAGGCCAGGTAACAGAGAGAGAGCTTGTCTCAGAATAATAATAATACTAATTAATATTATTATTATTTAAAAAATAAATAAAGGGTCTCTAATACTTTAAAGATTGGGATGGCCTTCAATGTATACATGCTATCCCTGATTCCCTCAGTCATTAACATAATGTAGAAAGAAAGTATACACTAAGGTATGTCAGATTTTGAAGAACAGTGAAGTATTTACATTTTTTAAAATGTTTACATAATATGGTTAAGAAGATGGAAACCATTATAAACATGAATAATGGTATTGAATTAATAGCACCAATATTACACTACTTAAGTTGAAATGAGCATTGGGAAAAATGAAGTAATAATTCAAATTAAATGTTTGGCACTTACCTACACAGAGGATATTAAAAGCAAATCCTTGTTGGATAGATCTGTTCACCAACTGATAGGGAAAACATTCAAAACCAAAATGGCCAAGTGTAGTTAAGCAACGAATATTGTCTTCTTTTTGCTTAAATAAAAGATAAATTAAAAGTTTCTAATTAGAATAGGAAATGAAGTAGTTTGAAAAGACAGTGATAACAATATATCAAATAAATTAGTATTGACTATCATTTGATTATTTTGCTGGGACTACAAGCATGTGCCACCACACCAAGATAATTTTTTTAAAAATTTTGTAGATATGGGGTCTAGCTATATTACCCAGGCTGATCTCAAACTTTTGGCTTCAAGTGATCCTCCCACCTCAGCCTCCCAAAGTGTTGGGATTACAGTCATGTGCCACTTCATCTCGGACAAAGTAAATTTGTGAAAACAGAAGTCTGTGTCCAGACACATAGATTTTGATATAATTTTAATGAAAAAAGTGAATCTATCTCTCAACACACTCAAAGAGGCTGTTTTTTAATTTAAAAAGACATAGGGAATTAAGGAAATACCAAAAAAAACCCAGTGTATTACTCTAAAATAATAAATCATTTCTTCCATAAGAAAAGAGAAAAAGCTTTAGCATTCTTTCATTTTGTTTTAGTGTGTTAATAGGTCAAGAAAACCCGATACATGTTAATGTTTAATGCAGATGCTTCTTGACATATGATGGGACTATGTCCCAATAAACCCATGGTAAGTTGAAAATATTGTAAGTTATTAATGAATTTGATACACCTAACATACTGATCACTATAGCTTGGTTTCACCTAAATCAAACATGCTCAGAACACTTCCATTAGCATACAGTTGGGCAAAATCAACTAACACAAAGACTATTTTATAATAATGTATTAAATAACTCATATAATTTATTGAATACTGTACTGAAAGTGAAAGCCCCATCATAAAGTCAAAAAATTTTAAGTTGGACCATTATAAGTTGGAAACCATATGTAAATATGAAGAAACAAAAATAAATTTGAAATTAAAAAAAATACAAATAACTTTTACTGCAAATTTGTTATATAACCTGTGAGAACTTGTGTTATATGATATTATTTTTTAAAATCTACTACTAATAACACCATCCAAGAAAACTAGAAATCCATCAATATTATATACAAAGTAATCAATTGATTATTCGTAAAAGGTGAAAAAAGGGGAGCAAGATAGCCAACTAGAAACACAGCTTGTGGGACCATCCCGGCAAAAGAGTAGAGGTTTGGACTGAGGAGAGCAGAGAATGATTACTACTCAGAAGTGGACCACACAGGCAGACAGCAGAGGAGTCTGGGGACCGCACCGAGAGGAACTGCAAAGCTGAGAAAGAGGAGGATAGAAAAGAGAAATTGGCAGCATGATCCAACTCCAGGGAGTTCTGGAGCCCAGTGGAAGGGTAAGGAGTCTCGCCTCCCCAACTCGCCTCAGGCCAGCAATGGGACATAGGGCTCTCATCCCATGGGGGAGTACCACGCCAGACCAGAGACCCAGCATCCCTACATCTGGATGCCTCTTCCTCTGTACCTCGTCCACTCCTAGAATCTAAGAAAGTGATTTTGGCTCAAGCCAGCCTGTAGCCAAAGCCCACTCTCCCCATTGAAACCACAAAAGCACTGAGAGATTTGGCTCACCGCAAAAGGATGTTCCCAGTTGAACCCGCCCCGCCGGTCCCCGCCCTCCAGATCATAGCAGCAGCCTCAGCTCGGATGCAAGAGCTGTGCAAGGAGACCGCAGCTCCTCCCCCTACCATACCAGCCACAAGAGTACTCTGTGCTGAGTGACCTGCTTTTCCGCACCCAGAGCACATTTCCACCTGAGCCAGTGGGAGAGCCACAGTTTGTGATCTTCCCGTCCACAGGCGTTTGGCACATTCACCTACTGAAGGCTTGACAGCAGGGTGGGGAGTCATAGGGGAGAGGTCACAGTTCCAGGCTCAGGTGGCAAGAGAGCCCTCGTGACCATAACCAAGGGGAGGGTGTGGAGCAACACAGAGGAGCAGAGGGCTGTGAGTGTGCCCCATCCTCCACAACCCACTGGAGAATTGCCATAGGCACTGGGACTGAATTTGTAGAGGCCCTGGTTCCCATTACAACCAAATGCCTCAGGCACTCAGGCTGAACCAGAGCCCTGCCACGCTCACCACTCACTTCAATGCGAAGTGCAGCTCGATCCAAGTCTCTTGCCCCGCCACTATTCCCCTGGTGGGAACATCTCCGTGGTGAAGACCTCTGCAGATAGAGAGCCCTACCCACCTCACCTTGGGGTCTAGTGGTGGAAAAGGGGTGCATCTGCCAGCATCACAAGGAGATGCAAACTAGTGGGTCAGACATACGAACTGTGGGGAAGCTCAACAGCCAGGCTTGGGTGGAGAGGGACAGCACATGGACTAGAGGAGAAAGTGCTGTGGGGTCCCATGGAACAAGTAGGGAGGACACATTCCCCATCTCACGGAGAAACCGGGCTCAGGGCTCGTGGACAGGGAAAGAAAAAGACTGGCTAGGGGCCTCAGCAATCATACTATTAGGGCCCTCCCATCAGGGGCAGCTCTCCCTGTTTGGAGAGATAGCCCTGAACTCTATGTCAGTGGCTCCCCTAGCGGCCAGATGGGAAACCTCTGAGCAATATAGAGGTTCAGCAAAGCCCCAAACCCAGGCTCTCACTCACATCCCAGCTTTGACCTATCTTGCTCCTTCCCCACTTCAGGTGGAGCAGGGTATAAGCAAACCATGGGAGCTACAAAGCTACAAAGCTTGGGGCATTCATAAACCCAAGCTGGGGGACAAAAGTCTACCATAGGCACAACAGATGTTATCAACAACCAGCTACTCCATGCAAACTACAATCAATGACAGCAGGAACCACCTCATAGCTAAACAGTGCCTTCCATCTCAAGCTATTAGAGAACAGTGGATATATACCCACAAGTACAATCCACCAGCTCAGAGCTTAAGCTGGGGAAATAAACTCACTATACTCCATTGGCAGGAGGTGAAGACAACAGGTCAAAGGTAACCCAAAGGGTTCATCAAACCTGCTAAAACACCACTAAGGCAATTCAGGACCAGCACTCCTCCCCTAGGAATAGTCAGAGATCAATATTTGGGAACTCAGAGACAGGGCCATAAAGTAGCCCTAGCATCCCCAGCTCTCAACCAAGAGGCCAGATGAGAAGGAATCAGCAAAAGAACTCCAGAAACATGAAAAATCAGAACAAAAAGACACCCCCAGAAGAAATCAATAACTCCTCACCAATGGATACCAATCAAATGAAATGGTTAAAATGACAGATGAAGAATTTTGAATATGGATTGTAAGAAAGTTCAATGAAATACAAGAGAAAATAGATATCCAACACAAAGAAGCCAAAAAAATTGCAGGAAATGAATGAAAAATTCTCTAAAGAAATTGAAGTATTAAAGGAAAACCAAAAAAATTCTAGAAATGAAAAATGCATTCAAGGAATTACAAAAAACAGTGGAAAGCCTTAAGAAAAGGTGGGATCATGCAGAAGAAAGAATCTCAGAGTGAAAAGATAATCCTGTGACCTAAATAAATCAGCCAAAGAGAAGGAACAGAAAAACAAGAGGAACAAACAAAGCCTCTAAGAAATGTGGGATGATATAAAGAGGCCAAACATAAGAATCATAGGCATCCATGAGGATGAAAAAGAAAATAAAATACACAAGGGTTGTATAATTTATTTGAGGGAATAACTGAGGAAAATTTCCCTGGCCTAGGTAGAAATCTAAATGTCTGGGCACAAGAAACACACAGGACTCCTGGGAGATTCATCATGAAGAGAAATTCACCATGCCACATACTTATTAGGCTGGTCAAAATAAACATGAAAGAGGCACTCCTATGAGCAGTAAGGTAAAAATGGTAGGTAATCTATGAAGGAAAACCTATCAAACTAACTGCAGACTTCTCAACTGAAACCTTATAGCCAGAAGGGACTAGTGACCCATCCTCAGTCTTCTCAAACAGAATAATGGCCAGTCTAGAATTTTGTATCCTGCAAAATTAAGCTCCTTATATGAGGGAGAAATAAAAACTTTCCCAGACCAGCAGTCACTCAGGGAACTTGCAAAGACCAGACCTGCCCTGCAGGAAGTACTCAGAGTTGCATTATACACTGATCACTGCAATAGACACCCACCAGTGTAAAATCACCCAAAAGATAAAGTCCACAACCCAGAAATCACGATAGCTCAAGAGGTAAAACAAAGCAATAAGGGTCTACCCAACAGGATGAACAGAAATCACCCATAAATATCAATTCTCTTAATACATGTGAATGGCTTGAACTGCCCACTGAAGAGACATAGGCTGGGTGAATGGATAAAAAAAATAGGCCAAGTATCTGCTATCTCCAGGAAACACATCTAACTCACAAGGACTCATTCAGACTCAAAGTGAAGGGATGGAAAACAATATTCCTTGCAAATGAAAACCAAAAGAAGCTGGTGTCGCCATTCTTATATCAGATGACATAGACTTCAAATCAATAAAAGCAAAGAAAGACAAAGATGGTCACTTTATAATGGTGAAAGAAACAATTCAGCAAGAAGTCTTAACAATCCTAAAAATTTACATACCTAACTCAGGAGTGCCCAGATACATAAAGCAAATCCTACTTAATCTAAACAAAATGATAAACAGCAATGCTATAATAGCCAGGGACTTCCACACCCCACTGACATAACTGGACAGATCCTCCAAATAGAAAATAAGCAAAGAAACAATAGACTTAAACAGAACTCTAGAAAAAATGGTCCTAACAGACATCTACAGAACATTCCACCCAAATAACACTGAATATACTTTCTTCCTTTCATCTCATGGAACATTCTCTAAAATTGATCACATTGAAGGACATAAAACAGATCTCAACAAATTTAAAAAAATAGAATTATACCATGTATTTTCTCAGACCACAGTGGAATAAAATTAGAAATCAATAACAGCAGAATCAGTCACTCTACACAAAGTCATGGAAATTAAACTAGCTATTGCTGAATGATTGTTGGGTCAAGGAGAAAATAAAGGTGGAAATCAAAAGATTCTTTGAACTAAATGGCAATGGGACACAGATTATCAAAATCTGTGTGATACAGCAAAAGCATTCCTGAGAGGAAAACTCATAGCCTTCAATGCCCACATCCCAAAGACAGAAAGATCACAAATCAATAATCTAATGAATTATCTCAAGGAACTGGAAAAGGAAGAGCAAACACAGCAGAAGAAAAGAAATAACCAACATCAGAGCAAAACTAAATGAAATCAAGAACAAAAGAACTATACAGAAGAATAATAAACAAAAAGTTGGTTCTTTGAAAAGATAAAGAAAATTGTTAGGCCTCTTATTAGATTGACCAGAAACACAAAGGAAAGGACTTTAATAAGATCAATTAGAAGTGAAAAAGGAGGAGTCACAACCGATACCATGGAAATACAAAACATCCTTTTTGAATACTATAAAAATCTCTTTGCCTATAAACTTGAAAATGTGGAGGAAATGGACAAATTCTTAGAAACACACAATCTCCCTAGGTCACATCAGGAAAAAATAGAAATCCTGAACAGACCAATATCAAGCACCAAAATTGAAGAAGGAATAAAAAATCATCCAGAAAAAAATTCTGGACCAGACGGATTCACACTTGAATTTGTGAACCCACAATGAAGAACTGGTACCATACTGTAGAAACTATTCCATAACTTGAGAAGGAAGGAACCCTCCCCAACTCATTTTACAAATCCAATATCACCTTGATACCAAAGCCAGGGAGGGACACAACAAAATAGAAAACTACAGACCAATATTCTTTATAAATATAGATGTGAAAATTCTTAATAAACTCTTGCAAACTGTATTCAACTACACATGAAAAAAATAATTCGCCATGACCAAGTGCGCTTGATCCCAGTGATACAAGGATGGTTCAATACATGCAAATCTATAAATGTAATTCACCACATAAATAGAAGCAAATACAAAGACTATATGATCCTCTCAATAGACACAGAAAAAGCATTTGACAAAATTCAGCACCCTTTTATGATAAGAACTCTTAACAAAACAGGCATAGAGGGAACATACCTCAGAATTATTAACCATGTTGGCTGTGGGTTTGTCATATGTAGCAAACCCATAAGCCAACATCATAGTGTATGGGGAAAAACTGAAAGCATTCCAGGTTAGAAGTGGAAGCAGACAAGGTTGTCTACTATTACCAACTCTATTCAACATAGTGTTGGAAGTCCTTTCCAGAGTAATCAGACAAAAGAAGGAAATCAAGGATATCCAAATGGGGAAAGAAAAGGTCAAACTATCACTTTTTGCTGATGATATGATCCTATATTTAGAAAACCCCATAGACTCAACCAAGAGGCTCCTGGAATTGATAAATGATTGAGCAAAGTCTCAGGCTACAAAATCAATGCACAGAAACCAGTAGCTTTCATATATGCCAATAACAGTCAAGATGAGAATCAAATGATGCAATACCTTTCACAATAGCAATGAAGAAAATAAAATACTTAGGAATATATTTAACAAAGGAGGTGAGAGATCTATTCAGAGATAACTGAATCCCAGTAGGTGGGAGGGGGAGGAGGGCATAGGTGAAATCATGTGTAATGGATATAATGTACAATATCTGGGTGATGGCCACATTTTTAATTTTGATTCAGGCTGTACAAAAGTAATCCATGTAACCAAAACATTTGTATCCTCATAATATTCTGAAATAAAAACCCTGAAAAACCAAAAAGACAGAAAAAATAATTTAAAAAAATGAATGAAATCTTCAAGCATAATGGGACTATATAAAGTGTCCAAAACTGTATCTCACAGGTATTCCTTGGGGAGAAGATAAAAAAGTAAAATGTATAGAAAACTTATTTGTTTGAATAATTCAGGAAAACTTCTCTGGTCTTACTAGAGATTTTGACATGCAGATAGAAGAGGTTCGGTGAACACCAGAGAGATACATTCCAAGAAGGCCTTCACCAAGACCATATAGTCATCAGACTATCTGAAGTCAACATGAAGGAAAAAATTTTAAAAGCAGCAAACAAAAAACATCTAATTAGCCATAAAGGAAAGCTCAGAAGACTAAAAGCAGACTTCTCAGTGGAAACCTTGCAAGCCAAGAGAGATTGGGGTCCTATATTCAAAATTCTTAAGAGAAAGAACTTTCAATCATGAATTTTGTACCCTGCTAAACTAAGGATCATAAACGAAGGAGAAATAAAGTCTTTTCCAGATGTAAACTCTGAGGGAATTTGTCACCACTAGAATGGCCCTACAAGAAATGCTCAACAGAGTTCTAAACCAGAAATGAAAGGTAAATACTCACTATCATAAAGACATACAAAACCATGAAACTCACAGGTTCTATAAAAACAATTTTGCAATGAGAATATATAAAGTAATTAGGTAACAATTACCATTATGATAGGAACATAATCTCACTTATCAATTTTTACTTTGAGTATAAACAGGCTAAACGCCCTGTTTGAAACATACAGAGTGATGGAATGCATAAAAAGCAACAGTATCCAAATGTTTGATGCCTTCAAAAGACTCACTTAACTGATAAAGATTTTCATAGATTCAAGTTAAAGGGATGGAAAAAGATATTCCACACAAATGGAAATTAAAAATGAGCTCTACTAGCCACATTTATGTCAGATAAAACAGACTTTAATCAATCTCAGTAAAAAAAAAAAAAGATAAAGAAAGCCATTATATAATGGTAAAGGTATCAATTCAACAAGAACATACAACCATCTTAAATATATATGCACCTAACACCAGGGCACCCAGATTCATAAAACAAATACTGCTAGACCTAAGAAAAAAAGATAGACAGCAATACGATAATATTGGAGGACTTCAGCACTTCACTGACACTAGATATATCACCAAGGAAGAAAGTCAACAAAAAAACACTGGACTTAAACTGGACTTTAGAACACATAGACCTTCAGACATTCACAGAACATTCTACCCAAAAACTGCAGAATATGCATGCTTCTCCTCAGTACATGGAACATTTCCCAAGATAGATCTTATGGTAGGCTACAAAACAAGTCTCAGAAAAATTTGAAAAATTAAAATCACAGTAAGTATCTTACAGACCACAGCAGAATAAAACCATAAATCATTTCAAAGAGAAACTCTTAAAATTATACAAGTACATGGAAATTAAACAGTCTGCTGCTCAACAATTTTGGGGACAATGATGAAATCAAGAGAACAGGATACAAATTTTTGGAAATGCATGATAGTAGTGACATGAGTTATCAAAACATGTGGTATACAGAAAAAGTAGTGCTAAGAGGAAAGTTTTATGCCTGCATTGAAAAGACAGAAAAATCACAAACTAACAACCTAATGTCATGACTCAAGGAACTAGAAAAACAAGAACAAAAATAAACTCAAAGATAGCAGAAGAGAAGAAATAACAAAAATAAGAAAAGAAATAAATGAAATTAAAACAAAAAATACAAAGGATCAATGAAATGAAACGTTGGTTCTTTGAAAAGATAAACAAAATGGATAGACCACTCGCTTGATTAACCAAGGAAAAAGAGATTCAAATAAGCTCAATCAGAAATGAAAAAGGGGACATAACAATGGATACCACAGAAATAAAAAAGATTATCGAAGACTATTATGAACATCTCTATACCAAAAATTAGAAAATTTAGAGGAAATGGGGAAATTCCTAGAAACATATAACCTCATAAGCTTGAATAAGGAATAAATAGAAATCTTGAACAAACCAATAATGACTAGTGAGTTTGAATCAGCAATAAAAAAAAACCTCCCAACAAACAAAAGCCCAGAATAAAATGGATTCACAGCTGAATTCCACCAGATATGCAAATAAGAACTGGTACAAATCCTTCCAAAAATGCTCCAAAGGGTAGAAAGAGGGAAACCCCACACACACACACTCATTCTATAAAGCCAGTATTACTCTGATACCAAAGCCAGGAAAGGACACAATAGGAGAAAACCACAGACCCATGTCCCTGATGAACATAGATGCAAAAATCTTAAACAAAATAGTAGCAAACTGAATCCAAGTGCACATCAAAAAGATAATATACCATGATTATGTGTTCTAGGCAATGTGAAGATTTTACAACCAACACAAGTCAATAAATGTGATTCAGCACATAAACAGAATTAAAAACAAAACCATACGATCATCTCAATAGATCAGAAAAAGTATTCAATAAAATCCATCACTCCTTCATGATTTAAAAAAACCCTCAATCAATTAGGCATAACAACTGATAGACATTACAACTGATATTACAGAAATACAAAGGGTCATAGAACACTATTATGAGCATCTCTACACCCCAAAATACAGGGAAAACATATCCCAAAATAATAAAAGCCATATGAGACAAACCCACTGCCAACATCATGCTGAATGGGTAAAAGTTGAAGGCAAACCTGCTAAGAGCTGGAACAAGACAAGATGCACACTGTCACTACTTCCATTTAACATAGTACAGGATGTCCTAGCCAGAACAATCAGGCAAGAGAAAGAAATAAAGGGCATTCAAATTGGGAAAGAGAAAGTCAAATTATCTCTGTTTGCTGATGATATGATCTTATACATGGAAAACCCTAAAGACTCTAAATGTCTCTCATATGATAAATGAATCAGTAGAGTCTCATGTTGCAAAATCAGTGTACACAAACCTGTAGCGTTTCTACACACCAATAATGACCAAGCTAAGAACCACATAAATAACTCAATTGCATTTATAATAGCTGCAATAAAATAAAATACTTAGGAATATATTTAACCAAGGAGGTGAAAGAACTCTACAAAGAAATCTACAAAACGCTGATGAAAGAAAACCTAGATAACACAAACAAATGAAAAAACACTTCATGCTTATAAATTAGAAAAATCAGTATTGTTAATATGACCATACTTCTCAAATCAATCTACAGATTCTATGCAATTCCTATAAAAAATCTCAACATTCTTTACAGAACTACAAAAAAAATCCTAAAATTCATATGAAATCAAAAAAGAGCTCAAATAACCAAACCAATCCTAATAAAAAACTGGAGGCATCACATTACCTGACTACAAATTATACTACTAGGCTGCAGTAAACAGAATAGCCTCATACTGGTATAGATGTAGACATATCAATTCGTAGAACAGAAGAGACAACCTAGAAATAAAACTATAAAGCTATATACCTACAACCAACTGATCTTTGAAAGTGCAGACAAAAACATACACTGGGGAAAAGACATCCTATTGCACAAACGGTGCTGGGAAAATTGGATAGCCATGTGGAGAAGAACAAAACTAGATTCCTATCTCTCACCATACACAAAATTAACTCAAGGTGGATTAAAGACTTGTAAGACCAGAAACATTAAATATTCTAGAAGAAAACCTAGCAAAAAATCTTCTGGACATTGGCCTAGGCAAAGAATTTATGACTAAGACCCCAAAAGCAAATGCAACAAAAGCAAAAATAAACAAATGGTACTTAACTAAGCTTAAAATCTTCTGCATGGCAAAAGAAATAATCAACAGAATAAACAGACAACCTACGGAATGGGAGAAAATATTTGTAAACTATGCATTTGATAAAGGGCTAATATTCAGAATCTATAAGGAACTCAAACAAATTAACAAGAAACAAGCAACTTCATTAAAAAGTAGGCAAAAGGCTGGGCGTGGTGGCTCATGTCTGTAATCCTAGAACTCTGGGAGGTCAAGGCGGGAGGATAGCTCAAGGTCAGGAGTTCGAAACCAGCCTGAGCAAGAGCAAGACCCTGTCTCTACTAAAAATAGAAAGAAATTAATTGGCCAACCAAAAATATATAGAAAAAATTAACCGGGCATGGTGGCACATGCCTGTAGTCCCAGTTACTGGGGAGGCTGAGGCAGAGGATTGCTTGAGCCCAGGAGTTTGAAGTTGCTGTGAGCTAGGCTGATGCCATGGCACTCTACCCTGGGCAACAGAGTGAGACTCTGTCTCAAAAAAAAAAAAAAAGTAGGCAAAAGACATGAACAGATATTTTTCAAAAGAAGACATACAAATGGTCAACAAACATATGAAAAATGCTCAACATTACTAATCATCTATCTGTGATATGGAAATTAAAACCACAAAGGGATACCACCTTACTTCAGTCAGAATGGTCATTAATAAAAGGTCAAAAAAGAATAGACGTTGGCAAAGATATAGTGAAAAGGAAACACTTATGCACTGTTGGTGGGATGTAAATTAATACCACCTCTGTGTAAATCAGTATAGATGTCTCAAAGAACTAAAAGTAGATCTACCATTTGATCCATTAATCCCACTACTGTAGATCTACCCACAGGAAAAGAAATTATGTCAAAAAGATAAAATTTTATATCATTTTGATATTATATCAAAAAGATACCTGCACTCATATGCTTACCACAGCACAATTTACAATAATAAAGATATGGAATCAACCTAAGTGCTTACAACTGAGGAGCTGATAAAGAAAATGTGGCATACACACACACACACACACACACACACACACAATGGAATACTATTCAGCCATAAAAAGAGTGAAATATTTCTTTTGTAGCAACTTGAATGAAACATGAGGTTATTATCCTTAGTTAGTGAAGTAACTCAGGAATGGAAAATAAAATAGTACATGTTCTCACTTATGAGTGGGAGCTAAACCATGGGTTTGCATGGTCATACAGAGTAGAATAACAGACATTGGAGACTCTAAATGTGGAAGGCTGGGAGTGGGTTGAAGGATGAAAAGTTGGATAAAATGTATACTATTCAAGTGATGGTTACACTAAAGGACCAGACCTCACTACCATAAAGAATATCCATGTAAGGAAACTTCATTTGTACCTCCTAAATAAAATTTAAAAATAATAATAAAAGACAAAAAATTAAAATAAAATGTATTTCTTATCAGCACATAAATTCTACAACTATATCTATCAAAATAGCACTATTCTTCTCACCTCTTGGGAGATTCGGGAGTTTTAATTAATTGTTTTTCTTTGGTGTCAAATACAAATAGTCTTTTGCACTACTAACAAGGTCAGTAGACTAACAAAACATGTAACAATTATTTAAATCCTCATTGATATTTAATTGCAATTAATATAAAAGTTAATTTATGTCTAAATGTAACAAAGTAGCCTTTATTATCTAGTCCTATATCAGTTTACTAAGTCAATATTTGGAAGCTATATAATCTTATTGAAGTTTAAAATGCAGAGTTCTATTTGAAATATATACTTAACTATTTCTTCCTCATCAGTTATTTGTGGGGCCATGTACATTGGTCTTTCTGCCATGCCAGACTGAAAAAGATAGAAACGAAAAACAAACATTTTTTAATTACTTGCAAAGGCTATATTCTTACTGTATAATTTAGATCAATAAGAGAATCTAATATAGACATTTTCCCAAGTTGTTGCTTCTAATTCACACTATTGACCTGTTTTAAATTGTGGCTGTTTTGCTAGACAGGCTTCTATGCAATGAATATATAATGTTTAGCTTATAATGTACAGAAATACATTTAAACATACACAGAGAGCATCTTAACAAAGTCAAACTCCCTATTGAAGTCAAGGGGACAAAGAGCATTCTTTTTTAAAGGACGCTATGATCATGACAAAGGGAAGTATAAAATTTTGTTTTAAAAATACTTAAAAGTAAACATAAAGACCCTTTTAAGTACTTAACTTTCCAGAGTAAGACTTGGGCATTAAAGTGTACCCATTGAAGGAGAATTGGGAAATTAGAGTTTCCCAATTAAAATCTAAACAAGTCCCTTAGACACTAAACTAAAATAATGGTAATTCTCATTTATGAAACACCTATTACGCACCTAGCATTATGCTGAGTGCTTATGTGCTTCACCACCTTTAGTCCTCATAGCAGATCTGAGAAATACATATTCTCATTGCCATATACCAGGTGAAAAATTTCAGAATCAGAAAGATTAAGTAACTTACTTTTCCAGGGTTTCAGCTATGCAGAAGACACAGGTCTGAACTGACTCCAAAGCTGATGATCTTTCTACTGTCTGCAGTTGTAGACCAAAAAAATATTCACTGTGTTTGTAACAGTTGGAAACAAGGGAGGAGAGGTACAACAGAGCATGCTGTGCTGATTTCTAAACAGAACTGCCTGAGAAGGCCATGCTACCCTACTTTTGAGCCCACACAAAGATACTAAGAATATGAATCATGTTTTAAAAGGAAATATTATATATGGGTAAACCAAAAAGTAAGCAAACAGAAGCAAAGATGGCTCCATGCCATAATCTCTTCACTTGCTCTATTCTATTATTCCACTGTAGTATATAAATTGATATCATTTTCCACAATATTATATAGGGTTTTCTAATACAGACAGTGTTCAGTTCTGTGATACGGTTTACTCTGGTCTAGTGTATATGAAGGTTTTATATTTAATTAGCAGAAACTTAATGGTGGACATCATAGTGATTTCCAGTCTTTAATTACTATCAACAACAAACATTGAAACCACTGAAAAGGGGTTGCTTCTTCTTATTCTTTCTCAGAATTTGAAGTAAGTTACTATAAATTCAAGAGTCTCAATCTCTGTATAATGGCTGACTTTTTGGCAAGTCAGCCTATTTGAAAGACTATTTGAAAACTAGAGACACAAGTTATCTTGTATCTAAAATCCTAATTAACAATGTCTTAAACAAATAGGAGTTTATTTCTCTCATATAGGTCTAGAGCAGAAGTTCTTTAAGTATGGTACCTGGGCCCCTGAGACTCTTTCAGGGGGCCCATTAGTTTAACTTTTTTTCTAAATAATACTAGGGTTTAATTTGCCTTTTCCACTGTATTGATATTTACACCGATAGTTCAAAAGCAATGGTGGGTAAAACTACTGCTACCTACATCAAGGAAGTGACACCAAATTGTATTATTATATAATAGTTATTGTATCATTCACATCACACATTCACAAAAAAAGAAAAGTGAATACTCATGAAGCATTTATACTGTATATAATGTGATGGTTGTCTTCAAGAAAACAAGTTCTGTGATAGAGCTGTGAGAACTAGTAACTCCA
Organism: Cheirogaleus medius; assembly: GCA_008086735.1. Lineage (NCBI taxonomy): Eukaryota > Metazoa > Chordata > Mammalia > Primates > Cheirogaleidae > Cheirogaleus > Cheirogaleus medius. Next base: position 33,777,812 of record VBSM01002153.1, on the reverse strand, counting down.
TTTTTCATGGAACATTTTTAATTGCAAGAACAATTGACAAACACTGCTTATTCAGGCTTGGGTACTTCTGACACAATTTCTTTAAAATGAATAAAGTGTGTTTGTAACATGAAGGAAAATAACTGAAAATGTACGTTATAAATGAGAAAATTTGAGCTTAAAAGCTAAAATTAGAGTTTTTAGAGAACTTACATCTGTCATCATGGTCCTGACAGCTTCCCAAAAACTTTCTAAGGAAGTATTTAACTTCCCTAAAAACTTTTCCAAAAACATTGGTGGTAATATTAACAAATATAAATTTTTATATTGTATAAGGAAATATGTTAACATTAAATATATTAAGGTTTACCAATCTCAGTACTATTGACATTTTAGTCTGTATAATTCTTTGTTCTGAAGGGCTGTTCAGAGCATTGTAGGATGCTCAGCAGCATCTCTGGCCTTGACCCACTACATGTCAGTAGCAACTCCCTAGTGTGATAACTAAATACATCTCCAGATATTGTCAAATATTTCCTGGAGAGCAAAATACCCACCAGCTAGGAACCACTGAATTATTAATAGATAATTCAGTAAAAAAACGTTTTCCAAAGGACCAATATACAACATTACAAAGCTATACATGAGTTCAAGAGCCAAAACAGACCAACATGTTTTTAAATTTTTTTATTATACATTGATAATTTATCACTGTATATGTTTACAGGTACAAAGTGATGTTATAATTTTTGAATACAATATGAAACAAACTAATATAGTTATCATATTCATAACTTCAAATATTTAACTTTTTGTGGTGAGAACATTTGAAATTTACTGTCAGTGATTTTGAAATGTATAGTACACAATTATTAGGTATATTCACCATACTATGCAATAGATTTTTTAAAAATCCAACATTTTTCCTAATTGAGGCCCTCTACCCTTGGACTATCACATTCTCATTCCCTACCCCAAGTTCCTGAAACCAACAATTTTCTCTCTGCCTCTATGAGTTCAGTTGTTTTAGTTTCCACATATAAGCAAGAATATGTGGTATTTGTCTTTCTGTCTCTGGGTTATTTTACATAGTATAACATTCTCTGATTCCATCTATGTTACCACAAATGACAGAATTTCTTTATTTTTAAAACTGAATAGTATTCCATTGTGTACAAGGGCTGTCTGGAAAGTATCCAGCCATTGTTACTATAATAAGAACATATTACATGGTTGGATACTTTCTCGATGGCCCTTGTATATATATCATGTCTTCTTTATCCACTTATATGTTTATGGACATACAGGTTGATTCCATAACTTGGTTATTGCAAATAGTGCTACAATAAAATGGGAGTGCAGACATTTCTTTTTCATACTAATTTCAATGTATTAAAACAAAAAATGTATGAATAAGATTTCAAATTCCACATTGCAACAATTCTTGTCAAGTTTTGGTGAAGTATCAAAGAATAATACTCACAATTATGTGAGAAAACTATTTTTTTAATTTTATTCAAAACATTAAGGGGGTACAAATGTTTCTGTTACATGGATAGCTTGAGACAGGGCTCTAAGTGTGCCCATCACCCAAATAGTGTTCATAATTGTACCCATTATGTAGACTTTTGTCACACCCCTCCTCTTCCTCTCCCCCATTTGATTTCCAATAAGTTTTACTTCCATCTGTGCACATGTGTGCCCATCAGTTAGATCCAATTTAATAGAGAGTACATGTGATTTGGGTTTTTTTTTTCCATTCTTGAGACATATCACTTAGGATAATGGTCTCAGGTTCCATCCAAATTGCTGCAAAAGACATTAATTCATCCTTTTTATGGCTCAGTACTACTCCTTTGTGTGTGTGTATGCATATGTATGTGTGTGTATATATGTGTGTGTATATATATACACATATATATATAAACATTTTGTTAATCCACTCATGAATTGATGGACACTTAGGTTGTTTCCACATTTTTGCAATTGTGAATTGTGCTGTTATAAACATTCAAGTGCAGATTTTTTTAATAGAATGTCTTTTTTTTTTTCCTTTTGGTGGATGCCCAATAATGTGATTGCTGGATCAAATGGTAGTTCTACTTTTAGCTCTTTGAGTTATCTCCATATTACTTTCCAAAGAGGTTGCACTAGTTTGCAGTCCCACCAGCAGCGTATGAGCATTCCTATCTCTCCACACTCATGCTAACATTTGTCGTTTTGGCATTTTTTGATAAAAGCTGTTCTCACTGGAGTTAAGTAATATGTATTGTGGTTTTGATTTGCATTTCTCTGATGATTAGAGAAGTTGAGCATTTTTCCATATGTTTGTTGGCCATTAATCTGTCTTTTGAATAGTTTCTGTTCATGACCTTTGCCCACTTTTTCATGGGGTTGTTTGATTTTTTCTTGTTGATTTTCCTGAGTTGTATAGAGATTCTAGTTATCAGCCCTTTATTGGATTTGTAGCATGCGAATATTTTCTCCCATTCTGGAGTCTGTCTGTTTGCTCTTTTGATAGTTTCCTTGGCTATACAGAAGCTTTTTAATTTGATCAGATCCCATTTATTTATTTTTGGCATTGCTATGATTGCCATTGGAGTCTCCTTCATAAATTCTTTGCCTAGGCTGATATCTAGAAAAGTTTTCTCAACATTTTATTCTAGAAGTCTTATAGTTTCATGCCTTAGGTTTAAGTTGGTCATTAATTATAAATTAATTTTTGTGAGAGATGAGAGGTGCGGATCCTGTTTCAGCTGTCTACATGTGGCTATCCAATTTTCCCAGCATCATTTATTGAATAGGGATACTTTTTTCCATTGTATGTTTTTGTCTGCTTTGTCAAAGATAAGATGGCTATATGAGAATGGATTCATATCTGTGTTCTCTGTTCTGATCGATAGATCTATGTCTTTGTTTGTGTGCCAATTCCATGCTGTTTTGGTTACTATAGCCCCGTAGTGTAGCTTGAAGTCTGGTAAATTGATGCCTCCCAATTTGTTCTTTTTGCTTAAAGTTGCTTTTGTTGTATGGGGTCTTCTCTGGTTCCATAGGAAGAATGGAATTATTTTTCCTAGATCTGTAAAAAATGATGTTGGTATTTTAATAGGGATTGCATTGAATCTGTAGATTACTTTGGGTAGTAGAGACATTTAACAATGTTGATTTTGCTGATTCATGAACATGGTATGGATTTCCACCTGTTTACATGCTCTACAGTTTCCTTCCTCAGTGTGTCATAGTTCTCCCTGTAGAGGTCTTTCACCTCCTTAGATAAATATATTCCTAGGTATTTTACTTTCTTTATTACTTTGTGAAGGGTATTTTTTAAATTTATTTTTTTATTTCAGCATATTATGGGGGTACAAATGTTAAGGTTATGTATATTGCCCATGCCGCCCCTCCCTCCTTGAGTCAGAGCTTCAAGCGTGACCATCCCCCAAACGTTGCACATCTCACTCATTGCGTTTGTATATACCCATCCCTTTCTCCCCCCTCCCACCTGCCCGACACCCGATAAATGTTATTCCTATATGTCCGCTTAGGTGATGATCTGTTAATACCAATTTGCTGGTGAATACATGTGGTGCTTGCTTTTCCATTCTTGAGATACTTCACTTAGTAGAATGGGTTCCAGCTCTATCCAGGAAAATACAAGAGATGCTATATCACCATTGTTTCTTAAAGTTGAATAGTACTCCATGGTATACATATACCACATTTTGTTAATCCACTCATGAGTTGATGGGCACTTGGGTTGTTTCCACAACTTTGCAATTGTGAATTGTGGGCCGGGCGCGGTGGCTCACGCCTGTAATCCTAGCACTCTGGGAGG
>VBSM01002153.1:33756836-33773898 GCA_008086735.1 Cheirogaleus medius | reverse complement strand
TCAAATGGTAGATCTACTTGTATCGCTTTAAGGTATCTCCATATTGCTTTCTGTGAAGGGTATTGAGTCTTTGATTTGGGTCTCAGTTTGACTGTTGTTGGCGTATAAGAATGCTACTGATCTGTGTACATTGATTTTGTAACCTGAGACTTTGCTGAATTTGTTTATTAATTCTAGTAGTCTCAAGGCAGAATCTTTAGGGTTTTTTTGATATAAGATCATGTCATGAGCAAAGAGCAAGAGTTTGACCTTTTCTGCACCCATCTGGATGTTCTTGATTTCCTTCTCTTATCTGATTGCTCTGGCAGGACTTCCAGCACTATGTTGAATAGAAGTGGCGATACAGGGCAACCTTGTCTGGTTCCAGTTCTAAGTAAGGTTGCTTTCAATGTTTCCCTATTCAGTATGTTTGCTGTGGGTTTGTCATATATGGATTTTATCATTTTTAGGTAAGTCCTATCTATGCCTATTTCATTAAACGTAAAATATACCTCTTACAGAGGGTTACTGTGAAGACTAAATGAGGGCAGGTAGCATGTATGTTTTGTTTACCAGTTCCTAGCAGAGTACATAGCATATAGTAGGTGGCCAATATGTACCTATTTGATGAATATGTACAAAGCCTGCCATATAGTAGGTTATCAAAAATTTGCTATTACTGTGGGAAAAATTGATCACTCCCTTCTCTATGCCTTGTTTTTAATAAGCCCTTTTATTGTTGTGGTTATATCATATTATAAATTACTATACTAGGTAGATTTGTTAAACTATAGAAAAAAGATACATTTTTCTTATACAAAACCCCCCCACAAAAGTCAGCACCCTTAAAACTGAATTCAACAGCACATTAAGAAAATAATCCAATATAACCAAGTTGGCTTCATCGCAGGGATGCAAGGATGATTCAACATATGTAAATCAATAAATGTGATCCAGCTTTTAAACAGAAGCAATAACAAAGACAATCTGATAATCTCAATAGATGCAGAGAAAGTATTTGACAAACTCAGCACCTTATGATAAGAACTCTTAACAAAATAGGCATAAATGGAACATACCTCAAAATTATAAAAGCTATCTATGACAAACCTATAGCCAACATCATACTGAAGGTGGAAAAAAATGAAACCACCCCCACTTAGATCTCAAACTAGACAAGGTTGCCCACTGTCACCACTTCTATTCAAAATAGTTCTGGAAGTCCTAGCCAGAGCAATCAGACAAGAGAAAGAAATCAAGTGTATCCAAATGGGGACAGAAGAGGTCAAATTATCACTCTCTGCTAATAATATGATCTTATATCTAGAAAACCCCAAAGATTCTTCCAAGAGACTTCTGGAATTGATAAATAAATTCAGCAAAGTCTCAGATTACAAAATCAATGTACACAAATCAGTAGCATTCTTATATGCCACTAACAGTCAAGGTTAGAATCAAATCAAAGACTCAATACCTTTCACAATAGCAACAAAGAAAATAGAATACCTAGGAATATATTTAATCAAGGAGGTAAAAGACCTCTACAGGGAGAACCACATGCCACTGAGGAAGGAAGTTATAAAGAATATGAACAAATGGAGAAATATATCATGCTTCAGGATCAGCAGAATCAACATTGTTAAAATGTCTATATTACCCAATGTTATTTACAGATTCAGTGCAATTCCCATTAAATATCAATATCATTTTTTGCAGATTTAGAAAAAATAATTCTATGTTTCACATGGAATCAGAAAAGAGCCTGAATAGCCAAAGTGACCATAAGCAAAAAGAACAAATTGGGAGGCATCACTTTATCAGACTTCAAGCTATAATACAAGGCAATAGCAAACAAAACAGCATGGTATTGGCACAAGAACAGAGTCATAGACCAATGGATCAGAACAGAGAACCCAGATATAAAACCACCCTCATATTGCCATATGCTGTTTGACCAAACAGACAATAACATACACTGGGAAAAGTATTTCTATTCAATAAATGTACTGGGAAAATTGGATAGCCAGATATAGAATATTGAAACAGGAACTGCACCTCTAACGACTCAAAAAAATTAATTCATAATGGAAAACAGACTTAAACCTAAGGCATAAAACTATGATAATTCTAGAAAAAAATTTGGGGAAAAAAATCTTTTAGACATCACCCTAGGTAAAGAATTTATGAAGTCCCTGAAGGCAATCACAGCAACAACAAAAATAAACAAATGGGAGTTGATTAAATTAAAAGGCTTCTGCACAGCCAAGGAAGCAATCAATAGAGCAAATAGACAACTTACAGAATGAGAGAAAATATTTGCATGCTATACTTCCAATAAAGGGCCTATAACCAGAATCTATAAAGAATTCAAGCAAATCACCAAGAAAAAAAAACCCATAAAGCTGGGCAAAAAAATATGACCAGAAGATTTTTAAAAGAAGATAGATTAACAACCAATAAACATATTTAAAAATGCTCCACATCAGGTAAATGCAAATCAAAATCACAACGAGATATCACCTAACCCCAGTGAGAATGGATTTTATCAAAAAGTCCCAAAACAACAGATACTGGCATGGATGTTGAGAGAAAGGAACACTTATACACTGTTGGGGGGACTGCAAACTAGTACAACCTCTATGGAAAGTAGTATGGAAATACCTGAAAGAACTAAAAGTAGACCTACCATTTGATCTGGCAATCCCACTATTGGTTATTTCCTCAAAGGAAAAAAAGTCATTTTTATCAAAAAGACATGTGCACTCAAATGTTTATTGCAGTACAATTCACAATCATGAAGATGTGGAATCAACCCAAGTGCCCACCAATACATGAGGGCATAAAGAAGGCACATACTGTGAGACCCAGAAAATCTCCTATACATGTGCAAAAATATTTATAGCAATATTGTTCATGATAACCCAACTGGAAAGAACCCGAGTACCCATCAAGAATGCAATAGGGGATAGAATCAAGATGGCAGGCTAGACACAGGTAATATGTGCCTACTCCACAGAGAAGAATCAGAATTGTAAGCAGATTCTCACTATTTGAACAGATCATCTAGGAGATAAAGCTAGGATTCACCAGAGCACTAATAGGAAGCATTAAAAGTAGGTAAGGAGAGGGTTCAGGGCAACTTGCCCAGCCTGAGACTGGCTAACAGCTAGGAGAAGCTCTTGGATGTAGGGAAACAGTAAGAGAGATGCCCCCAAGGCTCCGCTTGCTAAGAGAAGCTTTTATGATCTTGGCTAGAAAAGAACTCTCTAACTTATATAGGTATTGGTCCTAACATAGGGAGCTGCTTGGAAATTACACAGAGACATTGTTCTAGAAAGGGCACTCATGCAGAATCTCACAGGCATCTAAGCCTAGAGCAGCTTGAGCTGGGCACCATTCTGAGATTCTAGATACTGGGGAACCACAGGCACATCTGCAGACCCTGCACAGCTCCAAGGATGGATAGAGGAGCCCAGGTACTCCCATACACCCCTGGGAAGGTGCCCACCACCCTGCTGTGGACAGCATTGAGACTAAGACATGAGTGGACCATATTTTTCACAGTTTCTCATGTACACTGCCTGCCTGAGTGGGGCCCCAGCCTTTCTGGTCACAGGTCCAAGGCACCATTTTGAGAGTTTGACACTGGGCTGTGCCCTGTCCTTGGGCTGAGTTTGAGCTGCTCTGGCTGCAGCCCCCACCTGTCTGGGAAAGGGCAGAGAAACCAGGCTTTCCAGCATCCATCTAAAATGGTGCCCACCATCTCACAGCTGGCTGCTGTGGAACTGATTCTCAAGTAAACTGTACTCACCAGTTACCTGCCAGTGAATCCTGCCTGAGAAGGGCCCCACCCTCTCTGGTCAAAGGCCCAGGGTGTCACTTTGGGAGTTTGAAACTGGGCAGAGCCCAACCCTTGTGCTGAATTTGGGCTGATGCAGTCATAGCCCCACCTAGCTCAGGAGGGACAGGAAAGCCTAAGCACTCCTAAACGCATCTAGGATAATTCCTACCACCCTGCTGTGGGCTGCCATGGGACTAAGTTGTGAGTGATTGGCACTCCCCAGCATCCTGCATATGGTATTTGCCAGGAAGGGGCCCCACCCTCTCTGATCACAGGCTCAAGGTGCCAGTTTGGGAGTTTCAAGCTAGATAGCACCCTGCCCTCAGGCTGAGTTCAGGCTGATGAAGCTGCAGCTGCCACCCAGTTCAAGAGGGACAGGGAGCCCAAGCTCTTCCACCTACTCCTAGGACAATTCCCACTGCCTTGCTACAGGCTCCTGTGAGATGGAGGTGTGAGCACACAGCACTCCCAACAGTTTCTTCCCATATTGCTTGCTTGAAAGGGCCCTGCCCTCTTTCATTGCAAGTCCATGTCTGGCACAATTTAGAGAGTTTAACACCTAACACCAATGATGGAGAAAAAAGTCTTTCCCAGATAAGCAAGCACCAAGAGAATTCAGCATCACTAGACCAGCCCTACAGGAAATGCTGAAAGGTGTCTTAAACATGGGAAAAAAAGGCTAATATTCACCATCACGAAAACACAAGAAAATGTAAAACTCACATGCCTCATTAAATAATCACACAAGGGAGGAAGAGAAAGAAGATAAATGGCAACATGACAGAAGTACATCAAACCAAAAAGAAATAAAGACAGAGAAAAGAAGAAATCAAAGAAATTATAAAGCAAGCAGAAATCAACTAACAATATGACAAGAACACAGCCTCACATATCAATATTAACCTTGAACACAAATGGATTAAATCCTTCACTTAAAAGATATAGATTGGTAGAATGGATTAAAAAAATAATCCAATTATATGCTGCTTATAAGAAACTCCCCTTACCCATAAAGACATATATAGACTAAAAGTAAAGAGGGAGGAAAACATATTCCATGCAAATGGAAAACATAATAAGCAGGAGTAGCTATACTTAGATAAAGCAGATTTTAAATCACAAAGAGTAAAAAAAGACAAAGAACGTCATTATATATACTGAAAAAGGGATCAATTCAGCAAGCCAGTACATGACCCTAAATATAGATGAACCCAATACTGAGCACCCAGATTCACAAAACAAATATTACTACACCTAAAGAAAGAGATAGACAGCAACAGAATAATCGTGGGGGACTTCAACACCACACTCACAGCAGTAGACAGGTCATCAAGACAGAAAACCAACAAAGAAATACTGGACTTAAATTGGACGTTAGACCAAATGGACTTAACAGATATTTGCAGAACATTCTACCTAATGACTATAGAATATACAATCTTTTCATCAGCACATGAAATATTCTCCAAGATAGACCACATTTAGGTCAGAAAACCAGTCTTAAAAATTTTTATAAATAGAAATAATATCAAGTATCTTCTCAGACCATAGTGGAATAAAGCTTGAAATAAATATAGAGAGGAACTTTTGAAACTATGCAAATATTTAATACATGTAAATTAAACAACATACTCCTAAACAATCACTGGGTCAATGAAGAGCTAAAGACAGAAATAAAAAAATTTTTTGAAATGATTGAAAATGAAAACACAACATACCAAAACCTGTGGGATACAGAAAAAGCAGTACTAAGTGAGAAGTTAATAGCATTAAAGCCTACATCCAAATATATATATGTATATAACACACACAAAAAATTAACAACTAACGTTGCACTTCAAGGAACTAGAAAAACAAGAAAAAAAAACAAACCCAGAGTTAGTAGAAGAAAAGCAATAAGAAATATCACAGCAGGGCTAAATGAAATAGAGACAAAAATACATAGTATTAATATAACAAAAAGTTGGTTCTTTGAAAAGATAAATAAAATTGATAAACCACTAGCTAGACTAACCAAGAAAAGAAGAGAGAAGGTCCAAATAAACATTACCAGAAATGAAAAAGGAAACATTATTAATAGAATGGATAAAATAGAAATACAAATGATCATCAGAGACTATTATAATCAACCATGCCCTCACAAACTAGAAAACCTACAAGAAATGGATGAATTCCTGAAAACATACAACCTTCCAAGATTGAATCAGGAATAATAAGTAGCAAGATTGAATCAGTAATAAAAAATATTCCAACAACAAAAAAATACCCCAAACAGATAGATTCACAGCCAAATTCTACCAAATGTACAAAGAACAGGTGACAATTCTACCAAAACTTTTCCAAAAGAGAGAAAAGAATGGAATCCTCCCTAACTCATTCTATGAAGCAAGTATCACCTAGATACCAAAGCCAGGACAGAATGCAACAAAAAGAGGGAAACTTCAGACCAATATCTCTTATGAACATAGACGTAAAAATCTTCAATAAAACACTAGCAGCACATCAAAAGGATAATTCACCACAATTGAGTGGGTTTCATCCCAGGAATGCAAGGATGGCTCAACATACACAATCAATGACTATTATTCACCACAATTATAGAATTTTTAAAAAACCATATAATCATCTCAATAGATGAGGAAAAAAGCAATTGATAAAATCCAGCACTCTTCTTGAAAAAAAAACACCCTCAAAAAACTTGGCATAGAAGGAATGTAGAACAAAATAATAAAAGCCACATATGACAAACTCACAGCCAACATCATACTGAATGGGGAAGAGTTGAAAGCATTCCTCCTCAGAACTGGAAGAAGATCAGGATGCCTACTTTGACCACTTATATTCAACATAGTACTGGAAGTCCTAGGCAGAGCAATCAGACATGAGAATGAAAGACAGGGCATCCAAATTGGGAAAGAGGAAGTAAACTTATCTCTGTTTGCTGATTATATAATATAATACCTAGAAAACCTTAAGGACTCCTCCAAAAGACTCCTAGATTTGATAAATGAATTCAGCAAAGTCTCAGGTTATAAAGTTATTGTACAAAAATCAATAGCACTTCTATATACCAACAATGGCCAACCTGAGAAGGAAATCAAGAACCTAATCCCATTTATAACAGCTGCAAAAAAAATCCTAGGAATATATTTAACCAAGGAGGCGAAAGATCTGTACCAGGAGAACTATAAATTACTGATTAAAAAAATCATACATGACAGAAACAAATGGGAAAATGTCTCATGCTTAAACATTGAGAGAATCAATATTGTTAAAATGACCATACTGCCCAAAGCAATTTACAGATTCAACAATTTTTGTCAAAATATCAATGTCATTTTCCCACAGAATTAGAAAAAACAATTCTAAAATTCATATGTACCAAAAAAGAGCCCGAATAGCCAAAGCAACCCTAAGAAAAAGAACAAAGCTGGAGGCATAATATTCCCTGACTTCAAATTATACTGCAAGGCTACAGTAACCAAAACAGCATTTTACTGATATAAAAATAGACATACAGATCAATGGAACAGAAGAGAGAACCCAAAAATAAAGTCATATTTACAGACAACTGATCTTTGACAAAGTCAACAAGAACATACACTGAGGAGGTGACATTCTTTTCAATAAATGGTGCTGGGAAAATTGGAGAGCCATATGTAGAAGAATGAAACTGGATCTCTATGTCTCTCCATATACAAAAATTTACTCAAGGTGGATTAAAGACTTGAAAGTAAGACCTGAAACAATAAAAATCCTAGAAGAAAACCTAGGAAAACTCTTCTACACATTGGCCTAGCCAAAGAATTTATAACTAAAACCCTAAAATCAAATGCAACAAAAACAAAAATAGACAAATGATAATAAAACAAAAATAGACAAATGGTACTCAATTAAACTAAAAAGCTTCTGCACAACAAAATAAATAATCAAGAGTCAATAGACAACCTACAGAATGGGATACAATATTCTCAAAATATGTGTCCAACAAAGAATAACCAGAATCTACAAGTAACTTAACTCAGCAAGAAAAAGAACAAACAACCACATTTAAAAGTGGACAAATAATATGAATAGGCATTTTTCATAAAAAAGAAAAAGATATACAAATGCCCAAAAAACATATGAAAAGTGCTCAATGTCACTAATTATCAGGAACACACAAATTAAAACCACAATGAGATACCATCTTACTCCAATTAGAATGGTCATTATTATAAAGTCAAAAAACTAGATGTTGGAACAGATGCGGTGAAAAGGGAACACTTATACACTGTTGGTGGAAATGTAAATTAGTACAACCTCTATGGAAAACAGTGTGGAGACTTCTCAAAGAACTAAAAGTAAATCTACCATTTGATCCTGCAATCCCATTACTCAGTATCTACCTAGAGGAAAAGAAATCATTATATCAAAAAGATGCCTGTATGAATGTGTTTATTGCAGCACAATTCACAATCACAAAGATATGGAATCAACCTAAGTACCCCTCAACTGATGGGCAGATTAAGAAAATGTTATATATACACACACACACCATGCAGTACTACTCAGAAATACGAAAAAATGAAATGTCTTTTGCAACATCTTGAATGTAATGAGAGGCCATCATCCTAAGTGAAGTAACTCAGGAACAAATAAATAAATGCCTTATGTTCTCACTTATAAGTGGGAGCTATAGGATGGCTACACAGGGGCATACAGAGTGGTGTAATGGACATTGGAGACTCACAAGGGGGAGGTTGGGAAGGGGTGAGGGATGAACTCAGGTGTTGGGTACACAAAAAGCCAAGAATCCACCACTATACAATATATACATGTTCAGAATTTAATTTTTACCCTCTAAGTCTAGTAAAATTTTTTAAAAATTTAAAGAATATAATGAATAAATACCTAATTACCATGCAGCAGTAAAAATGAATGAGCCACTCCCATACTCATCAATATAGATGAATTTCAAAAACGCAATGTCAAGGAAAGATTCAAATTATATTCATATCAAGTTCAAAAGTAGGCAAAAATAAACTGTGTAGTTTAGGAATCAAACTACATTTGATCAAACATACATTGATATTCAAGATATAGGTTATTTCTATGGGAGAAGGAAAGGAGATGTGGTCAAGGATGGGCACACAGGGGGCTTTTGATGGTTATTTCTGCTTTCTTTACAGCTGATACAAAGTAGGGAAAGAACACAGTTTTTTGGTAACAGAACCACCCTCAACCACTTATCAAATCAAATGAATGGTTTGGGAAATTAGCTTTTGCTGCAGACTTGATAATGCTTTTTAATGAATTCAAACTAAAATTACAAGGCAAAACTGCTCTTATAAACTACAACTTATACTACAGTAAAGTCATTTCCATGACAACTAACATTGTTTGAATCACAAGTTATGTCAAGCTGCATGATATATTTTATATATTTTCAGTGCTGTCAAAAGTTAAAACAGAAGTGAGATTCCCCAGCCTCACCCAAAATTAGCAATGACTGTATTTTCCGTGTTCAAACTATCGCTCTGGTAGCATTTTTGGACCTCTATGCAAGTGCAAAGGCATCTCTATATTTCCAAATCTTTATAACTCTGCAGTTGAGAAGTTCTCACCTAACCTTCAATTGCAAGTGATTAATCTGCCATATAATGACATGCTAAAATGCAAATATCAAGAGAAGAATGTAACAGAACTCTATAAATAACCTTCCAAGTAATGAATATGTTCAAGTTAAATCATATGCTCGTGGATGATAGCAGCATTTGGTAGTACTTATCTACTTGAAAAAGTTTTAAAAGAAATATGTGAAATCTCATTATAACTAGCATAAACAGATGAACCTTCGCAAACGATTTTGGTGATAAAGAACACTAATTCTGAACTCCAATTAAGCAAAATGTTATCCCCATAAAAAGAATCCCATTCTTCTCATTAGTAGTACACACACGCACAACACACGTATATATATAATTAAATCATTATCATTATATTTTGAGTTTCATGAATATATAATGTGCGGGAGGGGAGTAGGAGGGTCTGTTCCACAGCTGAGGAGAGCGACGGCTTGTGTCGTCGTCTTGGAGACGAAGCAGCGTCACCCGCGAGGGATCTGGACAGTCCAACATTTCTGGTTGGCGGGACTATGGGACGGGCCCTGTAGGATGGAGACCTTCTGTGAGGGCTGAGGGCTGAGGGCCGCCAGCTCTTGTGAAAAGCAGACCCGGGGAGCCGGTGGGAGTTACCAGCCCCGACAATGTGGGACGCAGCTGCCCAAGGCGTCGCTGGCGCATGCGTATCGGGGATCCGAAGCCAGCGCGGCACGGTCGCCATTGCGGGAAGGCTGTCTTCAGAGCCGGCCTGGCCGGCGGCTGGTCCACCCCCAGGAGCCCAGACACCCGGCGTCATTGGCTCAGGCACCAGGGCCCTCAGCACCCTCTCCCGCCTGGGTCGGGACCAGCGGCGGCCGCGGCGGGGCGGCGGCGGCGGCGTCAGGGGGCGGAGCCTCGCGGAGCGCCCTTTGTCTGTCAGGCTGTGAGTGCTGCGCGGGAGGGAGAGGCGCCGGGCGGGGGATGGGCGGGGGCCCCAGTGGCCCACCTGAAGCCTTCTCCTAGACGTTCTTGTTACTCTGTGTGTCCCGTTTGGATTTTGGAAAGCCTTCCCCATTCCAATATTAAAAACACATTTTCCTCTAATATCTTCTAATGATTCAGAGGCTTAAAAAAAAATCTGTGATTTATTTTTGTATGGATGTCGGTAGGTGTCATTTTTGAAAAGTTTTTCCTCATCTCAAGGTTATGCAGACATTCACCTTTATTTTCTTCTAATACTTTTAAAGATTTTAAAATATTTTATTTTTTACATTTTATCTGTGTTTTATTGGGTATTGCATTTGTGGCAAAGTGTTAGGTAAGGATTTGCCCTTTTCCCCAGTTGCCTTACCATTAGCTATTGAATCACTTTTCCACTGAATTGCAGAGACGCTTTTCTTATGATTTCAGCCGTGTGTATACTGTAATCTGTTTCTAGACGGTTTTCCTTCCCTGCGCTAACAGTTTCTGCACTGATATCATTGTTTCCATTTAAATTTTTTTAAGCAAATCCCCCTTAATTATGTCCCTTGACATAATGATCTATTTGTTTTAACTTAGTCTAAATTGTGAGAAATAAAGATACAGAAAAGTGAAAAAATGATAATTTTTTAAAAAGAAGATTTGATTGTAGCACTTTGTAGGTGAATAGTTATTAAATGACTAAAGTTGGTTGAAAGTCACTCTACTGCTGAACACTTGTACATAGTTCCTTCTTGCCATCAAGATAATGTCCTAGTTCTTTAGTGGTATCCTCAAAGCACTTTATGATCTTGACATTGCATCTTCCTTTGCCTCACATCCTTGAACTTTATTATCCTCCAGCCATACCAGACTACTCAAATAGGACACAAAACCCTCTGGGATAAATTCATTAGTCTGATTATATTGACAACCCCAAATCAGTGGCTGAGGCAAAGATCTCAAAGTTTGAGGCTGTGCCTGGGAAAAACACAAACCACAGACCCATCTGTGACTTTTTCCAAAGGGGGATTTGGAAACTTCGGTATCGAAAGGGATGGAGGACGCAGAAAGGAAAAAGGAGGAGGAGGGTAGGCAGCAAGGCAAAATGGTTATATTCTTGTGAGGCTCCGGAAATCTACACTTTACATAAGATAAGATCAATGTTTGAAGAGAAGAAGGGAGTGAAGGAAGAATCAGTTATGTCAATGTCCTTGGGTAGGTGGAGGAATGATTGATCTTGTTTTGTCTTTGTTCTGCACCTTGGAATATAAACTTGTAATCAGCTTATTAGTGTGGAATCTAACAGACTTTAGTTTTAGGAGCTAGACTTAGCCTGTGGATCCAAAGTGACAATTTGCATGTCCTTGCATATGAGAGGCCAGCTAGGAGTTTCTTTTAGGAATGATCTGTGGGGGCAGTCCTTGTGGATGTCTGAGGCCTTTTACCTTTCTATGAGGATCTGGCTGATTCAAAATGTTAGTAACAGCTATTCATTTGGAATGGGATGTTGCAATACTCAGCCTCCAGGCTTGACTTTCTGTTTTGCATAAGGAGTTGGGGGCGGGCCTGAGATTTTTTATTTTTCTTTACAATAACAAAATTTAGAATTTCTGTATTTGAAAAGAACAAAGGGCTAAAAAGTGAGAGAATTGAATACTTGCAACATGTACAAGACAAAGGATTAATGTTAGACTTGAGAAATATGAGGGACATCTACCTGGGGATGTCCAGTATGGTAGTTGGGTTTGTGTGTGTTTATGTAGCTCACAAAAGATGATCAGTGAAACCATAGCAATGGGAGAAGCCACCTGAGAATAAATACAATAAAAATAGAAAAGAGTGAATATAAACACTAACAAAAATGAACCTAACTGTATTACAAATGGATGACATAACCACACTGTGTTAGAGCCGGAATCCGCAGTTCCACGGGACAGAGAGACAGAGTCACCAAGGCTGTAATCACCAAAAGGAGTTTTATTATCTAGCTAGCTAGGGTCTAAGCCCAAGAGCACCAGTGCAGTGGTCTCTTTGTGCGGGCAGGGACCCCCTACCACGCGGGAGGAGGCTTCTTATACTCCGCGCACATGAACTGTTCTCGCGCTAATAACGCTCCTGCTGATTGGTTCTGCACACTGATCATGCATTTGCCCTTTACAGTGGTTGGTGAGCCCCCCCATCCGCCATTTTCCCCAGCATTTTATTTCACCCTGCCCCTGATTGGTTCTAACCTGCTCTGAGTCCTAGCCAAGGGGCTCTGGACTCAGCGCTTTTTCTCTGCATCTTGTTTCAACCCATAATGCCCTGCGGCCAGCTGTGTTCAGCAAGCAAACAATGGACAGAAGCTAGAAAACAACTGTTAGCCTAACAGCCCAGTATCTTACAACTGAAGAAGGTGGGGAAGAAAAGAACTAACCTAAATAACTTTAGAAAACTGTAACTCGACTAGGCACTGTAAAGCTAAAAACAAAAATAATTCTACTTAAATGCTGTAATCAAGTTAGTAACTGTGTTTCTCACAGGAGTGTGAGTTTACAATTCTGAAACTACTTTATTTGTATACTACAATTGAAGAAGTAAGTAAATATATTGTAGGTAATGAGAGCCACCAAGTTTTCACTGTTGAAGAAGGAAGTTACCAATAAGGAAAGAGAGACAACTAACATGAACCCTGTGGTATTAGATTGGAATCAGAAGTATCAGTATGAACTCATGGTATTTAATATATATAAACACATAGATACAGTAGATGTATGTATAGGTATGGTTAATATGCATACATATATATCTCCTGCCTCTGTCTGCTAGGGTGTAGGAGCAACGATACCCCAGTAGCAATGAGCACACTTAACACCCAGATCTTTGTTTCTAAACACTATTTTCCTATAAAAGGAACCAGGATTGCTTGGAGAAACGGTTGATTCCAGGGCTAGGCAGGGAAAATACAAAAACCTAAAACATCTTGTGGTGCAAGGAAATAAAAAAGATAGAGGCTAGTTGGAGTAACACAGGAGTCTCCTAATGGCCAAAGCCAAAAGAATTTATGCAATAAAATGAATAATGAAAGTATTAGATTTTTAACTTATAGAATAAAATAAAATGAGTCTATGTGGATATAAATAAATAATCTAATAAATAAATGAATAGGAAATAAGGAATGGCTTTTCCTTAGAGAAAAAAAATCTAATTAATAAAATTAGTAAGGAAGAGGGAAATAGAAAATCACCATTAGGCAAATACCACATTAATAATTGTTGCAAACAAGCTACACCAATGATGCTAAAATTAATGGGTTTGAGAAAGAAAAATCAGGATATTTAAATAGTCTTAAAGTATTTCCCCAAGATGTTTATTAACTATAAAGGGAAAGATAGTAATTTTACAGTAGAGAAACTTGGTAGACACCACCTTAACCAAGTGATAAAGGTTAACATTATCATTCATCAGACATATTGACATCATAAACTTGTTAATATACAGTAAGAAAGATATAAGATCATATCTGCGCTTGTGATTTTATGATATAATAAGAAATATGTATTTGGTCTTTGTGCCCAGTTCCTGGCACAGAGCTCCTAAAACTCTTGTAATTTCCTGAATGATAGGGATGATAGGAGGAGTGCCTTTTGTTATATATAACAAGCTACTTTCAACCAGACCTGAGTTTATGTTCATGAGATGATTGGTGGCTGCAAGTCCCTAGATAGCTTCAGGCTAGGGGCTGGGATATAGGGGAACCTACCATGTTATTAGAGGATTGGAACTTTAAACCCCAACTCCCCAAACTCCTCCTCCCCACTTCAGAGGAGGAGAGAGGGGCTGGAGATTGAGTTAATCACCAGTGGCTGATCAACTGCAAATGGATTAAAGACTTAAACAGAAGACTTGACACTGTGAAACTAGTAGAAGGAAACAGGAAAAATACTCCAAGACATTGGTCTAGGCAAAATTTTCTTGGATATGACCACAAAAGCAAAAATAGATAAATGAGGTTGCATCAGCCTAAAAAGCTTTTGCACAGCAAAGGAAACAATCAGTAGAGTGAAGAGACAAACCAAGGATTGGGTTTACCACACCAAATTGTGTGATGGTTAGTGGTTGGACACCCTTCTTCCTGTTGCATTGGGCAGGGATGCTATATCAGTCAGAGTCCTATCAGGAGAGGAAAAACACTCAGTAATTTTAATACATAAAAATTATTAACTATAGGCCGGGCACGGTGGCTCATGCCTGTAATCCTAGCACTTTGGGAGGCCAAGGTGGGAGGATCACTCAACATTAGGAGTTCGAAACCAGCCTGAGCAAGAGTGGGACCCTGTCTCTACTAAAAATAGAAAGAAATTAGCTAGACAACTAAAAATATATAGAAAAAATTAGCTGGGCAAGGTGGCGCGTGCCTATAGTCCCAGCTACTCGGGAGGCTGAGGCAGTAGGATTGCTTGAGCCCAGGAGTTTGAGGTTGCTGTGAGCTAGGCTAACGCCACAGCACTCTAGCCCGGGCAACAGAGTGAGGCTCTGTCTCAAAAAAATAAAAATAAATAAACAAACACCAGATATTTGGAGGAGTTTGAGGTGAAAGAGAAAACTGTTAAGCCCAGAGTCATTCTTGATGTGAATTGATTGTGATTCTTTTATCCCTTCGGCAGTCAAGGGAATTTGTTACTTTTTAGGACATCATGGTTACTTGTCTGAAAGAGACTGTAGCAATCCCACAGGCTTTTCTGGAAATGTTCAAATGTGAATTGTGTGAGGAATTACACAAGGTGCGGGGGAGACCTGTGGCCTTCTAGGTCCTTAAATGCAGCCTTTTGACTGAATCCAAATTTTACAGAACAAATCCTTTTATTTTTATTAATACATTTTTGTTAGTCTTTCATATTTTTATTTATTTTTAAAATAAACATTTAAAATACCTAAGAATTGGCCCGGCGCGGTGGTTCACGCCTGTAATCCTAGCACTCTGGGAGGCCAAGGCGGGAGGATCACTCAAGGTCAGGAGTTTGAAACCAGCCTGAGCAAGAGCGAGACCCTGTCTCTACTAAAATAGAAAGAAATTAATTGGCCAACTAAAAATATAGAGAAAAAAATTAGCCGGGCGTGGTGGCGCATGCCTGTAGTCCCAGCTACTTGAGAGGCTGAGGCAGAAGGATTGCTTGAGCCCAGGAGTTTGAGGTTGCTGTGAGCTAGGCTGACGCCATGGCACTCTAGCCAGGGCAAGAGAGAGTAAGACTCTGTCTCAAAAATAAAATAAAATAAAATAAGATACCTAAGAATAAAATAAGTTTCAACGAAATAATCCTCCAGATTGACCAGCACAATTAGAACATTAGTAAGTCATAAGAGCTAAATTGACAGCTGCTACACTCATGATTTAGTTCTAACTTCCCCCGCCTGACTGGTGCCACTACCATACGAGGCTGGTTGGAGAATTTATGGGGATCGAGTATGCCAGTCTATAATCAGCTTTTGACAGTAATGCACTGTGTTTCTGCTTGAAATGGAATTTGTGAATACTTACACAGCTCGACATTATTTTTTAATTCTGTCTGTTTAATAGCCCATTGTGTCAAAGAAGACCAAGAGAACATTGAAAGAAGAAAACAGATTTTTCATGAGGATTGGGAATTACAATATTATCTTGTTTCTGCTAAAGATAAGATGATTTGCTTGCTTTGTGATACTGCAGTATCAACATTAAAGAAATTCAATGCTCATCAGCATTATAACATTCATAAAGGTCACAAATATTTTAAATTAGAGGGAGAGGTGCAAAAGGTTGTATTACAGAAATTAAAAGATGAAAAGCAAAAGCAAAGACAGTTCTTTCAAGCAGCAATAAAACCTGGAAATAATGCCACTGCAACAACTTATAAAGTAGATTATATACTTGGGGGAAAAAAGGTTAGCCATTGTAGAAATTGTGAAAAAATGCATTGTCAAAGTTGTAGGATGCTTAGACCCTGATAACATTTCAAAGTACAAACAACTGCCTCTTTTAAGAGGAACAAGAACTATAACTGATCGGCAGCATGAATTAGCCCTTCAACTTAACAGAACAACTTTGTGCAATACTTTAAAAGGAAAATATATATTACTCAGTTACTTTGGATGAATTTACTGATACCACTGACCTGGCACAGATTTTATACTTCATTCCAGTCATAACAGAAGATTTTCTTTGCTACGAAGAGTTACTCACTTTGGGTACACTTGCAAGCAGAACACTGGGAATAGATATCTTTGACAACTTTCAAGATAAATGCTGTGAAGTTGGACTGAATTTGGTAAATTTAGTGAGTGTATGTACAGATGGTGTACCTTCCATGACAGGAAAACATGAAGGGTTTATTGCACAGATTAGAAAAAAAAGTATTAACAGATCCAGATGCTCTCATTTCTTTTCATTGTATCTTGCATCAGCAAAATCTCTGTGTTAAAGGTACTATTTTAAGTGACACTTTGCAAAAAGTTATAAGTATTGTTAACCATATTCCTGTAAATGCAACATGACATTATCAGTTTCATAACATGCTAAAGTTGAATGATGAGGTATTCAGTGTGGATTTGCCATGTTGTTCTAAAGTGAGTTGGCTGTTGCAAGGACAGGTGTTAGCCCAAATTTTATCTCTGCGAGAACATATAATTAAATTTTATGAAGAACAGAATCAGCAATGTGAATTATTGAAAGAAGATGTCT
>VBSM01002153.1:33721472-33756736 GCA_008086735.1 Cheirogaleus medius | reverse complement strand
GAGTGATCCACCCACCTCGGCCTCCCAGAGTGCTAGGATTACAGGCATGAGCCATGGCACCCAGCCAGTAGATGACATTTTAAAGTCATTGTTTGATGCTAAGAAAGATCCAATTGAAATATGGGAATATGCAGTGGGATACCCATGCCTTTGGCAACATGCCTGAAAAATGCTTTCTTGCTTTTCAACCACTTATTACTACAAATCTACATTCTCCTACCTAACCAAAATCAAGACACCCTTAAGGTCACAAATGACTGATACTCATCTAGAGGATCAACTGAAACTGGAACTCCATGCTACAACCAAATATTCAAATGCTTTCCAACAAAAAGCAGACATAACAAAGTCATTAAAAGTTTAGTTAACTTTAAAATGAACAGTTTTTGTTTTTTGAAATTATTAAGTATATAGTAGTTAGATTTTTACAAAATAATGTCTATTTTTAAGTATATCTAATTAAAGTTTCTTGAATGTGGCCTTATTAGATTACAGCTAAATTAATTTGGCCTTCCAGCATGAAAAGCTTAAAAAGGGAAAGGATAAGTACCAAGAAGGACTTCAGAGTATACAATCGGCCCTCTGTATCCATGGGTTCTGCATTCGTGGATTTAACCAACCACAGATAGAAAATATTAGGGAGAAAAATGGATGGTTTCATCTGTACTAAACATGTGCAGACTTTTTTCCCTTGTCATAATTACCTAAACAATACAGCATAACAACTATTTACATCACATTTTCATTATATAAGGTATCTTAAATAATATGGAGATGATAAGGATGTGCATCAGTTATATGGAAATACTATTGTGTTTTATATAAGGGACTTGAGCATCCATGGGTTTTGGTATCTTCAGGAGTCCTGGAATCAATCTCCTGTGGATACTGAGGGACAACTATACTAGAAGGAGCCCAAGACTATTAATTAAGAGACCTAGGTTCTAGAACCAACTCTTTCACTTAGCTCTATGATCTTTAACTTCAGGATACTTCCTTAAGCCAAAGAACTGAGAACTAAAGCAGCATTTCCACGGGCATGTTCTATGGAACCTAGTCCCATCAGTTGTCATAAAAAAAATATTTTTAAATTAAATATATTGGGGAAACATTACATACAATATGTCATATATTCTACATATTTCCCATCCCTTTGGATGCACAATGTATATTACTATATGAAAATCTCTAAGATTTGTAGGAAAGAAACTTATTTTAACTTTGTTGAAGCCATCGTTTTCTGAACTTGATTTGGTCTCTTTTTGTGAGTAACAGACATAAGATACTAATTTGGCACACTTCGGGAAAACTTCAAGTAGGTAATCTCTGGAGTCCTAGTCATCTGGAGTTCAGTTCATACATATGAAGGAGAAACCCTGTTCTGCCTAACTTGGTAAATGTAGTTTTGTTGTTGTGAGATACATGGCTTTGAGGTGATTAGGTTTGAAACGTCAGGGCATTCTCATAACTTCTGTCTGGCTCTTCTGACAGAGGGACTTTTTCAGTGATTATGCTTGGTAATTAATTCCCCAACCTAGTTCTTAAAGTGCTTTTAAGTTATTCCTAAAAGTTCTGCCTCTTAGTGAACTGGTTGTGAAATGTTAGATTCATGCCATGTCTTGGGCAGTAAATGGCTGCCTTAACTAGCAGGGCCATTGTACTAGAACGGCAGTTTTCTCTTTTTGAAAGTTACTTCTCAGAAATGACTTTTTTCATTTCCATCACTAGCTTTTTGAGAAAGATTTTTTGGGTCACCCTTTGTGAATAGAAAAAGATATGTTCTTTCATGATTATTAGCAAATCAGTACATTTCACTCTGTTGTTAAAAGGCCTGTTTTCCCCTCTTTCTAAGGAAAACAGCCACTCTTTCTTTAGTCAAGGACCACAAATTTTCTATTCTGGGAAGAGAGTGGGAAAGGACTGAGGCTAAATTTGTTGTAGTTGATACATTTATACATCTCTGCTTTTTGTAATGTGTGAGTCTGAGAAACTCTAAAAGCACTTCTTGATTATATTAAAGAATGCCACACATTACTGTGCTCTATCTTTATGAATGAATAGTTTGTATATCTCTTTACAGACTCTATAGGTTCCTAGGTTACCAAGACTGCTGGATTTCTTCTGCTGACTCTGGTGCATCTCATCACAGGTGCTCAACCTGAAATTGTGTCTTACAAGATCCCTGTGAAGACACAGATTTGAATACCATAGTGAAGTCTGTATGTGATGGATTGATGCTTTTAGAAAAGAAAAAGTAATAGTCACCTTCAGGAGCCCCTACATCTCAACTCTGCATGAACAAGGCAAGATTCTGAGAGTGGCTGTCCCTGGAAAGCAGAAGTCATTCTTGTGAATATCCATCAGCTCCTGAGGCTCTCATCAGAGATGGGGTACCTTTAATACCTGGGAGTGGCTGCTCCTCATAAGGCACTGGAAAATTAGCTTTCAGGGACTGACAAGGATACTGAAGCTTCTAGTACAGGTGCATCTCCTGTCATGCTAGAAGAGAGCAAAGCTTTGGTGACATTACAACATTAAGAACTGCAAAGAGGTGTAGTAATCCTGGTAGAGGACTGAATCCAGACACTCAGAAAGGAAGGTGAACATTCTAAAAAATGAGAAGAGTGCAATGTCCTTTGTATATTCAAAGGATCACCTTGAAGAGAGGCGAGGCAGATCTCTGGAGTATAACTTTGGGAATGAATTTATCCCCTTTGGGGATAAAGAGTAAAAATAGGCCCTCAACATATATGTTCTCTGTATCACCTCATGTCAGTAATTCTTAGGTACACTTAGAATCACTTGGAGACTTTAAAATTTAAAATGCTGTTGCCCAGGTCTACCCCATCCTTATTAAATTCAAATCCCTGGGAGTTGGGGCTCAGCGTTGGCATATTTTTTAATTTCCCCAAGTATTTAGTCAGGGCTGAAAACCACCGAACTCCCCTGTGCCACAACAAGTGGAGTTGTACCCCAGAAGTGAGAAAGACCTGCACTGAATTCCCCAATGTAACAGAGGAATAGGGGTGTCACAGCCTTTAAGCGTATGTCTTAGAGAGCTTCTCTGTAAACTGTCTGCCATACTAACACAAAGCAAAAGCTCCAAGATTCAAATTCAGCCTTAAGATCATGTATTAACAAGATGTTCCTTTTCTCTTTTTCTCAGGTATGCCTTCTCAGAATGCTATTCTTTCTCGGGAAGGGAACATGGAGGAGAAAGAAAGGAATGATGGATCACAGATAGTCAGGTCCCAGGTAAGTTTAGTTTTCCTCTCCTCTGAAATGCTATTATAGTTCTCAAAATGTGGGCACTTTTATTTTTCAATTCTCAGAAGTTCTGAGTCCCAAAAATCCAAAGCCCAGGTGATTCTTGTGACAGGTGATGTAATCTCTACAGAATGTTTTCCATTCACATTATATACCTCCCTCTTTATAGCTTTTCTGTCCTTCTACCATTTTCCCCAGACTTATTTTCCTGGACTCATATCTGTGCTAGATGTGACAAAAACAAAAGAAATAGTAGACTGTCTTTTAATCATCCTTCACTTAAACAGCTCACTAGAATTTAAACAATGCTTGCTATTCTCCTGTAAACATAGTGAGTGAGGCCCAGGCCACTATGACTGCTTGGAGCTAATGGAATTATTAAATATGTCTGAAGATATCTACTATCACAAATTAATGTTTGTCAAGAATCTGTTATATCTCTTCCAAAACCTGTTTAAGCCTATTGTTATAATTCTATAATTTGATTAAGTATTATATAAACTGATGAGATATGAGTACAGCAAGGAGTTGTTCCTGTGAAAACTAGTTGAATGTTTTGAAAAGATTTGATAAATGCCAGCCACTTTTTAAAAAATTGCTGTCAAATTAGGTGTGAGCAAAACTGTAAAACACTGAAGAAAAATCATAAAAATCTCAGGGGATTCCTATACATGTATTATTGCCCAACTGTCACTTGTTTGTTCTATCTTCATGAAGCAGAAACTGATGCATTATAGGTATGAATACTCAGTCATTAAAATCACTCTCATAGAAAAGGCTGAGCTTTATATCAAAAGATGAGAGAATGAATATAGATTTATGTTTTAAATTAAAATTCTTAAGATACCTTTTATGGATCTCTACTTTAACCAACTCTTTTGCTTAGCACACCAGATACCAGTCTCAATTGCTTCAAGATAGGAGGAGGTCAACTGTTCTAATTGTATGAGATAATCGTTATCTTTAGGTAACCAGTAAACTCATTGGAGGGGAATTTTAAAAGCCCCCATCACACAACTAATATTCAGAAATGCTTAATGTTGGATCCTGTTACGAATACAAAAGTTAACAAATACAACAGGTGCTCAGAGAAGGAAAAATCTGTTTGGGACTGTGGGGATGAGGGAAGATTTCATGAAGAAGGTAGAGTTTGAATTTGTGCTGATATCAGCAGGTAGGGTTTGGAAATTAGGGAAAGCAGGGGACGATTGTAGACAGGAAATAAAACTTGAGGAACAGCAGGGAAAATGAGGAGACTATCAGCTGGAGCTGAGCTTTTATTTGGTATATTAGTGCTTTGAGGTCTTTGGGTTTTAAGGAATAAACTTATTTGTTCTTAACTAATTGTAAGGCTCCCCAAAGACAGGAATAGAAAGACATCTAGAACTAAGGCAGCATATCTGCTTCTCCACATTCTAGCCAGAGGAGTTAGTTTTAATTTTCCAGAACCATTTATTGTGTTAAGAAGGAAGATGATGCATTCACTCAGTAAATATTTTTTGAGTAGCTAATATGTCACAGAAATTGTGCTTGGCGTCAGCTATACATCATAGAGAAAAAGAGACATAGTCCTAAACCCAAGGAGCTTACTGACAGACATTTGGCAAATATACTAATAAATTGCATATGAGATTTTTTATATATAAACATATAAAATATATGTTAAAATATAAACATATAAAATAAGAATAAGATGCCATGAATGCACATTAGGGAATCAGGGATAAACTCTGGGGAAGCAAAATTTAAGATGAGAGATGAAGGATATATAGAGATTATAATAGGTAAGTAGAAAAGAGCATTTTAGGCATGCGCTAAACATCATCTGCAAAAACCATGGATATATTTGAGAAATTAAAAGAAAGACCCTGTGGTTGGAGTGGAAGAAGGGAGAGAGTAACTTGAGGTGAGCTTGGAGAAGTGAGCCAGGGTTAGATACACAAGGCCTGTGGCCATGAAAACATGTTCAGCTTTTACTCTGAGTGCAGTGGAAAGCCTTTGAGAAAATGTAAGCAGAAAAGTAATATAAGCAATCCAATTCTGCTTTAAAAATCACCCTAGTGCTATATAATAACGAAATTTGTAAGACGTAAGAATTGAAGGGAGAGAGAACCAGTTAGGAAGGTATCGTAGTATTCTAAATGATAGAAATAGCCTAAAACTAGTAGTTGAAGGAAGATAGGTAGCTTTGCTTGGGAAACAGCAGAGATTAGCTAGAGGGGTAAAAGCTAGAGTGGAAAAGCAAAAGAAGAAAAAAGATGATTTCAAAGAGTGTAACCCAGGAAATGGCAGAGTGATGGTAAATCAGATCATGTCACTCCTCTGCTCAAAGTGTATGGTTCCCATTTCTCTCCAAGTAAAAGCCAAAGTCTTTATGATGGCCTAAACAGTCCTACAGAATCTGGCCCCACCTCTCTGACTTCATCATTTACTTTTCTCCCCCTTACCCATTCTAGCCACCCTGGCCTCATTCTTCTTTGAACATGCCACACACACTCCTGCTTTAGGACCTTTGTACTGTTAACTTTTTAAGATTTTTCTCAAATGTCACCTGTGCAATGACATCTTTCCTGATCAACCTATTTAAATTTGCAACTGTCCCACACCCATATTCTCAAACCCTTACCCTACTCTAATTTTATCTTCTGATTTATTATATAATTTACCCAGTTGTCTACTGTTTATTATCTACTTTTCCCTCTAGAATGTAAGCTTCATAAAGGCAGAGAGTTTTAGTTTCTTTTGTTCACTAGCATATCCCAAATAGCATTCTTGATGTGTAGGAAGCACTGAATAAATGTTTGTTGAACAGATGTGGAATTGAGTAAGTGATAAAGGTGGCATATCAAAATGGTGGTAAAAGATACTTTATTCAGTAATTGATGTTGGGATTTCTAGGGAGCCATCTGGAAATGTATACCTCATACTTTACATCAGAATAGTCTTCAAATGATTCAAAGATTTAAATGTGGAAAATAAAACCATAAAAGTTATGTAATAAAAAAATGGGAGAAGCCTTTTGTAACTTTCACTGAGGAAAGACTTTTTAATTACAACTGAGGATCCATTGCCATGAAAGAAAAAATTGATGGGTTCAACTCATTAAAAACACCAAAAATGTCTACATGACAAAAGAAAAGTATAAATAAAGTAAAAGACATGTCTAATTGAGAAAAATATTTTGCCACTCTAATTATAGTGGGCTGATCTTGCTAATATATAAAATACTTCTCTAAATCAGAGATTGGGAGTCCAATAGAAAAATGTACAAACAACATAAAAAGACAATTTATAGCAAAGATCAAATGGATCTTAAACACAGGAAAAATGTTCATCTGTACTGATAACAAGAGGAAATTTAAATTAAACCTAGAGAAAGCCTGATATTTTATCACCAATCTTGATATTTGCCACAAGTTTGGTATTTTCCACAAGCATAACATACTCCCTTGGCAAAGCTGTGGGGAAACAGGTGCTCTCTTACACTGCTCATATGTGTGGCAGATTGCATTTTCAGAAAAATTGCCAAAATATCTCCCATCACAGATGCTTTCTTCATAATGTGACTTTTACACTCATCTGTCATAGACATGGAAGTCATTGAATCTGGGCAAGCCTGTGACTGGTGGATGTCAAGTGTTGTGACTTCCAAGTCAAATCATAAAAGGTAGTAAGACTTCTACCTCATTTTCTTGGGATGCTCACTCTAAACCTAGCCACTTTGCCATGAAGAAAACCGAACAGCCCATGGAGAAGCCTATATTGAGAGGAACCAAGGCCCACAGCTTTAGCTGAGCTCTCAGCTGAAAGCCAGCACCAGTTTGCCAGCCTTGAGAGTAAGCCATCTTTAACATAAATCCTCCAGTCCCCAGTCAAGCCTTCCCAGCTAGTCCTGCCCCAGTTGCAAATTTATGAGCAAAATAAATGATAGTTGGTGTTTTAATCCCCCAAGTTTGGGGATGGTTCCTTATACAGCAATAGATAACTATTAACAGATTTTTGTACCTGGAAGTGTGGTGCTGCCAAAACAAAAACCTAAACCACATGACATTGGTTTTGAAACTGAGCATTGGACAGAAGATGGAAAAGAAAAAACTGTTAGTAAAATCATAAAGGGCCTCAAAGAGAATTAGTGGAGGCATAAAGAGCCTTTGTCAAGGCTTAAAGGATAATAAGGAAGATGTTATTAGAAGTTGGAGGAAAGGAGACCCTTGAAGAAGAAATGTTGGGTAACATTGTCACCTTCAATAACAAGGAAGATAGAGAATATACTTAATGAACTCAATGATCTAACTAAGGAGATTTTTCAAGTAGAAGATTGAAAGTGCCAACTGGCAGCTTCTGGCTGCCTAAAGTGAAATGTAAGAAGAAAAAGATAAGCTAAGTAAAGAACTGTTAAATATAAAAGAACCATGAATTACTGAGTTTGAAAACAAAACTGTTTCTCATTCACAGCTCTCCAAGCATCTGATAATAATCAAATTCAGAAATGGTTCTCACCAAAGATCAAATCCAGGGTGGACTATAATATCCTTTGTAACAACTTCAGAAAAATCCAAGGCAGTGCCTCATAGGACCTATTCTTTCTGTCATACATGAAGTTTCTAATAATTTTTAAGGTAATGTACTACAGTAGTCTCACAGAGAAACCAAAGGAGAGAGGGCTTATTTCAGAAAGATTTGTGGTGTGGCTTTTGTTTAGTGTAGTTAGATTATAAATGGGTAAACAAAAAGTCCAATTTTGGCCAGGCACAGTGGCTCATGCCTATGATCTAGCACCCTGGGACTCCAAGGCAAAAGGATCACTTGAGACCAGGAGTTTGCGACCAGCCTGAGCAAGAGTGAGACCCTGTTTCTACTAAAAATAGAAAAATTAACCAGCCATTGTGGCACATGCTTGTAGTCCCAGCTACTGGGGAGGCTGAGGCAGGAGGATCACTTGAGCCTAAGAGTTTGAGGCTACAGTGAGCTATGATGACACCACTGCACTCTACCCAGGGTGACGGAGTGAGACTCTGTCTCAGAAAAAAAAAAAAAAACCACATAAAAACAAACTTCAATGGGCAGAAAGCAGGCTGAGAAAACTACAAATATAGGCTACTTTTCATGGAAAAGAGAAGATGACTGAGAGGGCAAAACCAGAATCCCAGAGGGTGGAGCCAATAATCACAGAGAACAACTTCCAGGGAGTATGCCTGAGCTCTAATTAAGGAATTGGCAACATGTGTCCAGCTCAGCCACATTTTAGAATGACTATGGACTGCTGTTTACTTGAGTGAGCATGTCTCTAGTAGTTATTCCTATTCCTTTTTCCACATTGTATGTTTGTGAGGGGTGAGGGTGGGAGGCCAAATAACTGTCTTTAGTTCACAGGTCGTCATATAGAGAGATAGCATTCAAGAAATGATACCTGAGGAACTGCATTCCAAGATCTTCATCTACATGTGGGCCTGATTTAGATGACAAGATCCTTAACTTCCAGCTGATACCATAATGGAATGAAACATGAGGATTCTGGGAAGACGAGTGTATTTTGCATGTAGGAAGGATGTGACTTTTCATGGCCAGAGGGTAGACTATGGCAGATTGTATTTTCTGAAAATGGCACAATTTCCTTCATCCCACAGGATCATCTTATAATGTGATTTAAATACATTTCACATCAGGAGATGAGGGTCTCTCTTTCTTCCCCTCAGATCTGGGCAGGCTGGTGACTATTATGAAAGAGAAGCTATGTGACGTCCAAGGCTTAGTCATAACAGGTGATTCTCTTAGGAATTTTGCTCTTGGAATCCAGCCACTATGCCATGAAGAAGCCCAAGCAGCCCTGGAGAGGTCTATGTGGAGAGAAACTGAGAACCTTGATTGAGCTCAAAGATGACAGCTAGTACCAATCTGCAAATCATCTGAGTGAGCCATCTTAAAAGTGAATCCTACAGCCCAAAGTTAAGCTACCTCATGTGGTATAAACATGAGGGATTCCCAGAGTCCTGTCCACATAACAGATTTTATAAGTGAAATAAATGATTGTTATTGCTTTGAGCCACTAAATTATGGTATAGTTTATTCTGCAGAGATAGATAAATGTTATAGAATGTAAGTTGATACCACCCCTGCAGAGATCAATTTGACAATATGTATCAAAATTACAGATTCATATACTCTTTGCCAGACATACCATTTTGGGGAATTGATTCTATAAGTAGACTGTTACACAATTGCAAAATAATACATACACAAGATAATTCACTACAGCATTATTTGTAATAGCAAAAAGAGTAGAAAGCAGCCAAAAATGTCTGTTAATAGACTAGTTAAATAGATGGTGGTACATTCACACAAAGTATTACCATGCAGCTCTGAAAAAGAATGAGGAAGATATCCACAAACTGATGTAGAGGGATTTCCAGGATAAATTGTTAAATGAAAAAAGCAAAGCACAAAAGAATATCTATAATATGCTACTTCCTGTAAGTAAAAGAGATTAAAAATCTACATGTATCTGCTCATTTGAGCAAAACAAGATACCAGAAGGATAAACCTGAGTCTAATGACATTGGTTACCTGTAGGGCTTGGATGGGAATGTTGTCAAAAGACAATATTGTGTCATGATGGAAAAAACATGGGCTTTAGATTAGGACCTAAGATGAAATCCTGTTGCAGTTTGCTAGCTGTGTGTACTTGGATAAATTATTTAATTTCTGCTAGCCCAGTGCCTTCTCTCTAAATAGCGTAAGTCATTTAATTGATATACACTTTAGAAAGATAAATTATCAAAGCATGAAAATTAACTTAAATAAAATCCCACCACTGTACTTAAATGTTGAATATTAACTTATGGGGAGAAACACTTATTTGGAATACCACACTCTACTGATTCTGAAGAATTGAGAAGTTATTGTACCCATGAAGTGGGTGGTATTTTGGGGAGATGAGTAGGGAGTAAAGGAAGAAGCAGAGGTATACATGGGGGGCAGGGATGTCTGTATCTTTTAGAGCAAAGGGGTTGTTTAAGCAGCATTGACAATGGAGGAAATTTAGAGGTCACCCTTTTTTATTTGAAATCCCAACCTGAAACATGGCAGTTTCCTTTCTGATCCTAACATACATCATGGCTTTCTACTCTCAACTTGTTTGCCCTTGTTGCTTTTCTTTTTTTTTCTTAACCTGCTGAAATATCTCCTCTTCTGTCCAAAGTGTAAAAATCTATTAAGGATTTATGTGAGATCCACCTACTTAATACCTACTTTCATGGTTGCAACACATCCTAAATTGTAATTTTTGAAATAAATTGCCCATATAGAGGCATATCTCATTTATTGCACTTTATCACATTTCTCAAATATTTCATTTTTTACAAATTGAAGTTTTGTGGCAAACCTGCAATAAGCAAGTCTGTTGTCTCATTTTTCCAATAGCATGTGCTTACTTCATCTTTCTGTGTCACATTTTGGTAATTCTTACAGTATTTCAAACATTATTATTGTTATATCTGTTATGGTGATCAGTGAGTGATCTTTGATGTTACTATTGAAATTGTTTTGGGAGTACCGTGAACCACGCCCATGTAAGACAGCAAACTTAATTGATAAATATTGTGTTCTGTCTGTTCCACCAACTGGCTGTTCCCCTGTCTCCTTCTCTTAGGGGCTCACTATTCCCTGAAACACAACAATATTGAAATTAAGACAATTAATAACCTTACAAATAGCTTCATTGAAAGAAAGAGTCACATATCTCTCACTTGTAATCAAAAGCTAGAAATGATTAAACATAGTGAGGAAAGCATATTAAAAGCTGAAATAGTCCAAAAGCTGGGCTTCTTGTATCAGTTATCCAAGTTGTGAATGCAAAGGAAAAGTTCTTGAAGAAAATTAAAAGTGCTACTCCAGTGAACATACAAATTATATGCTACTGAAAAAGCCTTATTGCTTTTTTGGAGAAAGTTTTTGTGGAAGGGTTTCAGGGTTTTTTTGTGGGTTTTTTTTGTTGTTGTTGGTTGTTTGTTTTTTGGAGAAAGTTTTAGTGATCTGGATAAAAGATCAAGCCAACCACAACAATTTCTTTAAGCCAAAGCCTAATCCAAAGCAAGGCCCTAATTCTCTACAATTCTATGAAGGCTGAGAAAGGTGAGGAAGCTGCAGAATGAAAGTTGGAAGCTAGAAGAGTTTGGTTCATGAGATTTAAGGAAAGAAGCTGTCTCCGTAACATTAAAATGCAAAGTGAAACAGCAAGTGCTGATACAGAAGCTGCAGCAAGTTGTCTAGAAGATCTAGCTAAGATCATTGATGAAGGTGGCTATACTAAACAACAGATTTTCAGTGCAGATGAAACAGCCTTCTATTGGAAGAATATGCCATTTAGGACTTTCATAGCTATAGAGAAGTTAATGCCTGGTATCAAAGCTTCAGAGGACATGCTAAGTTTCTTAAAGACTATATACAACTGGTTACTTTAACTTGAAGCCAATGCTCATACCATTCTGAAAATCCTAGGACCCTTAAGAATTATGCTAAATCTACTCTGATCGTGCTCTAGAGATGGAACAACAAAGCCTAGGTGACAGCTCATGTTTATAGCATGGTTTACTGAACATTTTAAGCCCACTGTTAAGTACTATTGCTCAGAAAAGATTCCTTTCAAAATTTTAGTGTTCATTAATAATGCACCTGGTCACCCAAATGTTCTGATGGAGAGGTATGAGGAGATGAATGTTGTTTTCATACCTGCTAACATATCCATTCAGCAGCCTATAGATCAAGGAGTAATTTTGACTTTCAAGTCATTATTTAAGAAATACCTTTCATTTTCCTAAGATGGCAGATTAGAGGCTTTTACAGCATGCCTCCCCACCTTGGAAGGAGCAAAATAATGTGTAGAGATTCATACTGTGATCTTTTATCCAATAAGGAACACAGGAATTCAACAAAAAAGCAGGAGACATTTCAGATCCCTGGGGAAGACAAGATGAGTAGAAAGCTTGCATAGCAGCATCCAGCTGAGAACTGTGAGTGAAGTCCCAATACAGGAGAGGAGAAGAGAGTATCCCTCTGTAATCCACCTTTCCACTGAGGAACAATGGAAGAGCACCTTGTTTCTCCCAGCCCCAAAACTAATGTGGGGAGAGGCCAGGAGACTGTGAGAAGGAAAGGCACCAGGAAGCACCCCAGGCATTTTTCCAGATCCAGGACCAATAGGAGGACAGCATTCTCAATCCTGGCTCATACTAAGCTGGGAAGGATTTGGCTACCTAGCAGTGGTGCTGTCCCAGGCATTAGAATGTCTCCAGCCAAAGAGATTGGAGTTCTGGGTCTGGAGCAGGGGATGAGCCCCCATAGCCAGAACTGAGACACAAGTGTGGAGTGCACTCCAACCATAAGCACCGGAGTGGGCATGCTCTTCCTTCTCTGGGACCAGAGCAGGGGGAGATTTCCAAAGCTGCAGTTTTGCCCAGATGGTAAGATTTGTGAACGGGGATGGATTTTAGGTCTAAACCCAATCTGCATGTGACTTTACTGGGTGTCCCCGCTTGCTCCCTTGGTTGGGATGGGGGGATGAGTCCTATCAATTCTAAAGAGTGAGAGGGAAGCAGGTCCCACACCCACTTGCCTGGATTAGGAGCTAGGGCCACCCCTCCCTTCCCATACAAGGAACTTGCTGCAGAAGTGGTTTCTCTGCTCCTCACCAACATATATCTCCAGTTGTTTGGTGACTTCCCCCAAACCCGCATTGGAGCTGCTGCTTGTGCCCACCACTGGGGGGTCTGAGTGCAGGCTTTCCTGGTCCAGCTCTGCCCAACTTTGCTCAACCTCCCTCTTAGGCTGAGCATAGAACCCAAACCACTATGCATTCCACAGCCCAGATCATTGCCTAGGATACCACAGAGCTTCTCCTAAACAGATATAGCATAAGCCCTACTGCTACTACCACAGCCAGTTCTTACCTGCAAGCACTATCTACTAGACTGGAAGTCAGCCTGCACAATCCAATACAAACTCTGCTGACACAAGTGCACAGCTCTTGGGAAGAAGACAAGCTTCTTATAACCTCTGCCACCCTGGCTTTGCAGAGGCCATGAGCTTGATCACATACCTTGTACACCCTACTATAACTGGCATTTGAGAAAGCCACCACACTAAGGCTATCTGTAAGCATGGAATTCATACAGACTCTTCATCACTGAACATAGCCAGAAGCAAAACCAAACTGCCCTACTCAACATACATTATACTCACATCCTTGAGGGAAAAAAAGTCCTATACAAATGAAAAATTCAAAAATAAGAAGTGACAGTTTCTCCAGATGAAAAGAAATCAGTGTAATCATACTGGAAGTATGAAAAATTTGTGTGTTATGACATTTCCAAAGGATCACCCTAACTCTCTAGCAGTGGATCCCAACCAAAATAAAATTTTTGAAATGCCAGATAAAGAATTCAAAATATTGATTATAAAGAAGCTCAGTGAGATCCAAGAGAAATCCAGAAACCAATACAAAGAAACGAAAAATCAATTCAGAATACAAATGGGAAATTTACCAAGGAGATAGCTATCTTTAAAAAAAGAAGAAAGAAGAAGAAGAACTTCTGAAAATAAACTCATCAACACATTAACTGCCATGTGAGTTATTTAACTCAGACTAGTTTTGATCCCAGGGCCTCGTGAAGCAAAACCCTGTAGTTGGTTCATGAAAACCTTATTTGTTGATGTTCTTATTGTTACAATTAATATTGATAATTTAATTCTAAAAGCATGTATTTCATTGCATATAACTTACAGAAAACAATAAAAAATAACAAATTAGAAAAGATCATTTTGTTTTAATCAAACACCATGGCCCCACAGAAAAAAAAATTTTCCAGTGTGGCAGTCAATGTGTTAAGGAATTACAAAATACAGTTGAAAGCTTCAACAATAGACTAAACTAAGCAGAAGAAAGGATCTCAGAACTTGAAGACAGGTCCTTTTAATTAATTCAGTCAGACAAAAGTAAAAAAAAGAGAATAAACAAAGCCTTTGAATAGTATGGGACTACATAACACATCTGAACTTATGAATCATTGGTATTCGCAAGGAAGAAGAAAAAGCAAAAAGTTTGGAAAACCTATGTTAGGAAATAATTGATAAAAACTTCCTTAGTATTTCAAGAGATTTAGACATCCAAATACAGGAGCTTCAGCAAACACCAGAAAAAATACATTGTAAGATGGACTTCACCATAGCATATAGTCATTAGACTATCTAATCTCAACATGAAGAAAAAACCCTAAAATCAGCAAGAGATTTTAGGATAGTTACCTATAAAGGAAACCCCATCAGACTGACAGCACACTTCTCAGCAGAAACCTTACAAGCCAGAAAAGAATGGGATGGCATTTTCAAAGTGCTGAGAGAAAATACTGCCAGCCGGAATTTAATATCCAGCTACATTAAGCTTTGTAAAGAAAGGAAAAATAAAATAATTCCCAGACAAGCAATCACAGGTATTTCGTCATCCCTGGACTGACCCTACAAGAAATAATCAAAGCAGTCCTAAACGAGGAAATGAAAAGTCATTATTTGTTATCATAAAAACACATGAAAGTATGAAAATCACAGGTCTTATAAAACAGTCACACAAAGGAGGAAGAGAAAGAAATCAAATGGCAACATGACAAAAAGAAACAAAGAATATATAACCCAACTAGATAACAATCTGATAGGGGGAAAACCCCCACACATATCAATATTAACCTTTAACATTAATGGATTGAATGCTCCACCTAAAAGATATAGATTGGAAGAATGGATTTTTTAACAAACTATGAATCAACAATATGCTGCTTGCAAGAAACTCGCTAGTAAAGACACAGAGAGAGAAGGTAAAAATGGAGAAAAAGATATTCCACACAAATGGAAATGAAAACTGAGCCAGTAGTAGCTATACTTATATCAGATGAAACAGACTGTAAATCAAAAACCGTAAACAAAAAAAGACAAAGTCATTATAAAATGATAAAGAAATCATTTCAACAAGAGGATATAACAATACTAAATATATATACACCTAACACCAGAGCACCCAGTTTCAAAAAATAATTATTAATAGACCTAAAGAAAGAGATAGACAGCAATACAATACTAGTGGGGGACTGGAACACCCCACTCACAACACAAGGAATTCTCAAAACAATACGAATACATAGAAATTAAAAAACATGGTCCTGAACAATCTTTAGGTCAAAACCAAAATTAAGATGGAAAGTAAAAATTTTTTGGAAATGAATGAAAATGGAGACACAACATATCAAAACCTCTAGATACAGCAAAAGCAGTGCTAAGAGGGAATCTTATAGTGTTAAATGCCTACATCAAAAAAAATAGATGTGTGTTGCTTTGGTGATGTATGCAGTAAAGGCCCTCACTTCACCACAATGTAATATATTGATGTACCCCATGAATATATACATATAAAAATAGAAAAAAATTTAAAAACAACAGAAAAATGGAAACATCACAAATTAACAACCTACCATCCTACCTCAAGGAACCAGAAAAACAAAATGCAAGGCTATTAGAAGAAAAGACATAACAAAGATCATAGCAGAACTAAATGAAATTGAGACCCTCCCCCCCAAATATAGAAAGGATTAACAAAATGAAAATTGGTTCTTTGAAACAACAAAATTGATAAGCTGCTAGCTAGACTAACCAAGAGAGAAGATCCAAATAAACATAATCAAAAATGAAAAAGGAGATACTACACTGATACCACAAAAATACAAAAACTCATCAGAGACTACTATGAACAACTATATGCTCACAAATTAGAAAACCTGGAGGAAATGAATAATTTCCTGGAAACATAAAACTTCCCAAGATTTAACCAGGAAGAAATAGAACTCCTAAACAGAACAATAATGAGTAGGGAGATCGAAGCAGTAATAATAAATCTTTCAATGAAAACAGTCCAGGATGAGAGTGATTCACAGCCAAATTCTACCAAACACACAAAGAAGAGCTGGTACCAATCCTACAGAAACTGTTCCAAGAAATCAAAGAGGAGGGAATCCTCCCTCACTCATTCTATGAAGCCAGTGTCACCCTGATACTGAAGCCACACAAGGACACCAAAAAAAAAGAAAGAAAGAAAGAAAGAAAGAAGAAAGAAAGAAAAGAAGGAAGGGGAGAGAGAGAAGAAACAAAGGAAGAAAGAAAGAAAGAAAAAGAAGGGAAAGAGGAAGGGAGGGAGGAAGGAAGGAAAGAAAGAAGAAGAAAGAAAAAAGAAGGAAACTACAGACTGATATCCTCAATGAACATAGATGCAAAAATCCTCAGGAAATACTGGCAAACCAAGCCAATAGCACATTGAAAAGATAATACACCACAGTCAAATGTGTTTTAGTCCAGGGATTCAAGGATGGTTCAACATGTGCAAACCAATAAATGTGATTCACCACATAAACAGAATTAAAGACAAAAACCAAATGTTCATCTCAATAGATGGCATAAAAAGCACTTGATAAAATTCAGCATGCCTTCATGATGAAAACTCTCAACAAACTAGGCATAGAAGAAACAACCTCATAATAATAAAGGCCCCATACAGTAAACCCACAGCCATCATCATACTGAATGGGGAAAAGTTAAAAGCAATTTCACTAAGAACTGAAAGACAAGGAAGCTGACTTTCACCACTCCTATACCACATAATACTGGAAGTGCTAAGCAGAGCAATCAGGCAAGAGAAAGAGATAAAAGGCATCCAGATTGGAAAAGAGAAAGTGAAATTTTCTGTTCACTGACAATGTAATCTTATTCCTAGAAAACCCTATAGACTCCTCAAAAATACTCTTAGATTTGATAAATGAATTCACGATACAAAATGAGTGTGCAAAAGTCAGTGGTATTTCTATACACCAATTACAGTCAAACAGAGAACCACCAAAAAGTTAATCCCATTTATAATAGCTACAAAAAAAAAATTAACTACCTAGGAATAATATTTAACCAAGGGGGTGAAAGATCTCACCCAGGAAAACTACAAAACTCACATGAAAGAAACTGTAGATGACACAAATGGAAAAACATCCCATGTTCATTGATTGGAAGAATTCGTATTGTCAAAATGACTACACTACCGAAAGCAATGTGTAGATTCAATATAATCTATATAAAAATACCGTCATTTTTCACAGAATTAGGAAAAACAGTCTTAAAATTCATATGGAACCAAAAAGAGCCCAAATAGCCAAAGCAGTATTGAAGAAAAAGAACAAAGCTGAAGACATCACATTACCTGACCTCAAATTATACTACAAGGCTATAGTAACTAAAAAGCAATAATACTGTTATAAAAATAAACACATAGATCAATGGAACAGAACAGAGAACCCAGAAATGAAGCCACGTATCTACAGCCAAGTGATTTTTAACAAGATTGACAAAAACATACACTAGGGACAGGACACCTTTTTCGATAAATAGTGCTGAGAAAATTGGATTGCCATATGCAGAAGAATAAAACTGGACCCTTATTTTTCACCATATACCATCAACTCAAGATGGATGAAAGACTTAAACGTAAGACTTGAAACTATAAAAATACCAGAAGAAAACCTAGGAGAAGTTCTTCTGGACATTGGTCTAAGCAAAGAATTCATGACTAGCAAAGAATTCAAAAGCACAAGAAACAAAAACAAAAATAGACAAATAGAACTAAAAAGCTTCTGCACAGCAAAAGATATAATAAACAGGGTGAACAGATAACCTGAAGAATGGGAGAAAATGTTTGCAAACTATAAATCCAACAGGAGACTGATATCCAGAATTTATAAGGAAGTCAAACAAATCAATAGCAACAGCAACAACCCCATTAAAAGTGAGCAAAGGACTTGAATAAACGTTTTTCTTTTTATTTTAAAATATTAAGGGAGTACAAATGTTTTTATTACATGGATAGCTTTTGTAATGCATTAGTCCAGGCTATGAGTGTGGCCATCACACAAATACTGTTCATTGTACCTGTTAGGTAGATTTTTGCTCCTTCCCTTCTCCTCCCTCACCTTGCTTGATTTCCAATGACTTTTACTTCCCTCTGTGCATATGTGTGCCCATCAGTTAGATCCAATTAATTAGAGAGTACACGTGGTATTTGTTTTTCCATCTTTGAGATACTTCACTTAGGATAATGGTGTCCGGTTGCATCCAAATTGCTGCAAAAGGCATTAATTCATCCTTTTCTGTGCCTGAGTAGTACTCCACACATACACCACATTTTGTTAATCCACTCATGAATTAATGAGCACTTAGGTTGTTTCCACATCTTTCCAATTGTGAATTTTGCTTCCATAAACATTTGAGTGCAAGTGCCTTTTTGATAAAAAGATGTCTTCTCCAGTGGGTACATACTCAGTAGTGGGATTTCTGGATTGAATGGTAGGTCTACTTTTAGTTCTTTGAGAAATCTCCATATTGTTTTTTATAGAAGTTGTACTAATTTGCAGTCCCACCAACAGTGTATAAGCATACCTTTCTGCATCTATAACAGCGTCTATTGTTTTTGGACTTTTTAGTAAAAGCCGTTCTACCAGGGCTAAAGTGATAGCTCTTGGTGGTTTAAACTTGCATTTCCCTGATGATTAGTGCCATTGAGCATTTTTTCATGTGTTTCTTGGCCATTTGTCTATCTTGTTTTGTGTGTGTGTGAGACACAGTCTCGCTCTTTTGCCCCAGGTAGAATGCCGTGATGTCACTGTAGCTCACTGCAATTTCAAACACCTGAGCTGAAGTGTTCCTCCTGCCTCAGCCCCCTGAGTACCTGGGACTACAGGCACACACCCAGCTAATTTTTCTATTTTTAGTAAAAATGGGGTCTTGCTTCTTACTCAGGCTTGTCTTGACTCCTGAGCTCAAGCAGTTCTCCTGCCTTGGCCTCCCAGAGTGCTAGGATTACAGGCGTGAAACACCACACCCAACCTTGTCTATCTTCTTTTCAAAACTTCTGTTCATGTCTTTTGCCCACTTTTTAATGGGCTTGGGGCTCCACTTTCGTCGTGGAGCAGTAAAGAAGACGAGCAGCCCTTCTCATCTGCCCCATGAGAGCTCTATTGCTTGACATGAGAGATTGGGGCCAGTGGTTCTAAAGGAAATAGAGTCGCAAGAAATTCAGGATGAAATTCGGAGTTTGGAGAGTTATGATGATGTTCCAGAAGATGACGACTTAACTATATTTGAATAAATGTAGACTGTTGTACCGTACTTAAAAAAAATAACACATCCCCTGAAAATAAGCCTTAGGGTGTCTTCTTGGGGAAAAATAAATATAAGACCCTGTCTTATTTTCGGGGAAACACAGTAGTGGCCATTATCTTAAGTGAAACAACTCAAAAACAAAAAGTCAAATGCCTCACATTCTCACACATGGGAGTTAAATTATGTGTACATGTGGACATAGAGTGTAGAATAATAGTCACTGGAGACTTGGAATGGTGGGAGGTTTGGGGGTTGATGTATAAGAAATAATTAATGGGTAAAGTGTGCAGTGTTCGGGTGATGGGTACACTAAAAGCCACTATGCAATATATTCACGTTAATAAAACGTTAATAAAACTGTACTTGTACTACTCAAATTTATATGAAAAAAAAGGAAATGCATTTTATAAGGCTATAGCTGCCATAAATAGTGATTCTTCCAATGTATCTGGGCACAGTCAATTGAAAACTTTCTGGAAAGGATTCACCATTCTAGAACATTCATGATTCAGGAGAGGAGGTCATAATATCAACATTTACAGGAGTTTGGAAGAAGTTTCCAACCCTCATGGATGAGTTTGAGAGGTGCAAGTCTTCCGTGGAGGAAGGAACTGCAGATGTAGTGGAAATAGCCAGAGAACTAGAATGAGAAGTAAAGCCTGAAAATGTGACTGAACTGCTGCCACCTCATGATCAAACTTGAATGGATGAGGAGTTGCTTCTTATGAATGAGCAAAGTATGTGGTTTCTTCAGATGAAATCTACTCCTTGTGTAGTTCTGTGAGCATTGTTAAAATGACAACAAAATATTTAAAATATTACGTAAATGTAGTTGATAAAACAGCAGCAGGATTTGAGAGTATTGACTCCAATTCTGATGGCTCAGATGATCATTAGCATTTTTAGAATATATTAGTTTTTAATTAAGATGTACTTTTTAGATATAATGTTATTATACACTTATTAGACTACAATATAGAGTAAACATAACTTGTATGAGCACTGGGAAACCAGAAAATTCATGTGACTCACTTTATTGCAATATTATTGCAGTGGTCTGGAACTGAACCCATGGTATCTCTGAGGGATGCCTGTAGTTTTTTAATTGTTTAGATGAAATGAGAATCTTTTATCCCTTGCAACAAATTGTAAGATGCTTAAATGCAAGGATTATTTCCTACATGTTTTAACATGTCTTGAAAGATGATAGAACAGTACTAATTGTTGTTTCAAAAATTTGGCCAGGATTACTTTAAAGTCCTGAAGATTCTCAGCACAAAGGCTTAGAGACATCCTAACCTTTGTCTAGTGCTGTACTTTTATCCCCTTCCCCTGAAGGCTCCTGTAAGAATAGTTTCTGGCTGAGCTGTATGTCCTTGATGTTTCAGGAATCACTGACGTTCCAAGATGTGGCTGTGGACTTCACCAGAGAGGAGTGGGAACAACTGTACCCTGCTCAGAAGAACCTCTACCGAGACGTGATGCTGGAGAACTACAGGAATCTAGTCGCACTAGGTAGGATGGTGTCCTGTGAAACTGGAAACAGTTTGCAGGGGTTTATTTCTTTAAGTGGTAAAGACCTCCAAAGCTTTTGTGGCTACAGTTTAGGCCAGCACAGAAGAAAGCTTATCAGTTTTGGAGATAGAGACCTTTGTTTCCTGCTCTTTCTCCTCAGGTAGGTCTTGACGTTGTTGAGTTTGAGATAGGTACCTTCATTTTGCTGCCCCCTCCCCTTTCCAAATCCAGAGGCCCGAAAGACTGGTTGGAAATGGGTTCTGAGAGAAATTTTTGTTCCCACTATAAATTCCTAAAGCATATATT
This sequence comes from Cheirogaleus medius, assembly GCA_008086735.1. Classification (NCBI taxonomy): domain Eukaryota; kingdom Metazoa; phylum Chordata; class Mammalia; order Primates; family Cheirogaleidae; genus Cheirogaleus; species Cheirogaleus medius. The sequence continues at coordinate 33,735,415 of VBSM01002153.1, read as the reverse complement.
TTTCCCATGAATAGGGCATCAACTGTATAAACCAGAGGTAATTGCTCAATTGGAGCAAGAGGAGCAGTGGATGATAGAAAGAGACAGCCCACTGGACACCCATCCAGGTAAGAAGCAAGCATTTGGGCATTTGGTCCTTAGTAAGGGAAAAAAGTCACTTCTGAAATAATCAATAGAGTGTGTTCCAAAAACCTCCCTCTGGGATTTAAAGAATACTGAGGCCTTTGAAAAAATTCAGTTTGTATTTGATTTTTTGCCAAAATAGAAACGGCTGTCTTATTTTTTTCTGATTGAACTGATAATATATACTTATAATGAAAAAAATTTACACAAACCAAAAGTTATTTTGAAGGTATTAGTTTGAATACCTATAAATACCTTAATGTTGCTGATCTCCACATAGCATTTTCTTTTTATTTTTTTATTCATACATCCTCTCAGGAATCTTTCTTTTCCATGTCAAAAATCCTCTGCCATTTTTACCTACTTTTCATTTTTTTCTTTTTCCTTTTATCAAACTCCTAGAACTTGTCTACAACCCACAGCCTAATTTCTAATTCTCCTGGTCACCTTTGTGATATGACCCCATCCCACTTGTGCCACTAAAATCTTATTTTCTTGGAGATTACCACTAACTTACTTCCAGTCAAATCTGATGGCTAAAAGGCCAGTTTATTGTGTTGATTTTACCTTCTTGAAATTTTCTTCCTCCTGGCTTGTGATGCACACTGTTCTTGTCTCTTCTAGCCTCTCTGTTTCTTCAGCTTCTCTTACACTGCAGTTTCTTCCTCCGTATTCTCCTGAAGGCATGTATTCTCCTGAAGGCATGTATTCCTATGGACTTGATGTTCCTCTCTGCAGTACAATTCTTTTAAGTAGCCCATCTGTGTCATTTTTCCCATTTCTACATTTCTAGCCCCAGTATTATACCCATATTCCCTTCCCAGATTTTCGATTGTATTTTTGTTTGTTGATATCATGCTGTCATTTTAATTAACTATTTCAAAACCTGGATCTGTTGGCTTTATACTCTCTTCTTTAAAACATTCTTTTAAATATCTTTATTTAAGGGAATAAAAATATTTATTTTTATTAAAATAAAAAGAGAATTTCTTGACAAAAATACCACCACCACCATGTTAACTTCCTACTGTTGGCATACCACTTATAATCTTCTGCCTGGTTATTTTAGCAAGTAATTGACTGCTTGTAACTATATGCCAGATACTGAATTAGGTATTTTCCCCTCTGGTCCATTAAGCCAGGTTAACTTATCCCATCTCTATGTAGTTATCACTCTGATTCTTTACTCTGGCACCTAGTTTCATCATTTGAACTTGGTTTTCTGTCATTCAAACTTCAGCTTTTTCAGGTTGATTTCGACTTGACTATCCTTTTTGCTTTTAGTGCTCTAGATTATTTTAGGTAGAAAACCTTGTTCCTATTTCAGCTGCACTGAGACCTTTCAGTCTCACTTAACCAGAATTTTGACCTGTGCTCACATTCCATGAGTAGAAGCTAGTAATTAAAACATTTTTTCAAGTACCCCTGCCACTTCCCCTGAAAACAGTGGAACATATTTCTATAACCTCCACATCCCTGAACCTGGATAGTAGGAAACTAAAGGAAGAAATCGCAAAACTCACTTTTCAGGTGAATTGCAAGGATAAACTACAGCAGAGGGCAGAGCTATTCTTTCCCACAGGTACATATGGTGCCATCTGTAAGATCCACACTGTCTCCTATTATGTCCCCTACTCATAGACCCCCAACTAGAAAAAAATAATGGCTAACTTAAGAAAACTTCTAGATTTTATTATGCAGCTATATCCGGATGCCTAAGGCTCTTGGTTCACAAATAATCAGGAAAACTCTGAAAAGGAAGAACAATAAGGGATATTATCCCTATTAGATATTTAAAATATACAGTAAAATTTAATAAATTAAAACAACTGAATAGAATAGAAAATTCAGAAATAAACCCAAATACATGTGGGCATTTAATATAAAGATATTATTTCAAATGATGGCATTATTTCAAATTAGGAGATGAAAAGTAGACTTTTTAATAAATGGCAGGTAACCATCTGGAGAAAAAAAAAATTGAGTCTATAGCTTACCCCTTAACCCAAGATAAACTCCAAAAGGAGCAGAGATTTTAAATTTAAAACATGAAACTATAAGAGATTTGAATGAAAACATGGGAGAAATCTTTTATAACTTTGATATGGGGGAGTCATTTCTGACTACAATTCAAAATCCAGAAGCCATAAAAGATTCATACATTCATTACACACATATCCAAAAATTCTGCATGTTGTAAAATAATTTTGCATGATATAAAATAATAAACAAAGTAAAGATAAATAGCAGTGGAGGAAAATACTTCCAACTTATGCCAAAAGGACTAATCTCCCACTAAATATATATAAAATGCTCCTCTAAATCAATGAGAGGCCAATAGCCCAATAAAAAATAAACAGTGAATGATTCTTAGATAAAGGAATCCAAATACATTTAATATAATAAGAAGTTCAATCTCATTCATAAGAGAAATGCAAGTTAAAAGTATATGCATTATCTTTTCTTGCCTGTCAGATTAGCAAAAGTCTAAATGTTTGACAACACACACTGTTGAGTCCATGGGAAAGAAATCACTCTCATACATTTCTGGTATGAGATGAACCATCCATCAGCACAAAGATCTTAGACTAATCCAGGGGCTTCTTTTCCAGATACCTTGTTTGGCAGTGTAGACTCTTTGGATGAGTAAAACATAGTCTAGACTCAAATATTTTTGTAAATAGTTTTATGGGAATATAACCACACTCATCCTTTTACATATTATCTATGGCTGCTCTAACACTACAACAGCAGAATCGAATAATTATAACAGAGACCAGATAGCCCACAAAACCTAAAATACTTACTATATGGCCCTTTACCAAAAAAGCTTGTCAGCTCCTGCTAAAGCAATAGTTTTAAGTTGTTGACCATCACTCTCATTAACAAATATATTTTATTGCCATCTATAAGATCTATATAATCTGTAAAATTGAAATAAAAGTTTTATCAAACAATATTTATCCTTATCACTATCTCTAATGAACTCTGATATTTTCTATTCTTTTTTGGCCTATTCTCTTTCAGTTTTTGAGTTTCTACCTACTAAATTATTACCATAACCCACTATAAATCATGACACATTTTTTAAATTAATAAAAGGAACCAAAAATATCACAATGCTTTACAAGTAGAGAGGATATTTTTTCAAAAAAATTATTTTCCTTCCTCCTTTTCTTCCTAATTCTCTCCTCTTCATCCTTTTTTCTCTCCCTTCCTCCTTCTTTTTCTGTTTCCTTTGTTCCTACTTCCTGAATAGTTCAGTTCAAAATTCATTGGATGGGTCTGAGCAGGGGAAACATCTACTTGGTGAAGTATGTCTTGGTGCAGAAGGCCCTGCAAGATGTTATTCAGGTTGCCCGGTAGCATCACAATATGCTAACACTGACCAAAGGCCTGTTTAGAAGGTGTCCATTCTTAGATACAAAAGAGGTCATAGGTGCCCTAGAAATCTAATTTTATTAAAGAATCATACCCTGTAAAGCTGATCCAGGGAACATGGAGTCAGTGGGGACAGATAATGGGCACAGATAATAGCCACAAAGAAACTACAGTAATCTGTGCAAATTGCCAATTTTTCTTTATTAAGAGCCCTCAGGCCCCTGCAAGATTAATGGAAACCTGATAAACCCCTGCCATAAATGGGAGGGCTTTGGTCTGTAGCTGTGACTTAGGCATTATACTCACTTAACTCGAGACTTTGGCACAAGTTAAATTGGATGTCATTCTCATAGTATGGGCAGGGGAGGCTCTTCTGCTTTCATGTCTTAAAACAGTTTCTTCCTAAATAGCACTTTGCCTGTAATCTCAGACAACAGGAGGGTAGGCAGCATAAGATCTGATAGAGGACTTAGGCAAAAGTACAAAGAAGGGCTTGGAGGTGTCAGTGAATGACTGGATCTTTAGCCATGTAGGACCAAACCAGGAAGAAGGTAGACAGTAGTTAATAAGTAACCAATATCTCTACATGCTCCCATATATATGGCTTGATTTGGTGGCTGGCGGGAGGTTATTCTCATCAGTGCTCACCCTACTTTTGAGGGCAGTCATACTAATGTCTACTAACATAGGGAGCTTAGGTTAGTCAAGGAACTGGGGGCAAATAGAATAGAGTTTATTCTTCAAAGCTGCCTTAAAGCCCAAGATAATCATTGCCCTAATCTGGAGTCTGATATACCATTGGGATGTAGATAGGCTACCCTGTGATTGAAGATCTGAGTATGCCTTGAAGCTATCCACAGTGAGGGATCAGTGCCTGTACAGTTCATGCACAATCACTCCTCCTGGTATCAGTAGATGACAAGTCTTTCAAGCAGCAGGAGGTTTCCTATTTCTCTCAGAGAGGCAAGATGTGGAAGGAAAGAAATCAAAAAAAGTGGCCATGAGCATGTTGATCCAGCTGCCATATTTCTAGGGATAATCTAAAGTTCTGGAAGCTAGAGCTTAGGGAATAAATACCCTGAACTCCACCCCTAGGCAGTAGAAGCCTAGAGTACCATGCTTACCTGTTGTTTCAGAACCCAGGTCTGTAGACTACAGATTTTGGTGCTAAGAAAGTGTGAGACAGTCTTCAGAGCTCCAGCCAATCATTCCAAACATTTTGGAGCCAAAGTCCATGGGCAGACAAAAGCATTTTGGCTGAAAATAAAGTGGTCCAGTTGATAATTTGTTGAAATGATAAATTGATCTTCTCAATCACATATAATTTAATTTTAATCACATATAATTATAATTTTTCCACATATAATTTAATTTTAGAACAGAGTTCCATATCTTTTTGTGCATCTTCTGATCTATTTTCACAGTTTTCTGACTTGCACTTTTTTTTTTCTCTTTAAATTTTTTAATTAATCCATGTTCAGCCAACTAATTATTCTTGCTGTGCTATTTGTGGTAACAAGAAGTTACAACCTAAATGTGAATTCATTAAAAATTGTTTGGTCAGCTGGGCACAGTGGCTCACACCTATAATCCTAGCACCTGGGAGGCTGAGGCAGGAGGATCACTCGAGGTCAGAAGTTGGAGACTAGCCTGAGCAAAAATGAGACCCTGTCTCTGGAAAATATTAAAAAATTAGCTGGGCATGGTGGCACATACCTATAGTCCCAGCTACTTGGAAGGCTGAAGCAGGAGGATTGCTTGAGCCCAGGAGTTTGAGGTTGAGTGAGCTATGATGACGCCACTGTACTCTAGCTAGGGCGACAGAGCAAGACTCTGTCTCAAAAAAAAAAGAGGTACTTTTGCACATACATAAAATTGGATATCATATGGTCCTTTAAAAAAATATGTAGAAATATATTTGTTGACATGGAAATGTGTTCATGATATTCAATAATGTAAAAAAGCAAAATACAAAACAATATTATGATATAATTCCATTTTATTTTTTAAATGTGCATCCTAGCTAAGCATGTATTGCTCCAGCAGTGCAGTATATTTAAGGTTGATGAATGATAAACCTTTATTTCCTTCACTTATTATATTCTTCCATCATCTCACGACCCAACTCAGGCCCTTCATGCTAGACACAGAAGTCTTAAACATATGAACTAGTGATTGGAAACTCACTTTCTACCATGTTAAATTTTTAAATGTGAAAATATGCTAAATATTTAAATATTTTTAAGTAGAAAAGTTATATTTCCTTTCTTGTTTTTCTTTTTAAAATAACAATATATGCTCATCATGGAAAAATCAAAACTATACCATCCATAATACTACTCTCCCAGAGACAACTAAATCCTCTTAGTAAATGTGCGTATACTTTTTTTTAAAAAAAAAAAAATGAAATCATTCCATACACAAGATCTTAGGACCTACTTTCCCACTCATAGTTTTATGCATGAATTTATTTATTTTGAATTTACTATATAAAACAGTAAGAACACCTTTTGGTCATGCATAATCTGATTTTTATTAAGGATAGTTTTTGAAGGGTGAGACTATCAGATTTTTGTGTGTGTGAATGTGATGAAATCAGTGACTTAGGAAGAATAGTTTAGTTTTAATTTTATTATACTCAGTAGTGAAGTGGGACTGTGGCAAAGAGACTGATTAGAATATTCTTAAAACAGAGGCTTTAATCTTTTTGAATCTTGGACCCCTTTGAGAATTTAATGAAAGATACAGTTCTCACTCCAGAAAAATACATATATGACTTGCCCATAAAACTTTGTGTTCAATTTCAGCATTTCTGCAGATCCCTAGGACCCCAAAATATTCACAGAAGAAATAAAATAGCCCATAAACATATGGAAAAAAGCTAACGCTATCTTATAATGAAATAAATAAAAATTGAAACATTGATGAGGTACCATTTTTCACCCAGCAAATTGGCAAAATCAAAATGTTATTACATGTTTTATTGGGAATGGTATGGGTGAAATGAACTATATTTCATATTGTGAGTTTGGTAGAATCTTTTAAGAGAACAATTTGACAGAATCTATCAAAATGCTTAGTATGGAAACCCTGTGACCTGGCATTGCACATTCTCTGAAATACAAGCTTGGGTCTATAAGATGTTTGTATAAGGATATTCATTGTACCATTGTATAAAATAGCAAAAAGAATTGGAAATGTAAAACTTAGCAGGAGAATAGATTTTTTAAAATAGGATATACTCTTTAAGAAGAATGAGATAGATCTATATATATTCAATAAGAAAGAATATTGTTAAATGAAGAAGTTACATAGGCAATATGTACATTAGCCTATTTTGATTTTAAAATAAAACTATGTATGTATAACTACATATACATACTTATTCATGTGTGTGTGTGTGTTAGAAGGGACTCTTCCTCCTTTAGAGTTGACAGAAGATATCTGCATACCAAAGTAGGTGTAGAAACCCTCACCCACATCTCCATAAGCATAAGGCATGGCCTCGTTCATGATCTGAAAGCTTTTTTAAAAAAGAAAAAAAAAAAAGGCCTCATGAACCTATTTTCCTTAGCCAGCCAGATCAAGAATATAAAAGGAGATCTGAGAGAGACTTTTGTGATGAAATTGGTAAAGAGGAGAAAACTATGTTGTAAGTTCCTAACTCCCTTGTTGGGGCAAAGGTAGAAGGAAGCATAGTAAGGGTTAAGTCAAGATAGAGTGGTCAGATCACCCCCCCCCCGTTTTCTCATATAGTTCCTGATGTAATTATTAATGGTACCCCATTTCTATCAAGTATTCCAATTAGGACAATAATTGTATGGTTACCCAGCTTCAAGGGGACCACTCTGACAGCTTTGATGTACATTCCCTATGGTTGGAAGATCAAAGCTAGTGCATGACTCACATCTGAGAAAGCTAAAGCAGACTCTTATTCAGAAAGTCCAAGGTCCAAGACCAGCTGACTTAAATGACTTTGGTGAATAAGACAGCAAAAGCTGTTGTGTTAGGATGAGTCTACACTAAGCAGGTTTGGGGGGCAAGGTATCATGAGTGTTTCTCATGGGTCAACCAGCATGGCCTGGGTTCTTGTCAAATAGGATTTATGCCCCAAACAGAGATGTATCTATCTAGATCATGGAAATGACAGAAGAGGGTGAGGGGTCCAGCAAGAACCTCTCAGGAATCATTAAAAGTTCCCAAAAGTGAGTCCATTTTAACCATCTGCCAAGCTGAGAATGTGGAGCCACCCAGCCATACAAAAACTGGCCTATCTCATAATCTCTCCTCCCTCCACACAGCCCCTACCCACCAACTCTTGTTAGACAGGAACTAAACAACAGTGAGTGAGTGAGGGAAGAGGTGAGCAGGGAAGTAGTTAAATGGGAAAATAAATGAGAGAGTAGAGGCAAGGAAGAGAGTAGAGTGAAGGAAGGAGTCAACAGGAAAAGAGTAGAAGGGGAGAAAGGTAAGCAGGGAGAAAAAGAAGGAACATGACCCTTTCTGTAACAGGTCCAGAGGAGGGGGAAGGAATTAATTTTAGAGTTTTGACTGTTACACATGACTGAACATTTTTTTTCTATTCTACACTTTATTATTTTTTTTGGTATTGAATATATTATTATTATTATTTTCTTTCAGCATATTATGGGGGTACAAATATTACGGTTATGTATATTGCCCATGCCCCCCCCTCGAGGCAGAGCCTCAAGCATGACCATCCCCCATACGTTGCACATCTCACTCATTATGTTTGTATATACTCATCCCCTCCTCCCATGATTGAACATTTTAATTACTGAATAGATACTGGGTGTGTGACTTAATGTGTTAGTAGGAGTATCTGTTACCTAAGAATTAAGGAGAAAGCCATGGGCCCTGTTCAAATCTTCATCTAAAAGCAGAGGAAGAATACTTCCACTGAATAAAATTTAAAGATGTTGTGGAAGACCAAAATCATATTTTTTAATCTGTAAGTCATGCTTGTTCAAAATATGGTTTACATATATATCTGTGTGAACATAGGGAAAATCTGGCAAGATAAAATCTAAACTGTTAACAATGATTATCTCTAAGAGGTGGGATTCTTTCTTTATACATTTCCACATTATATGAATATTTTACTTTAAGCAAGTATTAGTTTTATCAGTATCAAAATATTAAAAATAGAAAGAAATACTTTTCAAGTAAACAAGTTACTGGCATTACAATAGAATAATCCACAGATGAGGTTTGTAAGGGCCTGGACTCACACCTGCCTTCTGTAAGCAGTTATTCCTCTATCTCCCACATCTGAACACAGACCTTTCTCTGATATTTCTTATTCTTCTGCCCATTTCCTTTCAACCGTGGATACTCCTGGATGATTATTTCTTTTTATGATTACCATGTTTTAAAATTTTCCCCCTGCTCATGGCTTCTTGTCTTTATAATCATTCCCCCTGTTACATGGCCATATTTGAAAACTTTCAATGCTGCGTATACCTTGTACAAATTACTGTCAGTTTTATTTGGTAATTCCTTATATAACAATTTCTCTTTGAAGCACAGAGAATATTGGAAAGTATTTGTATGTTCTGAATTTCTTTTAGATGGGGAAAAAAGACCTGAAATCAAAAAGTCAACTCCAAACCAGAATATTTCTGATGAAAATCAAACCCATGACATGATAATGAAGAGACTAACAGGAGACAGTTTCTGGTACTCCATCTTAGGAGGACTCTGGGATTTTGATTACCAGTTAGAGTTTAACCAAGAAAACCAGCAGAGACATTTAGGACAACTATCTCTCACTCACAAAAAGATCACCCAGGAAAGAAGACTTGAATGCAATAAGTTTGCAGAAAACTATAGTCTGAACTCAAACCTTATGCATCAGAGAATTCCTTCAATTAAAATACCTCTTAATTTTGACAAACAAGGAAATAACATCAAACATAATTCAGACTTGATTTACTGTCAGGGAAATTATGTAAGAGAGAAGCCCTATGAATATAATGAATGTGGAAAAATCTTCAATCAACATATTCTTCTTACTAATATTCATACTGGAGAGAAACCCAGTGAAGGTGGGAAGGCCTTCAGCCACAACTCATCTCTTATACAACCTCAGATCATTCTTACAGGAGAGAAGCCCTATAAGTGTGATGAATGTGGGAAAAGATTCAGCCAGAGAATACATCTTATTCAACATCAGAGAATTCACACAGGAGAAAAACCTTTTATATGCAATGAATGTGGGAAAGCCTTTCGTCAACATTCATCCTTTACTCAACATCTGAGAATTCATACTGGAGAGAAGCCCTATAAATGTAATCAATGTGGTAAAGCCTTTAGCCGTATCACATCCCTTACTGAACATCATAGACTTCATACTGGAGAGAAACCTTATGAATGTAGTTTTTGTGGCAAAACCTTCAGCCAGAGAACACATCTTAATCAACATGAGAGAACTCATACAGGAGAGAAACCCTATAAATGTAATGAATGTGGGAAAGCCTTTAGCCAGAGTGCACACCTTAATCAACATAGGAAAATCCATACTCGAGAGAAATTATGTGAATATAAATGTGAGAAAACAATAAGCCATGGTCCTTCACTTACTCAGCAACACATAACTCATGGTGGAGAAAACCATATGAATATATAAATATGGGAAATTTTTTGTTCAGACGTTTTTAGCCCATTCAATATCAAATTATTCATAGTGGAGAGAAAGTTTCTAAAGCTTTTAGTGCATAGAAACCAAGTAGAGACCTTAAACTAGCAGCATATTACATTCCCAGGAGGGCTTATAAATAGTGAAAAATCACTTATTTTACAAACAAGATTACATTAAGAGTCATGTTCTAAATCTTATTTTAAAAACTTTTTAAAACAATAACCAGAAATCCTGTAGGCAATAACCTGTAATTATTCAATTGTAAGTTCTATGGTATAAAGCCTTTAACTCATATAAACATTGATTATTCAAGGAATGCTATAGTGCAGCCAGTCATATAAACTTGAAATAAACATGAAAGAGCAGTATTTCTCAAACTTCAGTTATTTATGTGCTTCATTTAGTTTTTACCATACCTAGTATTTACTTAAAATTTTTTATAAAGGGACCCAGGATTTTTAGCCTTCTCCTAGGAAATGTTATTTAACATATAAAACTCAAAAATTAGGTTTTTTTTTTTTAATCAGGGGTTTCCTAGGGATAGGGTAGAGGGAGGGATTCTCACAGTTTAGTTTTCTATGCTAATTATATTTGTTCTATTTTCCATCAAAATAGATATATAACTTTTGAAATTAAAAATATTGATGTACCACCCAAAATTTGTTACCATCATTTTAGAAACAATGTGATAGGATATGGCAATATTATATTGTTCTTTTAGCAATCCTTGCATTATTTTCATCAAATGAATCCCAGGATCACTTTGAGAAGAGTCTTAGAGGAGACTGAGGGTCATACTGATGAACTTTGAAAAATTGATTGAGAGAAGTCTGCTTTTCTATCTTTTTATTTTAGTTTTAAATTTCCCTATGGCAAACATAGATTTCTGTGTTAAAATTGTTATGTCTGCTGTATTTGTAGGTTTGAATAGGAGGTTTTTTTGATAATGACCAGACGCTAAGAGTCCCCAGGCCACCCTACACCACTGTGGAAGATGCAAGAATAAGGAACTGTACCAGAGGGTGAGCCATGGTGACAAATAGAGAATAATAACATCAATATGCTTTACTGGTTTATATTAATATAAAAAACTAAAGATGTAATATAATTGGGTTAATAATTCATTTTATTTGTTGAAAGATATTTATGTAACACCTTTATCCAAAAAGAATTTAAGGTTGTTTAATTGATTTTTATGATTTCTGCCTTGTTTGACATAAGTAACATTTACTCTTATAAAACATTATAAATGTAAACTGTCAAAAAAAAACATGAATAACTGCAAGTGTGGGGATGCTTCAGTTTCTTGGTTTCAGGTTTTCTCGTGGTCTTCTCGGACATGGCTGAAGAAACCATGAGGCTAAGGTAGGAGTGCAGCCCTCTTGCTTTCGCACCTTTCTCCTAACATACCTAACATATTTCCCAGCTCTAGACTTTCCTGATTTTTTTCTCCCTGTGGAAAGACTGTATTTTATAGGCCTTGATACAAAGATGAAGTGATTTAAAGACTTTTAAAAATTGAAAGACTAAAACCAAAAAAGTAACTCATTTTATCACAGAAGTTAAACTTTTCAAAGTGCATTTATGTTCCACATGACAGTGGGTATGAAATAGTTAATAACACCTTGATTACAATAGTCAGGGAGGATTTCTAATAGTATTTTGTTCAAATATCTGTACAATGTAGATCAGTTTCAGGGAGGACTGATTCTGGAAGTATTTTCATCAAAAGGAGCCACATTTAGCATTCATTTGCAATAATGAAGTAGGGTATGGGGAACTTATAATTCAGGAAGGGGGGAAAAAGGGAGCCACAGTGAAGTCTCAGACAACAGAAATATGTATTAAAATAAGTAATGATTAATTACAGTTGGTAAAGACTTTGATGAAAGATTAATTTTGCAACCAGAAAAAAAAAAACAAATATTCCGCAGAGTTCTAGGGGCTCTAGCACAAGGCAGTGTATCTTAGCACAGGTAAAAAATAAAAACAATGTGAAATTTTCAGAAGATCAGCAGAACTTGGACAATCCCAGAAAAGAGGTGTCTGGACTGAACCAGACCACATTTGGCCAAGGATTTTCAACAATTCTTCATAAATAGGAATTGTAAATTAGAATCCTATTATATATTCCTTAGGGTCATAAATGATTATGTTAATTGTACAGTGAACTGTGTCATTATGGTGTGGATTCATTCTCATGTTGTCTTTTGTCCTCTTCAAAATGTTAAGGAGTGAACCCTAAATATAGTAATTACATCAAAATACTGATAGAGTAGAGGAGACAGAGGAATAGTATTCATTCCAAAACCTGTTTCTTACAACTTATTTCTATCTAGGAGGACCAGACGTTACCCTTTCACATATATAAGTCATTTGGTCTATCCAACAGGGTGTTATTGTCCTTTTATGAGAAGAGATAATGAAGCTACCATAATAATAAGTGACTTATTATTCAGGGTTTTTCAGACTGAAATGTCACTGTAACATGAGTTATCTTACTCCTAATCCAGTAGATACAAACAGTGCCTGGAACAGTCTTCTATTATATAATGTTCTGAAACATTTGGTCAATATGTGAATTTTAATAAAATTAAAGATGGCTGCTGAACACCAAAATCTGTGTGGACTCTATTTCTCATAACCTCAGAGTATTAAAGGATCATCGTGGTAATTAATTCTGTGTCCATAGGGATTGTTAGCATGGAGAAAAATACTCATTAAAATTTGTATTTTAATTAATGTTCAGTTTATTTACTTAAGAAACAAATTGAAATTCTTTAAACAGCATTTCTCTAGTTACAGATTTGAAATTAATAAAAACTTCAGATTCCTAAAATTAGATATCCCTACTCTTCTAAACACTGACTTCAGATATAAACATATCTAAACATTTCATTACTTTACCTGCAAAATGAAATTTAAAAAAATTAAAAATAATAAAATAAATTTCATTAAAATCATCGACCTAAAATATCAGAGTCTATTAAATGCTTTAAATACTTTAAGAAACAGAAAAGACACACCCAGAATATCACAATAATTGTAACAAAACCAGTTATAAAAATGTTAAACCCATGGATTTAATTTTTTTTCTTATCCTTATTTCAACATTTTCCCAGGGTCCTAATTTTCTGTGTTTCTACGTTTAGGTTGTTATACCATATGCTCTTGTTATAACTTTCTCAAGTTTCAGTAATCTTCCCAGACCCAAAATAATACTGTCTCAGACAAACTAAGTTGCATTAGCAACTGGCTGATCCTTGGGTCATCCATAAGACCTACTTGCACAGACCAAAAACTTTTCTTTGGTCTCCTTTTATAACAAAACAGCACTAGTTAGTGATGGGACATTTTAAGATCCTTTGTATAGATTTTAAATTTGGAGGACTTAAACTTTCCTAAGACCATCAGGCCATTGTGCTGTCATCTTAGTATAATGATCTTATTGGCTAGCATTAAAGTCTTTATATGTTTTATTAGTATAATTAATAAGGGCATACAGCTCCTTCCTGAAGAATGCAGGTTTTATAGTCAGTTTTCCACTGTAGAACATTTGGCTACTTCATTATTTTGAAATACTGTTGAATCCTCCTTCTACTTAGTTATTGTGTGTGCTGATTAACTGTTGGACCATCTTTCTACTTTGTCTAAGTAACCATTCAGTTATTCCTGTTTCTTTTTATTATTATTATTATTATTTCAGGGTATTATGAGGGTACAGACATTTTGGTTACATTTTATGTCTTTGCCTCATCCAAGCGAGGGTTAGAGGCAT
>VBSM01002153.1:33692326-33718338 GCA_008086735.1 Cheirogaleus medius | reverse complement strand
AAAAAAAAAAAAAAGGAAAAGAAAACAAGCCATAAGGAAAAGAAAACAAACTCACTAATTTGTTGTAACTCTTAAATCAGCCTTGTATAGAAAATGTTGTAACCCTATTTAATTTCTTTGTCTTCTTCCTATAAGTAAGAACTTAACTTTTAACTTTGGAGCACTGATCCCATTTCTCTGGAATTTGTGTGTCCCTGAATGGCCATTCTCAGTTTTTCACTTGAGTAAACTCTTTAAAACTGGATTCTGACCCTTTTGATTATTTCAGGTTGACATATCACAATTGTCTTCCCATCTGTTTGTATTCAACCAACTGCATGAGCTAGTAAGCAAAGCCCAGGAGGTTATTGTTTATGCCCTTGAATCTAGAATTCAGACTGGGTAGCTATAGGCCTCAGAGCTGTGCTCCACTTTCTATCTCAGCCTCTATCTTGGCCTTTGTCTCAGGGCAATATAAAGCACAATCCCAGAGAGAGGACACATCGCCAATCTGTCCCTTCCCCCCAGAAGTCTCAAGGAATTGTTTAACTATGACCTTTGTCTGGCCAGGAGCATATAAATTTCAGTGCATAAGAGGGAATAGTAATGAGGCTTTTCTCCTAGATCCCAATGTCTTCTCTTTCCTACTTTGCTTCCAGCCTTCCTCCCTTTACTCCCCAAAATTTGCTTGGGCAAAGGATTAGTCTTTTCAAAATTCAAGACATAGAATCATCTGATTTAACCACCTTGGTTTGCTGGCCCCAGGCAGAAACGGCCTCTCTTGGCCAAGCTGAATGTTCATTCTCTGCTTTATCAGGTGGGCCACCTGTGACCAAAGCTTATCTATTTCTTGCAAGACCTCACTAAAAAGCTGCAAGAAGTAGCCAACCACATGCCAATATAATAATTTAGCTATCTTTTGTCTAAGACCAGATTTTCATCTACATTTTGATTGCTATAATTACCATCTTATTGAACCAGCGTTTCTGAGCCATGGGGTGGGGTGCGGAGGGGAGTGGTGCTGATTGGCATTGATTGATCAAGCTTCCTCTTTCCCCAAAGATAGGCACTCCCTTCTCAAGGTTCCCATTACCTGTGCCTGTTTTATAATTGTTTCTTTCTCATCTGTCCTCATTAGACTATGGTCCTTGGAGGGTGGGGGTTCCATTTTTAGTTACAAGTAATGCCTTTGCCTCGCCCAAGCCAGGACTAGAGGCATGCCCTTCCCCCATGCAGTGAGCTTTTATTTATCTTTTTGCCCCCAGTGCATAGAATATATTCTGACAATAAGTGTTCCATAAATGTTTATGAAGAAATAAATGAGTGTTGGAGCAACTAATGCCTAGATGAATTCTTATTTTCCCAGCCTTCTATCACCAGTTGCAGAGATGTTTCAGTGGTCAAAGATTCAACATGCTTATATTTTGGCCCCCATGTTATCTGTTCCAGCAGCCTATTGTATGCTGTTCCTCTTAGCAATTTCCAAACAAAGCCTAATATATTCCCAGTTTTCCCTCTATCTGAGAAGGCATCATCGAGCAACCTGCTTGGCCCACAATTGGCACACATTTATAGGTACCCACAGCAGACTTCTCTTCATCTCACAGATACTGAGAGATAACTAAAATCATACTGAACATAACTTACAAAAGTTTATCTTAAAAGCTGCTTTAGGGGGTAGAATTAATTATTTCAATCTCAACATTTAGAACCTTCTGATGTTTCAATGTTTGATGAATAAAAATTCCTTTGATTTGGAAGGCCCTGTCCATTGCCTGGGAGATCCCGGATAGAAAAGGAAACCAAAATAAAGGCCAGAACTTCCTGCGCTACGGTGGACGGTGGACACGCTGGGAAAGCAGAGGCCAGGAACTCCCCATCGGCTCCCCATCGCCCCACCGACGCAGTCCCCGTTAAGGGAGAGTGGGCGGGGTCCTGCCTTTAGCTCCGCCCACGTCTGTGGGACCTGCGGCCGAGGAGAGGGGAGGTCTGGGGCGGAGCCGCCTGCGTCCGGCGTGACGCTATCACGCTGCGACCGGCGCTCTGCGGGTCACGTGGCTGCGCAGCGGAGGTGCGGGTGAGTTTGGGCTGCGGGCTCCTGCTGACGGGGGTGGATTTGGGGGGTTCCAGGTGCCCTAGCGTGGGAGCCCTGGGAGCAAGTCTAGTCCCCTGACCTTGGGGTTGTCCTGGGCGAGAGGCGATTCACCCCGACTTTCCCCAGGCCCGGCGGGATAGACTCAGTATTAACTGATTCCCTAAAGCAACCCCAAGTCAAGGTCTCCGGCTCTGCGGAGGACACCCCGGCAGTTCCGCCAAGGGCTTGCGTGCCATGCATGAGTAGACTGGCAGTGAGCCTTTGGAGAGCAGCTGCCCTCTGGGATGGAGAGAGATGAGAGATACCAGGGATGACCAGCATTTATTCGTGATACTGAGCGCTTTGTGGATTAAATCTTCAAAACACTCCTGTGTGAATAGGTCCTGTTGTTATTCCCATTTTGCAGAGGGGAAAACTGAGGCTTGGAGAGGCTAAAGTTACTGCTTTGTAAACGCAAGAAAGATAAGAGGTTGAATATTGGAAAACGTGTAAGCATCTCTTAAATGGTGATTCCAGAAAGCTAACAAAAGCTGTTTCTAAATTTGGTCAGTTCTTGTGACAAAATTCATTCGGCAAGTCATAACCACCAGAATATTAAACTTTGAAAACTTTGTTTTTCAGGCGATCAAAGCCACATAATGTCCGTAGCTCGTTCATCCGTCCATGCCAAATGGATTGTGGGGAAGGTGATTGGGACAGCAATGCAAAAAACTGCTAAAGTGAGAGTGACCAGGCTTGTTCTGGATCCATATTTATTGAAGGTGAGGAACACTCCTGTTTTTAGGTGGCTTTGGCAAATCACCAACACGTTCTGAGTCCTCAGCAGAAAAACATTTCCCTATCAATAAAGATGTGTTGAGCATCTGCTTTAAGCCAGACAGTGTGCTTCTCCATGGGTATAACATGGCTCATGCATGGACTGTGAATTCCTAGAAAATAGAGTTAATTTCAATTCAATCTGATAGTTGCCTTAGTCATTCTATATGCAAAGTACTTTGGAAGCAAAGAACAGGACACCTCATTCTTTCCTCCCAGGTTACTGCAGGAGAGCATCCTCAGTTAAGAGACATGTGAGCTGAATTGCAAATAAGATTTTGTCCAGAGGACCAGGTTGGGGGAAGCCACGCTGAGTAGTTTGTGGAAGTTCGTTTAGTCGTGATAGGGCATGGCATTCTACAGGAACACCAAGTGGTTTGGCAAGGTTGAGCCCAGAGGTTGGCACTTAGTAGGCAGTGTTGTTGAATGAATGACAAGGGCAAATGGAGCTGGACTGTGAAGGGACTTCTGTGTTTTGGATTTCATCCTTTAAGCAAAGGAAAGACAAAGTTGGAAATAGGGAGAGAGATGAGGATTAAAGGTAAAGGAATGGGTAAGGAGGCTATTGCAAAAGTCTAGGATGTAAATGATAAGCACCTGAACTTGGTCCACTTGGTGCAGTGGAGATGGAGTGAAAAAAAGATTTCAGGAAGAAGGGACAGAGTCATTGATTTGTTAAGTGTGCAAGGGGGAAGGAACAGGTGTCAAGGATGGTTTCTGCATTCAAGGTTGGGCACACAGGTAGATAGAAATGCTGTTCATTATCTAAGATCAAAAACACAGGATCAAGTCAAAAAGAGTGATGGCATGATCTTTGGCCTTAGAAGACCTTGGTTTGAATACTGACTCTGTTGTTTACCAGCTGTGCACATTATTTAACCTCCCTGAAACTGTTTTTCTCATCTGTAAAATGGAAATACTTGCCACAGCAGAGTTGTTATAAAGAATAGATTATTTTAGTTATCATTTGTGGCTTATTTGCAATACTTTGAGCCAGGCAGAGCTAAGTGTTTCTGTGTATATGTGTATTTTAATGTTTTATCTCTTGATAACTTGAGAGGTACAGATATTAGAGCCTCATTTTATGGTGGGAAGAAACTAAACTTGGAGTGGTTAAGTGACTGATATATCCAGTGGTGTGAGTAGCATATTTATTGGCTGAAGAGAAGGCTCCAGTGGGAAGGAACAGTTTAGTGTAGGGAGAGATGGTAATAGATAGAGCAAGGGTACTGAAGGGAATGAGATGAAGAGCTTGGAGACAAGGTCAACTCTGGAAAAGTCATTGCTGTTTTTCAAAAATTAAGCAGCTACTTTTTTTACTAGAAGCTTCCTTAAGTATCTTAATTTCTTTTCCCAAGACCTGGCATGTTTTCTGTGCATTACTTTTTTGTAGTCTATACTGCATTGCCAGATCACAAAGGAGTGGTTTGTTTATTCATCAGAACTACTGATTTGTTCCTCTCCTTCTCTCAACAGTATTTTAATAAGCGAAAAACCTACTTTGCTCATGATGCTCTTCAGCAGTGCACGGTTGGGGATATTGTGCTTCTCAAAGCTTTACCTGTACCACGAACAAAGCACGTGAAACATGAACTGGCTGAGATCGTTTTCAAAGTTGGAAGAGTCATAGATCCAGTGACAGGAAAACCCTGTGCAGGAACTACCTACCTGGAGAGTCCAGTCAGTTTGGAAACAACCCACCTAACCAAAAATCTGGAAGAACTTGATATCTCTTCATCACAGTGATGGAAGATTAGAAGAAGAATCCAAAGGGAAAAATGTACACATTTGCTTTATGGAAAAAGAAATTTTTCCAAGTTTCATCACAACTGTTCAGTCTCTCTTGTAGTATTTATGAAATAGCTAAAAGTAAATGAAGCAAAGGGCTTGTTACAATTTTTGATAAAGGTGTATGGCTATGTTTCACATTTTCTTTTCAGTGGACATACTTTCACATTGCACTAAGTATGCCTAGCAATCTGCTGCATTATTGTGTAAGCTCACTGTTTTACAAGGTATATTGGTTTTCTTTTCTTCATTCAAAGAAATTATCTCAGAACCTTTATTTTGGGGGAAGAAAGCCTTTTGATATGAACAGATAAGGCCACACTAAGTGAATATTTTTGATAGTATATATTCAAAATAAACTTAAATATTTTGTCTGATTTCACCAATTCCAAAAGCAAATAATCAACATGCTTGTGGCCAGACTTTCTTCAGATTAAGGTATAGAAAGTAAAAATTTTAAAATTGTGTCATTTTCTTCTAGGCTAGATTAAATAGGAGTGAGTTCCTAAAATCTAACACATTGAATAAGGTGTAGGATCTCACACATGTGCATTTGAGTTGGAGAGTGAGTTTTGTTGCTATTCATTAATAACCTGATGGATTTTGACTTGAGGAAACATTAAGCTATATATTTCAGTTTTCTGTCTCCTAGAAGAGACTCAGGGCATATTTCAACCTCAACTAATATGTGTATTGTATAAACACAGGGTTTCAACTATGATCACAGGCCTTGTCCACTGTCTCAGGGCTCACAATCTAGTGGAAGAGGTAGACGTGGGTGCCTTCATTGCAGACAGAACCACGTGAGTTGGAAAGATTGGGGTAGCCTCCCAGGAGAGATAAGACAGTGCTAGAACTGAATGTTAAAGAGTCTCCAAGGCAAGTAAATGGGTGGATTTTGACTCCCTTCCAGACAGGGAAGGGAGTATAAAGTCCTCCAATGGTGAAAGAAAGCATAACTAGGGATTCTGGAAGCAAGTGAGGCTTGCTGGGACATTTTGAACAAGGGTGGAATTCAGAAATAGGTAGGAGTAACTCTGTAAACCATGATGGATTAAGGTTTTAAAGAGGGTGATAAAATTGGGAGACTACCATTCAAAAACCAGTCCTAAGACCTAAACTGAGTTTCACAGGCAAGATGAGATATTGGATAACTGATGTTCCAAAGAGGGACTTTCAGCTTGGTGCCTTAGAGTGTCTAGGTCTCTGGTTAACCTGAAAGGGTTCATGCAGGCATCTCCAAGTGGTTCTCTCAGAAAATGATGACACCTGTGCCATCAGCTCTGGGCCAGAGCCCAAGCCATCTCTCAGATATTTTGAAGGGTTCCTATACTCTGTAATGGTATCATTTTTATTTAAAGAAATTTTTTTCCCTAAAACTCTTGGTGTAAAATGGTGCTCCAGGAAGACTTGCTGTGTTTATGGCTTTGAGTACCCTAAGCCACACATCTGTGAGATAAGAACGCCTCTTTTCCCCCAATAAAAAGCATTGGGTTAACAGAACTCCAGAGCAAAATGACAGCGGAGGAAAACAATGCAAAATAAGTGGCCTAATGCTGGATAACAAAAGTAAGGTCAGCAAAGAAATGTCTAGCTATAAAGTTTATATTTCAGGAGGCCAGATTTGAGAAATTGGAGAAATGTGTAAGAAAGTCACAGGGGCTCCTCTACGCTTGGAGAGGCCCTGTCTCTTGCTCTGTAGGACTAGGACAGCCCATGATGTCCTGGGGAGAGCTCACTCCAGCCTCCCTCTTGGATCTACATGCCTTACTAAGCATGTGCTAGTTGAGGTCAGGAACTCCCTCAACCACACAGCCTCTGGCCTCCAAAGGACAGATCCCTCTCTCCCCAGTCTGGGGCGAATCCTTGTAGCCATCCTGCCTCCATCCAGCGGGCCAAACTCTGTCATCCCTGGTGGTTCCTTGCCATATTAACATGTTTGAATTCTTCCCCACTCAGAAAAATCCTGCACCCTTTGGCTCCCAATATTACCAGTTTAAGAGTCCTCAGTCCACAAACCCAGTCTCTTCCCCCATCCCTCTTAAGCAGAGACCTCCAAGCCCTACGCTGGCTTCTTTGAAATGCTCCCCTTGGCTACTGGAGCCTGTACTCCTCCCCGGTTCTCCCCCTTCTCTCAGTGTCTAGCTCCCTTTCTGTTCACCTTGTCATGGTTACAGTCTTCATAGTTACATCTGTGGCTCTTATCTTTCCGCAGGATACATTTTTCCCTATGCAATGCTACCTGGACTCACGCCTTTGCTTAAGTTGTTTCTTCTGCGGGGGGCGTCCTCCCTTCTTCCACTGGTCCAGTTCTTCCCTTGGGACTGAGCTGTCCTGCCAGCTCCTTGGGGAACTTTTTCCTGGTCTGTCCTCCACTTCACAGCCACTCCCATTGCAGGCTCTCTTGTGCTACCAGGGCGTCTTGTGAACCTCTCCATTTCAACACTTGACACACTTGGTCCAATCATCATTTCACATTCTGTCCGCACTAGACTGGGACTGCTTGAGGAAAGGTAGGAACGATGTGGTTCCGAGACCACAACAGAATTTGAGTACGTTTCCATTCAGAATGCTTTTATTGAAGTGTTAAAGTTTTTTGAAACGGCAATATATTCACATGGTACAAAATTCAAAAGGTATTCGGGGAAGCCCCCCTCCTACCGCCCCGCCCCAGGCAGGTCCTGGATGCCCCTCGGAACAGTGCTACTCTTTTCCTGTGGAGCTTTCCGTGTACATTCAAGCCATGCCCATGTTCCTCTGCACACCCTGTTCCTGGCACCTTTCACTGGAGATGGTCGTCTCGCTCCCTCCTTCCAGCGGCCCGGCCTGAGACACCCCGCAGGCCCCGCGGCCGCGCCTTGCTCCCCCTGGCGGCGGCGCCCCGCACTGCAGCGGCCGCGCGCCCGCTCCGCCCCAGCCTCGTCTGGGCCCGGCCGGGGGAGGGGTCGCGGCGGCGGCGTCAGCGGCGGCGCCCGGGCGGTGGGGGCCGAGGCGCCGGAGCAAGATGGCGGCGCGAGTGCTGCGCGCCCACGGAGCGGCCTGGGCCGGCGGCCTCCTGCGGCGGGCCGCCCCCTGCACCCTCCTGCCCGGGCTCCGGTGAGCAGCGCCGCCCTTTCCAGGAGCGGCCGGGGAGGGGCCGCCGCGGGACAGAGGGCGCGGGGTCCCCAACGCGTGTCTCCGCCCCGGCCCGGCCGCGCTCCCACGGCGCAGGGCTGCGAGCTGGCGCGGGCCGAGGCTGCGGGCGGCGGGGCCGGGGCGGGCCGGAGCCTCGGTGGGGTCGGAGTCCCTTTCCGGCCCGCCGGGCTCAAGGTCACCGCGGGGATGGGCCGGGGAGCGGCCCCGCCTTCTCCGAGGAAGGCGCCCGCTGCTCGGCGCGGAGGCCACGTCTCCCCGCTGCGCTGGCCTGGCCTGTGGGACCTTGACCGGCGCGACCCGGGGCCAGGGCCGTGGCAGAGCTCGCGGCCGAGGCTGTAGGCCCTGGACGCGGCCTGCTGGGTTCCCGCCGGCCGTGCAGAGAAAGCTGCGCGCCCTTTCAAATCCTCTGTATCTGCGTCTGCAAAGAACAGTAGTACTACTTGCCTGTTAGGTGGCTGTGAGAAAGAAAGAAAATAACGCATTGTCGCTGTGCGCCCTCAGTGAAAGGTGATGGGGAGTAGTGAAGAGGTGAAAGCACTCGTCTTTGACTTGAATTTTAAAGCAGGTAGTGGATCAAAAAGTATTTATAATTGTCATCACTGAGTATTTAGGCGTTGGGTTCATGTTTAAACTTTTTTTTTCTAACCTCAGTGGATTAGATGTTTGGTTGTCTGAATCCGTCACCTTGACATTTCCATGTACCATTTTCCACATTTAGAAACCAAAGCCTATCCTAACTTCCTCATAGATTTGCTTTCTCGTTTTCATTACTTTGGGTAATTTAAATTACCCAAAAGAACAAAGGAACTGTTTATTAAAATCTTACTATGGGCTTGGAAGCTTTATATAATATTGTTTATTTAATTTAATCTTAATAGCAATTTTAAGAAGTAAGTACAATCAGCGTCTTAAAGAGATGGGAAGATGGAACCTCAGAGACACACATAACTAGAAAAAGCATTTGAACCCAAGTTTGTCAGGCTTCAGGCCCAGTGTCCTTCCAGAACTGATGCCCAACTGACATGTCCAAATTATTTAAATTTGATGTTTGTTTCCAACTTGATTAACAAATCAATTTCCTTTTATGTTGTATTATTGAGCATCTAGATGTATCTTATTTTTTATAAGCCCATGAAATTTGTATTTTTTTCTTTCTAAAAGAAAGCTGAAACTGAAAGTGTTCACTCAACATACTTGCCTAACGTGCCCAAGGACATAAAGCTAGTAAACTTGAGAGTTGGACCCGAGTCTCCCCAGGACCCTCACTTCCCACTGGGGCCAATTGTTGTTCACCTTGAAGTTCTTATCTCTATCTGACCTGTTGGTTCTTTGATTACTTTGAGGTCCCCCTGCACATTTTGACTACTCCTTCCTGGTCTCTAATCTGCCTTAACTGTAGGTGTTCTCTAGAACTCAACCTAGACCCAGTTAATCCACTAATTCTATAAAATATTGAGTGTGTCCACTATACTTGAAGTCCTTTGGAACTGAGCATGATAGCCATGGCCACTATCCCCAGGGAGCCGTGGCAGAGGTAAAAAATACATAGACTTACAGATTGAGGTAGGTGCTGTGAGACAAAAATCAGGGAACTACCACGTGAGCCCATGGAAGGTTTCTCTAAGAAGGTGGTATTAAGCTGAGATCTGAAGGGTTAAGTATCTGAGAAAGCCTTAAGTGGGAACAAGTCAGGTATACAGGGAAATCCAAGAAAAGTCTAGGAGGCTGGAGTACAGGAGTGAAGGGAAGACTGGCTAGAGGAGAATTAGCAAGGAACAGGGGCCAATTAAATCCACGCCTTGCAGGCCATCTTAGAGAACTTGGATTTCATTCTGAGAGCCATGGAAAGACATTTAAAGGTATAATCTGATCTGATCTGATCTATGTTTTTAAAAGACAAACCTGAATTTGGAGAGGAGACAGAATCAAGGGTCATGGCCAACTGAGTTCATGCTGGTACCGTTTAGCTGAGTAGTATTCATTCCATAAATATGAGTGCCTACGATGTGCCAGGCATTGTTGGCTGTTGGAAAACATAGGTGAATAAGTCACGGAAGGCCATCCAGGAGCTTCCTAGTAATTCGGGAGTGGGGGTAGGGAAGGAATTTAGAGCAGTTTAGAATCTGGTAAAGTTTGAGAAGGCTATGTGCTATTCATGTGGAAATGCCAATTAGGCAGTTGGCTATATGATTCCTCAAAGGAGATATCTGGGCTACAGATAACAGTTGGGAGTTGTCAGCATACAGGAATGGTAAGTGTTGATAGATACATGGGTTTCATTATACTGTTTGGTTGGAATGAAATTCTTCATGATAAAACATTTTAAAACTGTAAGAATGGAAAAGATTGCTTCAGGTGAGAGTGTGGGTAGAGAACGGCTGAGAAACAAGCCCTGGGATGTGCCAGGATTTATAGGCTGGATATATGAGGGGCAGCTGGCAAGGTCATTGTTACGTGACTGTTGCCAGAAGTATTTCAAGGAGGCAGTGATTAGTTGTGCTAGATGCTGCCAAAAGGTTAAGTAAAATGACAGAAGAAAACTGGATTTGCCAACAGGGGTGTTGTGGGTGACCTTGCAAGATCAGTTTCAGAAAGGAAAGAGGAAGTCTTCCTGGGAGACTCAAAAACTCTACCTTTGATGGATAGCTTACTTATCTCTGCTCAGCACCAGGCCCAGAATTCCCAGCTGCTTCAGGACATTCCACTAGTGTCCCACAGGTGCTAAAAATGCTTATGTACCCAGGATTTAGTGCATCTTCCTCCTACAAAGCCTGCTCCTCCTGGGTTATCTCTTCCCAGTAATGGAACATCTTACACTTAGTGGCTCAGGCCAGAAGCCAGAAGGTCTTCCCCAGGCCCATCCCTTCTTTCTCCCTCCCATCTAGTCAGTTGTCACATCCGTCAGTTCTGCCTGTACTATGTCTTCTCCAACACCAGTACTCTAGCTCAATCCTCAGCAACACTCTGGATTCCTACAAAGAGTGTGGACTTGAACCCGTTGGTGAAGGGAACTACTAAAGGAGTCTAAGAGGACATTTTCCTATTAGAAAGATCTCTATGAAGTGAACCTTGACTGGATCCTAATCCCCCCATGCCCTTGTGAAGAAAACTATAAAAGACATTTTGGGGATATTTTAATATGGAGTAGATATTAGATATTATGGAATTATTATTTTTCTTAGATGTGATAATACCATTGTGGTTTTGTCTTCATTCCTAGGAGATGCATGATGAAATATTTAGGGCTAAAGTATCATTATGTCTATATTTTCCAATGGTTCTATGAAAAACAAATACATAGAGAATAAAAATGGTAAAATGTTAATTTTTTAATCTAGATGCAGGGCATAAAAGTGTTTATCCTACTATTTCAACTTCTCTGTGTTTAAAGTTTTTTGAAATGAAAAGTGGAACAGGTCTCTACAGCAACAATGTGGAAGACCGATTTTTGGAGGTTGGCAGGAAGTTTGGGAGGGAGGAGGGGGTGGGAGGGAGGGGAGCCAGGTAATGTAAGACTTACTTAGAACAGGTCCTTCAGCCTCCTCTCTCCCCCTGGGCTGTGTTTCCTTCACTGCAGTGTTTGCATACTCCTGGCTTTGACAGTTATCAGTTCTGCTCAGAATGTCCTTACTCCCATCAGTTCTGCTCAGAATGTCCTTACTCCCATGGTGTCTTCCTGACAGACTGACTGCTCCTCATCTTTCAGGTCTTCAGCTCAAACAGTATTCCTTTAGAGACTTGGTCCCCAGGATGACTTATATTCCATTTCCCCTTTCTCCACCCCCACCGCAACCTCGTGTCTCCATGGAATAGCTTGTCTCACTTTGGGCTGTGATCATGTTTGTCCATCTGCTCCCACCAGCAAACTGAGCTCTGTGAAGTCAGGGCCAGGTTCATCCTTTATCCGTAGCCTGACCCAGTGCCTGACATGTGCAGTGCACAGTCAGTAAATATTGGACTATGAAATGAATGAAGCCCACTATACTCCTGCTGCTCAATGTTAAATCTTTCCCCTTCAGTTTTCTCTAACTAAGCTGTAGCACCATCTTCCACATCTGATCAGGACCCATATCTCAGCCTTTTTACTTCAAGAATACCTTGTGAATGTGTTCCTTTTCCTTTTCCCCCATTGCCATCGTCTTAACCCAGGACCATCCTTTGGTCCATGCAGTATTCATTGATTGCCTCCTGCATGCCTTGTGTTGCTGGGCATGGCAACCAGCAGGCAGCCCAGGACCTCTGCAGCCTGCCTTTATGGTACAGTCATCCACCACACTACTGCCAGGCCGCTTTTTACACTTAGACCTTTTTTGAAAACTTGCTAGCGTTGTACCGTATACAGGATAAAGTCCAGCTGATAGACATGGTGCACAAGAGCCTAGCTAACCACCCAGCACCACTTTGCTCTCCCGTAATATCTCTTGCCATCCTCCTACACCCTGCTGTCCTGCCTTGCTGAACTCTTCGCTGTTCCCGAAATATGCCATTCACTTTTATGACTCCATACCCCTGTACATGTTGTTCCCTTTGACTGGAATCATCACCTGTCTTGTCCACCTCCCTTGCTTGCCCTCCAAAACAGAGCCAGTGTCTCTACTGAAGTTCCTCTTCGCCTCCCAGGCCAAGCTGATGGTTCGTTCCCTTGACCTGCCTCACTGTGTGTGTGTGTGTGTGTGTGTGTGTGTAAGTGTGTGTGTACGTTCAAGTTTACAGTATCTGTGGTCACTCTGGCTGTTTACTGATAGGTTTTTCCTATGAGACTGAAGGCTCACTCTCGTTCATCTCTATATCCACAGAGCCTGGAACATAATGCTTATTCTTTTTAAAGTCTAGTGTTTTGTATAATGTGCTGTTCCCTATGCTCCGTAAAGTGCCACCTAATATATATATATATATGATGTTATAAAGATTCCTAATCTTGGTAGTTTTCCTAACTGTCCCTAAGAACCCAGGCCCAGCCCAGATCGTATCACTCTGGCAGCTGTTGGCATGGCTACAACTTGAATGACTAGATAGATTGGGCAGAGCTTTAGTCACCTGACACTCAAAAGATTTCAGTTTGACAGTCAGTTGGGGGCAGTGGTGGGCCAGACTGTTTTTCATTTGTTGAAACAGTTGCTACCCAAGTTCACAACCAAACACTGCTGAGGTTCGTTCTTGTATGTATGCTATGTTGGCTGTTTCTTAGTCTCATCCCCTGCACCATGTATTTAGTTTACAAAGCATTGCCATATCCCTTACCTCATTTTACCCATCCTAAGGTGAATCCCTTTAGTATTATTAAAATGTGGAGTGAGTACTCAACTGGGGAGATTTCTGTTTGGGAGACATCTCTTATTAGTAAAAATATTTTGAACTTCATAGTTTGATTTCGATTCATGTTTTTATTTTGCCATTTCTTAGGTCATTTAGCCTCTCTGAGGCACTCTTTAAAATGTGGTAATACCTACCTTGCTAGGTTGTTTTGAGAATTAAATGAGATGACATAGACAAACTGCCTAGTCCAATCCCTAGCAGGTAGTATGTGCTTAACTTTTAATCCCCTTGAATTCTAAAGAGCAGGAGAAAAATTTTTTTTGTATTTTTTCACCTTCAGATTTGGCTCACCAATAATTCTTTATTATACTCTCTTATAAAGTATTAAATGCCATAGAACTTAAATATCAGTATATATACATAATATATGCTTGTCTATGTATTTCTGGAAGGATACATTAAAAACTATTAGTAATGATTGCCTTGTTGAGTATTTCTTATTTTAAATGAAACTCCCTTAGTTATGATATTTTTAGAAACTTTCATTATACTGCTTTTTTAATTGTTGATCATATAATACAGTGTCCCACAAACAAATCTTAAAACTTTCTACTTTGTCTATCACTAATTTTATATATTTACCATTTTGCTTCATGATATTATTAAACAAATATCTCAAAATGTGTTTTATTGAAATGAATTTTACCATGATTCATTTGGAGAATTGCCTTCAGATTGAGTTTATTGTTTATAATCAAAGAGTAAATTGAAAACAGAAATGAATACCATATCATGTTGGTTTTTGCTAAAGAACTAATAGTTTTTATATGTAAATTCTTTTTAATTTTAGAAAAGTTTGTTTTATTGAAAAAATAGTTTTAAAAACTTTTTAACCCATTATTATATATCAAGTGCTGCCCTAAGTACTTTAAATGTATTATGTAAGAGTATGTGTATAATTTTTGTACCTAAAAATGTACAAAAGGAAAAAACATAGTATATGAGGAAAGCGGTCTCTTTTCCCTCTCTCTCTAATCCTCCCCAAACTATACCACCATAACACTTTCTTAATTCTAAGAAATTTTAACATACAGTAAAAGCAAAATAGAAGAATCTCTGTTTACAAAGTGCCATTTAGAACTATATGTTTTTGTCCTATGCACTTATAAGAAAAATTGCATGTACTGGTATTAACTTTGTTATTTGCTCGTTTAATGTGAGTTTGCTGCTTTTTAATCTTTGAAGGGTTTGAAAGATTGCTTTTATGTTTCTTGATCATTAGAAAACAGTTCATTGTTAATTTTATATTTGTATATTTTATAAGTTCTCATTCAAAAATCTTTTTATCTGGTTTCTAGCCTGATTGAGACAATATCCTATGAATTGATTTTTAACTTAAAAGAACATCTTAGGGGGAGAAAATTGCTCTGTAATGTTTGTTCAGTAAAACAGCAAGTCGATTTTTTAAGCATAAAAAGAAAAAGACTGCCAATATAAAGTGAAATTTAGAGTACTCTTATTTCTAAAATACCTTTGTTGAATAAGAATAGGAGTTTATATTATTGTAATGTGGAATCCACATGTTCATTTCCTGAAGCAATGGGGAATTTGCCCTCCTGAGAGTTTTTCTTTCTTGCCCCTGGTTTAAATTCCTAGTCTCCCTTTTTAATACCTGGAGTCACTAGCTCTTTTAACGTTTGCCTGGTGATGTCTGTGTCCTTAAGCAAGTCTGACAGACAGAAACACCGTAATCTGTAGAAAATCACATAGAGTTTCTATAGAGATCCCCAAGAAGAGGTTTACACTGACCTGTTAGCATCTGGACTTTGTTTTGAAGTGCTGGCTGAGATCCTGAGCTTATCTTTGCCACTTGGAATCCCAGCACTTCACTGCTCCTGGCACAATCTGGGAAAGGGGCAGAAGAGACTTACCTGTGGGTCAGTTAAAGATCAAAACTATAGCCGAGTGAGGTGGTTCATGCCTGTAATCCTAGCACTTTGGGAGGCTGAAGCAGGAAGATCACTTGAGGTCAGGAGTTCAGACCATTGAGGACTGAATTCTGATCTTTTTCTTTGCCCAGAAAAATTCCTTTTTAAGGGGACCTGGTGAGTCATGCCTATAAATGATAAAATCTCAGTAAACAGGTTTTTATGACGTGGTTTACTTCCCAACCTGATTCTGGTATAGCATCACATAAAAGATAGAAGACCCTTATCTTAAGCATTCCTCTCCACTGATTCCTACTCTTTTGGACAAAGCCTAACTCTTTCAGCCAATTGTCAACTAAAGAATCCCTAAATCCACCTAGGACTTGTAAGTCCCCACTTTGAGATGTCCCGCCTTTTTGGGCCAAACCAATGGATGCCTTCCATGTATTGATTTATAACTTTACCTGTAATTTCTGTCTCCCTGAAATGCGTAAAACTAAACTGTAACCCAGCCACAGCGAGTCCACTTGATCAAGGCTTCTTGGGCGTGGCTCCAGGCCATGGTCCTCAAATTTGGCTCAGAATAAACCTCCTTAAATTATTTTACAGAGTTTGTCTTCTTTTCTGTTGACACCATCCTGAGTAAAAGCGAGACCCTGTCTCCGCAAAAAATAGAAAAAATCAGCCGGGAGTTGTGGCACGCACCTGTAGTCCCAGCTACTCAGGAGGCTGAAGCGTGAGGAGCACTTGAACCCAGGAGTTTGAGGCTGCAGTGAGCTATGGTGATGCCACTGCACTCTACCTGGGGCAACAGAGTAGGACTGTGTCTCAAAAACAAAAACTATAAAAGGTATGTTGTAATAGACCTGGCCAGAGACTAGGTCATCAATTATAAAAGGAGTTGTGCAGAGAGAAGGGGCATAGATTCAAAAGGCTACATTCTGTGGGATTCTATATATCGGACATTCTGGAAAGGACAAAACTGTAGGGACAGAGAACAGAGCAGTGGTTGCTAGAGGTAGGAAGGGGGGTTGTTATAAAAGGAGGGATTTTAGGGGGTGAAGAAACCGTTCCATATCTTATTACATGACTTTATGCATTTGTCAAAACTTGTAGAACTGTCTGCAAAAAAAAAATTATACGTAAATTTGAGTAAAAATGAAGAGGATGAAGGGGACACAGTTTGTCATTCGATTGTGGTTATGTGAAGTTAGAAAGAGGATGAGTCCTGACCAGGTTCTGAAAAATCCTGTTTTCAGTGGGTATAGGGAATTACTTTACCTATAGAGGGGTTTCTAAACAAGCACTTTTAGATATTTTAGCTAATTTTTAATCATAACAATAATACATGTATATAGAAATTTTTCAAATGGTTCAGAAAACCTACAATGAAAATGAAAAATCTTTCCTCCTACCCCTTACCCAGTCATGTTTCCCAGATGTAATCACTATTAACAGTTTATTTTGCATGTGCATATATAGTTCTGTCCAGGCTTGCTTTTTCCACATTATTTATCTCAGAGATATTAACTAATCAGTACGTGTAGATCTACTTTATTCTTTTTAATGATTGCATATTTTCTAATGTGGGATATTCCCTAATTTATTTGACCAGTCTGCATTAATGAGTATCCAAATTGCTGGTACCAGGAGAAAACTGGAAACAAAAGAGTAATGAACGTTTTGTGTATTCAGCTTTGTGTACTTGTCTAAATATAGCTGCTTGTAGGACATAACTACAAGTGTAATTATTGGACTGAAAGTCATCCAGGGTTTCAATTTTGATATAGATAATGCCACACTGCCCTCTAGGGAGGTCATACAAATTTGTATTCCCACCAGCTGGCTTGTGGAAGTTAAACATGCACTTAAAAATTCATAGTTGAAATATAGTTTGTTACGTCGGTCAAATTTATCCTGACTTCCTGACAGCATGTGTAGTAGAAATTAATTTATAAGATGAAAATTAGCAAATTAGATATTAATAAAGCTTGTATTCTTAGGTTTTTGTGACAGTTAAAAATCTTGATTCTAAAGCTAATTTAGTTCAGGGTAAAATAATTTTTTAAAGAAAGAATTCATTTCATTTTCCCTGTATATTTTTTTCACTTTTTATTCTGGTAATATATATATATATATAAACATATATAAAATCTGCCATTTTAATCATCTCAAGTGTATAATTCAGTGGTACTAATTACATTCACATTGCTGTATAGCCATCACTAATATCTGTTTCCAGATGAAATATTTTTTTAAATCATGGTAAAACATACATAACATAAAATTTACCATTTTAACCATTTTTAAGTGTACAGTTAAATGGCATTAAGTATATTCACATCATTGGCAAACATCACCACCATCCATCTTCAGAAAATTTTCATCTTCCCAAACTAAACTCTGTACCCATTAGACAATAACTCATATTCTTCCCTCCCCCTGCAGTCTGGCTGCCAACATTCTTTCTGTCTCTATGAATTTGACTACTTTAGGTATCTGTGTGTATTTTTTCTACGTCAAAAAATGCTTTAGAGAAGGGAAAAACACATAGCACAAATTGCTAAGATAAACATGGGAACTTTCTTAGGAGTGCCACAAGTTACTTTTACATTTTTTCTGTTCCTGCTGTGTAGAGTGCGTGCTGTCCTCATGAAGAGCAGATATTTTGTGGCATCCTGGTTTGTGGCACAGTGCCAAGAATAGATGTTCAGTTCATGTTTGCTGAATAAATTGATGACTTTATGAAAGCAATGTACTATATGACACGACCTTTGTTATTCCATAGGAGACTGACATCTTCCAGTAGCAGGCCTCGAGAAGACAGCTGGTTAAAATCTTTATTTGTCCGGAAAGTTGATCCAAGAAAAGATGCTCACTCTAATCTCCTAGCCAAAAAGGAAACAAGCAGTCTG
The DNA here is from genome assembly GCA_008086735.1 of Cheirogaleus medius. NCBI lineage: Eukaryota > Metazoa > Chordata > Mammalia > Primates > Cheirogaleidae > Cheirogaleus > Cheirogaleus medius. The sequence continues at coordinate 33,700,426 of VBSM01002153.1, read as the reverse complement.
TACAAATTACAGTGTGAGTGATAGGTTTGCTATCTTCATAGTTGACTCTTTTTTCCTTTGTTCATAAGTTTATCGTTGGATTTTCTTTTGTTTCAGTTCACAATGTTAAACCGGAATGCCTAGAAGCATACAACAAAATTTGGTGTGTATACCAAACTATCCTTTACTTGGGGAAAAATAATGATTTTAATATTAGTTGGTTCAACTAACACTTGATAGCAGAAAGTGAGATCTTTCATCTCTCTCTTTTAAAGCTCAATGTTCAGAGGCTCTTAAACTGAGCTCTGTGTGGTATTGCCAAAGGCATTTTGATTTTAAGCATTCACACAACTAAATCATCGCCTAGTCTATTAGAGTTTAGAATATTACCAGACTCTTAAGGTTGGAAGGAACCTTGCAAAGCCATCTAGTCCATCTACTCATCCAGTGCTTGAGTCCTCTGTGCAGACCTTCCTGACTACCTGTGCTTAAATAAGCTCCATCTCTGAACAGCTTTGAGTGTTAGGAATTAGAACTCACATGCCTGTGACCTCCATTGTTTTCAATTTTACTCCTAAGAAAAACCGCCATATGAAAGTCCTGTATGTGTTTGAACATAGCTGCCACTTCCCAAGTCTTCCGTGTCCAGGATCTCAGTCTCTTCAGCTGATTCTTATGTGATATGAGATCTATACCCTTTTACAGAATTTCTGAACTTTAAGACTAAAGGGAGAATTAAGCTCATTAGTTCTAATTAAGTAAACAGATAGTATTTTAATGATCAGTTTTGAGCAAACGTACTGAAAAAAATATTTTTTACCTTTACTATCTACTACTTTCATGAGAAAGCAAATGATTTTGTCTCCATAATCAGCATAATTTTCAGAAGCAAAAACTTTTTGTTGTTTTATTTTTGGAGGTGGTTCATGAAATGTAACTTAGCATAGAATTTCTTCCTAACTTCAGCACATTTCTCTTTATTTAAAAAAAAAATGCCCTAAAATAAAGCAGATGTTTATTTCTAATCTTTTCTCATAAAATGAAACTTTTTTCTATGCTATTTCCCTGAATTATCTTTTCTGTCCTGTTTTTAATCATTTCATCTCCTGTCTCAGATTTCTGGCTGTCTATTCATATTTCTCTTTGGATGTTTTGCTCTCACTTCAAACTCAACGTGTAGAATCACCTTGCTCTTCCAACTTCCCTGTCTGTGTCACTCACCATGTTTTACTTAATCCCTTCCTTAGTTCTTTGTGATTAGTTAGCCACCTACGGCTGGGCATTCTTCATGACATGTGTTTTGGTTCTCTTTGCTTGTTCCTTCTTCCTCTCCCTCTCCAATCCTTTCAAGCCCCTTCCCAATTAACCTCCTTTCTGACAATTTTTGAGGGCTTGAAGCTTACCTGTATCTCCATCCCACCCTGTAATATATTACCCAAAAGTTTATCAGATTGATCTATTTGAGTTCTGTTTTCTCCTTCATTGTGTTTTTTCTTTTCTTTGAAACTTTCAGCAGCTCCCCGTTTCCAGAACATAAAGACTTAACTCCTGCCTGGTTTTTAGGGGTCCCAATAATGAGATTCTGCCCAACCCATCCAGTTCTGGGTACAAGTACTGCCTGCCTTACAACCTCCATTCAGGTAAGGCCAGGGCTCCCAGGAGCAGGTTTGGGTTCCTAGCAAAGAGGGCTACAAATCCCTGTGTCACTTTGTATTGGTGAAAAGCCTAGCCCATTGTCAGGCCTCTGGCCCCTTTCTGGCCCCTACCTGGGTCACCTGTACTGGCTTCCTTCCTCTGCATTGGCTCCAAGTCAGGGTTGTTTACTTCCCGCTTATGTCATTGGCAAAAAAGAAACCCATTTCCATTTCCCTAACATAATCCATTTTCTCCATCCCCGATTTTTATCAGTCCCATATTATTTCTGAACATTCATGGGTTATGTATCAGATACATTGAATATCAGATCTTAATTTAAAAAGGAAATGCCACTCTTCGAAAAATACACATGGTGTGGTCATTGTACAGATTTTCAGGTCATAAAGACATAGGGTTTTCAGTTAGTTAGACATAGGCCATTTGGACCTTTTCTCTGTTAACTGTCCTTATACACCCAAACCTGGTGCCTCAGCATCTGGTGGTGATTGCTAGCGTAGTATCACTCGGTATCAGCAAATAATTTGAACAGGTTCTGTTTCCAACCCCTGGTATCCTTTTGCATCCATTGTTGAATCTGTACTGTACTTTTTCATCATAATTTTTCTATTCAAAAAGTGTGTAGGCTTTAGCTTTTCTCTTGGCACAGAACAGTTATGCCTCTTCCCTTTACCCTTCCCTGTACATTACAGTCTGTACCATAGGGAGGCTTCCATGGAACCACGCTCTGCTCTGACACCTCTGCCCAGTTAATACGCTATCATGTGGCGTTGCCACTGCTCCTGCACAGTCAATGGGAATGATTTGGTGTGTTCTGTATGAGACTGTGATACCTCTTACATCCCCTCTGCTGGTTGAATTGAGTAGGACCTAATTTATGCTTCATGTTGTATCTTCAATTTTGATTCTTCTGCCATGTTGATGCCTTTTGGGACTGTTGGAGGTTGGGGTTGCTTCCAGACTGTGTTGTATCTAGCTCTGTCTTCTTCCTTTCTTAAGGCCAATTTGTTCTCTACTCTGGTTACCTCTGCCTGCTGGTGCTGCTTCTATTGTCTGCCTCTGTCTTAAACATTACTTTCTTCCCTTTCTGTCTTTCTTATTTCTTCCATGTTTTTTCCTAACTATTTCCATGTCTGTAATTCTTCCTATCTTTGGAACCAAGAACTAAGTTTTTATAAACATTACATTCTTAAGTAGTTCTTTTCTTTTTTTTTGGAAATGGCAAATAATAGACCCAGAGCTCCTGGAATCTTGGGACCTTTGGCTCTTTTTTATCATTTTTATCATTATACTTGAGTTGCTTACAACTCTTCTAGATAGTTGGGGTATCAGAAAGCTAAGCTTCTGATAAGTGGGGTGTTAGAGTACAACGCCATTGTTTTATCATAAATATATTCTGAGATCATTTGCCAGAAAACAGAGTAGGTGATCTTTTTCCTGTTATTGATCATGTGTTGTTCACCTGGTAAAAATTTTGTTGGTTGTTTAATTAGTGTTGCTATTTCTTCTCTTTAAGTCAAGAGGTGTTGCCAAAGATTCATGAAGATAAACAATACCCTTGTACTTTGGTGGGGACTTGGAACACGTGGTATGGCGAGCAGGACCAAGCTGGTAGGAAGCAGAAGTCTTTGGAATAAACACTCTTCCTTAAGCATTACTGTAACACTTAAGTGATGTTCTGATTTAATGCTTGTTTTTATAATCAAAGCTTTCTAAGTCTCAGTCTAGTTTTATGCTTAAAGTAGCTTCTTCAATAATTCATTGCAAAAAACTACTTTTTAATTGTTTTTAATGTTTAAATCTATTATTGAAACTTTATGGTATAACTCATAGGCCAACACATGGCACATTACAGTTTTGTACTATGTTAACATTATGCATATTAGAGTATTTTCAAGGTAAGAATACCATGAAACTCTAAATGTATACTATCTTTTAAAATGCGTTTCAGTCCACCTCTGGAGGTACGAAGGAGGCTATCCAGCCCTCACAGAAGTCATGAATAAACTCAAAGGAAATCAGGTAATGATTTTGAAAATGTTTGCTTATTCAAACTAATGACGTAGTAAATGTTAGTATGGAAATAAATGACTCTTTTCTGTCATCAGTTTTTGTTAGTAAGTTATTCATTTTTTATAGTAGAAATTTTATTATTTGGACTCTTAAAGTTGTATTTAAACATAAAGTAACCAGTTGTAAATACTACTAAAATAACAGTCTTTATCGTAAAAGTCAATTGTACTTTGAAAGTGATAAGCTAGTACTTTAAAACCGGTAAATCAGCATGGTTGACACAATTAGCCCTGGATTTCCTAACGCTGTCCACTTCGGGAACTGTCATCCACATACATATTCTTTATCTTGGGCAGACTTTGCTATCCTACCCCTCCCTTCACTTATAGGTGCATGTTAATAGAGAGAATTTTAACAGCCACACACCGTTGGGGAAGAAAATCTTTTGTATAGATTCCCAGACAAATAAAAATGGCTTTCGAATTATCTGCTGTTTTGCAGTCTCCATGTCACCTGTATTAATATACCACCAAACACTGTTAGGATAATCTGAAAATGTAGGAAATTAAATTTGTTTACATTGTCATTTAAATAATCAGGATGACCATGTAATTTGTCATCTAAATCTAGACCCTTTTGAGAATGAAAAGGAATGCTGTTAGTCATTATACCAGTTTAACATGTGTCAATTGGGACTTCTCAGGCCAGCTGAGACGTCCCTATTGATTGTCCTGTTTATAACAGTATTCTGTAGGAACATAAATGTTACTAAAGTGAGTTTGTCTATAAATATTAGAAGATTTCATGAGCACATTTTTTCACTCAAAGGAATTTGCGGAATTCCGTAAAGCAAGAAGCAACATGCTTCTCTCTAGGAAGAATCAGCTACTATTGGAATTCAGTTTCTGGAATGAGCCTGTCCCACGATCAGGACCTAATATATATGAACTCAGGTCTTACCAACTCCGAGTAAGTACTGAAATATGAGTTAACTGTCCTTTTGTTCTTTGAAGAAGCACAAACACTTCCTAATGCTGACAACAAAACTTGAGTGCACAGTGTGATGTGTGTTTAGCGTTATGTTTTAATTTGAATTGTTTTCTCCGCTGTCCAGTCCTCCTCCTATATTTCCTTTTTTCTTTCTCATTTCCCTCTCTTCTGCTAAGCTCTTTTGTTTTCGTGACCTTATGCATAATTCTGATTATTTAGTATTTTTCCAAATAGCATTTCTGTTTTTAAGAGAAAAGACCTAAAGTGTAGGACTAGGTACAATATATAGCAACTATTATAGTTGAAAAAGATCAACTAATAAATGTTGTGACTGTTGAACAAATTATATAATACTATAAGAGTAAAAAGGGCATAATATTTTATAATACTTTCTAGATATTTCCCTACTAAGTACTAGAAAGAAAGTCCCAGATAGAAGCATTATTAAAAAGAATACATATCAGTAGATCTGTATCAAGCTGGGCACAGTGGCACCTGCCTATAGTCCCAGCTACGCAGGACGCTGAGGTGGGAAGATCACTTGAGCCCAGGAATTCCAAGCTGTAGTGCACTGTGCCCTCATTGGGTGCCAACAGTAAATTTGGCATCAATATATGACTTCCTAGGAGTGGGGGACCACGAGGTTACATAAGGAGGGGTGAACTGGCCCGGGTCAGAAACGGAACAGGTCAAAACTCCTGTGCTAATCAGTAGTGGCATCGTGCCTATGAATCACTACTGCACTCCAGCCTGGGCAACAAAGCAAGACCTCATCTCTTAAAAAAAAAATCACTATAAAGTCTGAATGGATATGCACAATTTAATCATGATTTCAGTGCATCTGAAGGATGAGCCCAGCTACCGTTTTGGTAACCATAAATGGATAACTCTTACATTATGTATATGTTATCTTCTGTATAAAGCTGTAAAATATTACTCCTACTATGGGGTAGGAACACAATGAGTAGTAACATTTTGTTACATTGTCTACTACATGCTATTTTATTAAAAGTTAATTTTTAAGTTTTGTCACTTAATATTTTTTATACTGCTATTTCCATATTTTTTCACAGAAGAACTAACAAACCAAAATCTAAATCTCTTTTCAGCCAGGAACCATGATCGAATGGGGCAATTACTGGTGAGTATATTACTGAATGGTGAGTTTGTAAGTCTTATTAATAGATTATTTTAGGCCGTAGTGATAATTCTAGGAAAAAATATCTGAGGATGATACCATGACTTGATGTTAGACTATTGTTTTGGTTAGTATTTATTAAGAAGTTTTTCAGACCGGGTGTGGTGGCTCACGCCTGTAGTCCTAGCACTCTGAGAGGCCAAGGCAGGCGGACTGTTTGAGCTTAGCAGTTCGAGACGAGCCTGAGCAAGAGTAAGACCCCGTCTCTACTAAAAAAATAGAAAGAAATTAGCTGGACAACTAAAAAAAAAATATATATATATATATATATATAAAAAAATTAGCCGAGCATGGTGGTGCATGCCTGTAGTCCCAGCTACTTGGGAGGCTGAGGCAGGAAGATCACTTGAGCCCAGGAGTTTGAGGTTGCTGTGAGCTAGGCTGATGCCACGGCACTCTAACCCGGGCAACAGAGTGAGACTCTGTCTCAAAAAAAAAAAAAAAAAAAAGAAGTTTTTCAAACATATACCAAACTGGAAAGAAGAATAACATGGATCCCTTTCCGTATCTATTACTTAGCTTCAATAATTATCAACACACAGCCAATCTTGTTTAGGTCCAACTCCCCCAACCCAGATTGTTTTGAATTAAATCCTGGACAACATACTATTTCATTCATAAATATTTCTGTACTGTGTATATTTCTAAAAGATAAGGACTCTCTTTATTTAAACAAAAGACTGATACTGTATGAGATTATTTTATATACTTCTTAAATATTATCTTTTCTGAAACATTGCTTTTTTCACATTGAGCTGCGGTCCCCTAGGCTGCAGCCTGTTACCAGTCTACGGCCTGGTAGGAAATGGGCCACACATCAGCACCTGAGCTCCGCACTACCCGCCCCCCATGACTCCCCATGCTCCCATCCCCAGTCTGTGGAAAAATTGTCTTCCATCAGACCTGCCCCTGGTGCCAAAAAGGTTGGGAAGCGCTGACATAGAGCATCTCAGTGATACAGTTGCTTCTTTTTTTTCCTTCTTATTTTGAGTAGCAAAATACTAATTTTTCCCCAAATCAACCTATAGATCAGCAAAATCCTTATCAAAATCCCAGCAGGGTTTGAAAATGCAAAGGACCCAAAATAGCCAAAATAACCTTAAAAAAGAACAAAGTTGGAGGACTCATACTTCTAGAGTTCAAAACTAACTACAAAACTAGCGTAATCAAGACAGTATAGTCCTGGCATAAGGAGAAGTGTGCAGATCGATGGGATACATTTATGAGCAACTGATTTTTGACAGTGGTATCAGGACAGTTCAATGGGAGAAGGATAGTTTTTTCAATAAAAGGTGCTGGAACAATTGGGTATCCTTGCAAACAGATGAATTTGTACCCTTACCTCACAATATATACAAAAATTAACTCAAAATGGATCATAGACCTAAATATAAGAGCTAAAATTTAAAACTTTTAGAAGAAAAACATTTGACCTTGGGTTAGACAGAGAGTTCTTAGATATAACAAAAGCACATTGCACAAAAGAAAAAATATTGATAAATTAGAACTCATCAAAATTAAAAACCTTTTGGACTTCAAAGGACAACATTTTAAAAATTAAAAAGACAAGTCATAGACGGAGAAAATATTTGCAAATCATTTGCTTATCATGTGATAAGCAACTTGAATCTAGAATATATAAAGAATTCTTATAGCTTAATAATAAGAATACAAATAACCCAATTTAAAAATGGGTAAAGGACTTGAATAGACAGTTCTCCAAAGAAGATACACAAGTGGCCAACAAACATGAAAAAGTGCTCAATATCACTAATCATAAGAGAAAAGCAAATCAAAACCACAATGAGATACCACCTTATGCCCTTTAGGATGGCCCTACAAAGAACAGAAAATAACAAGTGCTGATAAGGAAACAGAGAAGTTGGAACCCTTGTGTGCTGTTGTTGGGAATGTGAAACGTTGCAGCCATTATCTGGGAAGTAGTGTGGAGGTTCCCCCAAAAATTAAAAATACAATTCAGTATAATCCAGCAGTCCCATTTCTGAGCATATATCCAAAAGAATTCAAAGCAGGATCCTGAAGAGATACTTTTATCACCATGTTCATCCCAGCATTATTCATAGTAGCCAAGAGATAGAAGCAGCCCACATGTTCGTCAACAGATGATAAAGCAAATGTGAACTTCCTTCCATGGAGGAATCTTCAGGAGGACATTATGCTAAGTGAAATAAGCCACTCATAAAAGGACAAATAGTGGGGCCGGGCGCGGTGGCTCACGCCTGTAATCCTAGCTCTCTGGGAGGCCG